>BLSH010176471.1:874187-888982 GCA_018402905.1 Glandirana rugosa
ACTAACCCAAGGAGCATGTGACTGCAGCACTGTGACTCCAGCTTATAAAGAGGCTGGGTCACATGATGCACCGGCCAATCACAGCCATGCCATTAGTAGGCATGGCTGTGTTGGCTTCTAAGGGCAAACCAGTGAAACGCTTGTTGATTGGCTGCCCTGCAGCTTCTCAACACGTGGAGTAAAATAGCAGAACCCCGGACCGAACCCGAACGATTTTTGAAATGGCCGGGTCCGGGTCCGTGCCCCGGACACCCGAAAGTTCGGTATGGACCCGAACGTTACAGTCCGGGTTCGCTCAACACTACCCGTAACCAATTCTTTGGGCATCCCACAGTCACCCCTTTTCCCTATCTAAGTTAAATCCCCTAAATAAAACAAACAAAAAGAAGAGCCGGCCCGTTCAATGACTTCGGATGTGTGAGATATGGTAGGATTGAGGGCAGCTATAAGGTGAACTACAACTACCAGCTACTCCCAAGGGAGCACATCGCTACATTATTTTAACCTAATTGTGTACACTTTCATATCTAGCACCCCCATAGTGATAGGTGCGTTTTGTAGTGAGTTTTTGCTAGAAGAGGAAAAATTTAGTCAGGCCTGACTGTATGTGCAGGCCTGAATGTTTTGATCTGGGCCGGGAGACTTGTGAGGAGTAACAGTCTGCAGAGGGACGGTCTGCAGTGCAAATGTGCATATACAAGACTGTATATGGAAGTCGTGGACAAAAATATCTGGGGCATCCCACAGTCACCCCTTTTGCCCATCCAAGTTAATTCCCCTAAATAAAATAACAAAAACAAGAGCCGGCCTGGTCAGTGTCTACGGATGTGTGAGATATTGTGGGATTGAGGGCAGCTATCAGGTGAACCACAACTAATGCTACTCCCAAGGGAGCACATGGCTACACACATTTTTTGTTAAGTTAACTAGGTATGAATGCAGTTGTAATCCCTGCATCCTTTCCTTTCCTTGTAATGCTCACATGTTGTGGCTGCAGTTTGTAGCATCATGGCTGATCCATTCCCCTATGTCCATGTATTCATCTAGCTTGTGATAAAGCAGTGGTCTCCAAACTGCGGCCCTTGATTTTATCTGGCCCTTGGGGCATAGTTCCTGACACCGACAATGGGGCACTATTCCTCCTACTGACACCAATGATGGGGAACTATTCCTTCCACTAATACCAATGATGGGGCACTATTCCTTTCACTGATACCAATGATGGAGAACTATTCTTCTTATTGACACCAATGATGGGACACTATTCCTCCCACTGACACCAATGATGGGGAACTATTCCTCCTATTGACACCAATGATGGGACACTATTCCTCCCACTGATGGGGTACTATTCCTCCCACTGATACCATTGATTGGGCACCATTCCTCCCACTGACACCAATGATGGGGCACTATTCCTCCCACTGATACCAATGATGGGACACTATTCCTCCTACTCATACCAATGAGGGGGCACTGTTCCTCCCACTGATACTAGTGATGGGACACTATTTCTCCCACGGATACCAATGATGGGACACTATTCCTCTCACTGATACCAATGATGGGGCACTATTCCTCCCACTAATACCACAATGGGCCACTATTCCTCCCTCTAATACCAAAGAGGTGACACTGTTTGCTCTCACTGACACCAGGCCATTTTCTACTCCTGCTGGCCACAGTCCTGCCCCACTAAAGTTTGAAGGACAGTGAACTGGCCCCTTGTTTAGAAAGTTTGGGGACCCCTCTGCTAAAGGAACAGACAACCTCTTGTTCTAGGTCACGCAGTGTCCAATCAATGCCCTGCCACTTCCTGTGCTAATGTGATGAAAACACATCTCTCCCAGTATGGTGATGTCTCTGTGAATGCTCTGCCTGTTTGTGGCTGAGTCAGATGTAATTACTGCACATGGGGATTGTGGGATATGTAGTTTCTTCACAGGAAGTTCCGGTGTTCTATCAGATTACTGCTACCCATCAGATTGTGTAACGGAAGTGACGTTCCAACCAAAAATGACTTACCGTGGATGCCCTATGCGTTCCAACATGTGTTCTATGGCGCTATATGTTCCAAACACTTCGTGATCTGAAGGGTAGTGGTAATCTGATAGAACACGCGGACATCTTAGTACACCTAGCTACGTCTTGAATTTTAGAGTAATTTTAGCAATAAAGTGAGTGTATATAAATAAATATAGTATATTGACACCTATGATGCTGTTTGGATGTTTCATTTTGAAAGCCTAAAGGTTTATCGCTGATCAGTGTGGGGTGTACCAACATGGCTTCCGCCACCTGTCTACTGCTGGCGTCCAGCTTTTTTCAAAATGTAACATCAGAACAGCATTACAGATGTCAGTATACTATATTTATTTATATAAGCTCACTTTATTACTGAAATTACTCAGAAATTCAAGACGTAGCTGGGTGTTCTATTAGATTAATGCTGCCTGTCAGATCATGAAGTGTTTGGAATGCATAGAGCCGTGGAATGCATGTTGGGATGCATAGCACTTGCGCAGTAAGTCATTTTTGGTCAGAATGTCACTTCCGTTACACAACCTGATGGGTAGTGGTAATCTGATAGAATACCGATTCCCAACATACAGACAACATGAATTAACCTGTGCAGTGCCATGACCAATGCCTCGCAGTTGAACACAACAGAAACCTCTTACACAGGAATGCAAAGATTTACTCTACTTTAGGCTGTGTGTACTAGGCAACATATGACACCATGAAACTACATCATCAACGCAGCCTGTCAAAACCTTTGAGAGGATGACAGCTGCTGAAGATGGATGGTGCACTCAGTGCCACTTCCATTTAGATCAGTATCCTTGTGTCCTGGGCATCCATCACTGGGCACATACTGCAATAAACGTTCCATCCAGCTACGCCAGACACCCATAGAGGCTGCCAACAGCGTGGCTGGATGGCACACCTGGCCCTTTTTCCACAGCTAAACACTGGAGCCCTATGCATCATGAATAAATGCCCAGTGTGCATGGGGCCAAACAAAAAAGTCTTCCAAATGTAACATTTTTAAGCATTTGTTGCTGTTACACAATGCAATAAAGAGTTAAAAACAGAAGAGCAGTTCCTCTACAAAGTCAGAACATGTCATTTGATTGTAAATTACAGTTTATAACTACTTGCAGTCATGACATATTTGTGATATACTGCTTTCAGTATGTATACAAAATAGGCATCATTGAAATACCCAAACTCCCTTTTCTGGGTGCATGTGCTATGGATCTTCATCTGCATACCATGTAACTACAGTCTATCAAAGAAACGACCTGAAAGGTGTATTTTGTTTAGTAGTAACTGTGCTATTTACACGATTTCAGGGGTGACAAGGTGCAGTAAGCTGTCAAAAGCCAAACCCTCAACTGAATGAATGGCAGGGATGGGGCTTCACTAGAGGGCACAAAGAGCGAGACTAAAACACAACTGTCAGATACTTGTCCAACCATTCATTACAGAACAAACTCACCGCTCTAGGGCAATGATAGCCTCATTGTGAATCTGGTCTGCTGATACACAGGGCAGGTGCAGGCTAATGAAGTATCTAGACGATATGAACCAAAGAGGTTGGATGTAGCCGCACTCAAAGGACTGTTTGAGTGCGGCTACATCCAACCTCTTTGGTTCATAACAACTGTCAGATAGGTCAAGGCCATGTGTGCAGTTTGGCAATAAAGTGTAGACATGTGCGGTTAGTTTAGTTCCGAATTAATATTAGGACAAATCTTTCATTATTTGGAGATTCGGATATATCCGAATCTCCGAATTACAGTATAAACAAAGGTTACCTAATCTTCAGAATAACTAAACTAATTTCGTCCAAATTTCCGAAATTCTAAGTAGTACCATTTCAAAATAATGCTGTTTTTGTTAAGCCAAAGGTGATTTAAAGAGTCATTGTAATCATTTGATGAAGATTTTATTTTGTTTGTTCACTTTGCCACATTTGAATAAAAAAAAAATATAACATTTTTGTTTCGACCAATTCGAAAATCTATCGATTTGAGCATTTCAAATCGAAGGAAAATCTGTAAATTTGAAAATTCTGAATACGAATTCTGAATACAAATTGAAAGAGTCAACCAAATGTAACTAAATGAAATAACCAGATTAACGAATCAAAATGAAACAAAACAAAACAAATTTTCCTCAGGCATGAAATATGAACAAAGCTTATCCCTCTATAGTATATACTTACATTAAGGGGTTGATTTACTAAAGGCAAATAGACATTGCACTTTGCAAAGTGCAATTGCACACTGCGAGTGCAGTTGCTCCAGATCTGAGTAAATGAACAGAAGCTCTGCTGACTTCCATCATCCAATCACATGCAAACAAAAATGCTGTTCTATTTTATTTTCCTTCTGTGTGATTGGGTATTCTTTGCCAGATGAAGCTTAAATTACCTTATTATGTAAGCTCTGGACAACTGCACTTACAGAGTGCAACTGTACTTTGCAAAGTGCACAGCCTATTTGCCTTTAGTAAATCAACCCTCATGTGTAATTTTGTCTACTGCTTCATTCTTCTGCTGTCAGTATGAGTCACTTCTGACAGGTTTTCCTGACACCAAGAAAAAAATGGTGACATGGGGAGGGATCTCCAGCTGATTGGCAGCCTCAGCTCTGTTCATGTGATCTGTGTGAAGGGGGTGTGTCTCTTCCCTCCAATCAGCTCCCAGACCTCTCCTCACTGAGCTCTGCAGTGTGTAACTTCAGCTCCTGGCCCCCGGTTTTCTGACAGCTCAGACAAGCTTTATAAATTCTGGACTTTGGATGAATGTATAGAGGAGAATACTGCAAATAAACAGGATCTGTTTGATCTATATGTATCACCTGAGGCCAGTCACTACACTGGGTAAATGTAAGGGTTTTCAGCCACTTTAAGATCGTGGGGGCTTTGCAGAGACAGGGATTGATTTAAAGACCAACACAGATACTTGAAGGCAGTTCAGCACTGTTACCTTTTTGGCACTCTAAGCTCAGTCATGCCCTCTTTAAAGAGCGTTGGATATCGTATAAATATAATATGCTCCATTGTAATTTGATTAAAAAAAACACATAATATTTTTGTGAACATGAGTTACTTGAGCAGCAGGTTTGTTGGCTATGATGAGCTGATCATTTGCATAGTTGCCATTTTTCTATTACAAGAATAAGGTAGACATGTTAATTGGATGTATTTAGTTTATTACCACCTCATTTTAAACAATAACCCTTTTGTTAATTAGTGAGGAGTAATTCCCCGTACAATATATTGTGATTATTGAGTTAGAATTAAAAGATTTCCAATCTTTATTAAGGCAGATAGTAAAGTGCAATAGTCTATTTACTCACATTTAATAAGTCTTCCCTTTTTAATCTCCTGACCATACATTGTCACTGGTTGCCATGAATTAATAAGGCAAGCCATCTCTCTTTGCATTATGTAACGCATATCAAATCATTTTTAGCAGCAGTAATAACTCTAAAGCCCCTTTCACACTTATGCGACTTGGGACTGCAAAGTTGCATGACAAGTCGTTCCCCATTATTTCCAACGAGTACCGTTCATATCTGTACAACTTTGACGTTGTGCCGACTTCAAAGTAGTCCCTGCATTACTTTGGCCCAACTTTGATGCAACTTGAGGTTCATCGACTTCAATGTTAAACCCTCAAAGTTGCATGCAAATCGCACCTGAATAATATAAATGCAATTTCTGTACTATTTCTGTACGACTTTGTAATGTTTTCATTGTGCCAAAGTTGCAACAAAGTCAGACCAAAGCCGTACTGATCCAAAATCGCGGCAAAATCACGGCACAATCGCGGCAAAATTGCACAAGTGTGAAAGGGGCCTTAGGGTACTTGAACACGGTACTGATGTACGAACATCAGATAGTCCTGGCAGAAAAAAAAAATGCAAAGATGGGCTGTATAGCACATGTGTGTGTTTGCGTTTATGCATACACACAAGTAAAAATTCCTCTAGCTTCTTTAATCAAGGGAGTGTGGTGTACACATATAAGAATACTTTTTTTTACTGCTCTATACTCAGTGCAAGTTTATGCTCCTGTGTGTACAGGCCCATTGAAAACAAAGGGTTGCATTTACATCAGTAAAAAAGAAAGTCTGAACAAAAACAGCAAGAGCACATGGATGCATTAATATATTGCACTCTTTAATCAGTAAAAACAAAGTATCTACTTACAGTTAAAATAGCAGAAATGGGCATGTGGAAATTCAGGACACCACACTCAGATACAGGCCAGCCAACACACACTTAGCGCTGCCCTTTTCAGTATACTGGAGGATCTGGAGACCTTTCACACAGACTGAGTGGGGTACGTGGACAGGAACATGGCAGGCAACATGTTTCTGGGCTCCACACCTCTTTCTCAAGCCTGCTATTAACTGTAAGTGGATACTTTGTTTTTACGGATTGAGTGCAAGATACTAATGCATCCATGCTCCCTCGCTGCTTTCTTTCATGTTACCTGATGCTGGTAGATTTTCCCTGATCTTAAGGGTGAGGTGCAGCAGGAATCATTAACTCCTCAAGTGCCAGATGTCCATCACCTGTTGATTTCATTTGCATTGAATTTTCATCTATAATATATGGGACATTTACAATATATTTTTGGCTCATGTTGTGAACATTTTTGGAGCACCACATCTTTGTCATTTGCTTGTAAAAAAGAATGCTTGAATGCCTAAAAATGTGGCATGTGTACAATAGGCCTTATATAGATTATTTTTCCATAACCTTTCTTAGATATGATATATTTTACATTCACATAGCAGGATTGTTCTCCTCAATATATATTTCACATATAAAGATAATGCATTGAGTCCATCTTTAGGCACCGCTTGAGGAAACTTTTGAAGGTTTAGTATACAGTGTTGTGATTGGTCACTTTCACATCCATGTGTGGCGATTTTCTTTCCCTGAGATCATCTTCTTCATCTTTACTTTGTGTTAATGGGAAGAGGTTCTCCTCTTCAGGTTTGGGGCCTCTGCAGGTAGAGTAGACATATTGATACACAATCAGGCAGGACTAGAGCGTCAGAGAAGTTCTGTGAGGAAACGCACAGACAGACAAGAGGCAGAGAGCGTATTAGTATAGGGAGAAATCACAATCAGTGTGAGTAGCATTCAATGAAAGACACAAGACACCTCATTTGTTTCATTCACTACAATATTGAAGTCAATAAATGAACTACTCAAAATGAGATTGTATTTCCAAGAATGCACATGCTTACATTTAGAGCCAATGCGTAGCAAGGACTTCGCCCCTTCATATGCATTGTCTGTATAACACACACCAATCTTCTACAAGTATATTCTTCCTTGCCAAGTGACAGGCAGGTGTACAGCTTTGACCAATTAGCTGAGTCCTCTGGAAATCCACTAGGCTCCTGCTTAGGTTGGCTTATGGACCATCCCATTCCGATTCCATGTGCAGTTTCACATGGGTACATGTTTTGGTGCATCAACACATGTGCTGCATGGAACCCAGAGGCATAACTAGAACCTTCAGGTCCCCGTGCAGGAAACCATAAAGGGCCCTTTACTCCCATTGTGGGGCCCTTTATTATGGTCCCGCAGTGGGACCCTTTCACATGTTCTGCAGCGGGCCCCCTTCCTGCCTTTTTCGAGCCCCACCAAGGTAGCAAGACACCAGGTCCCCGGTAGTTCTGCCACTGGTGTCAGTAGGACTGTGAATGGTGTCAGTCAGTAGGAGTAGTGGACGATGTTAGTAGGGCAGTGGATGGGGTCAGTAGGGAAATGGACTTTGGCAGTAAGGCAGTAGATGGGGTCAGTAGTTTTTTTATTTTTGGCATTTTAATTTGATTATTTTTTCCTTTTTAACTTATTATTATTATTATTTTGTTTTACAATTTTATTTTATTTTATTTTTTTATATTTTGAAGCCCTGTTAAGGGGCTTTGGCTTTGGTCTAAACAGCTAAGCAAATGTTTCACCTTTGAGACAGAAAAAGGAGATTGAGGACACAACTCCCAATCTCAATCGCTGCAGCCTCAGCTGCACAGAATGAATGGACAGGAATAGCTTTGTAGAGAGCTTCCCATTAATTCACAAACTGAAGCATAGTTTGAACATTTGGTTTGGGTAAGTGTTTGATTTGGGTAAGTGACTTAGCATGTTTAAGGCTGCATTGTCATCGGTGTTTTATTACGTAGACAATCCCAGTGGCAAGGATCTATGGATTGCTGCGGCTGCAGAGCCAGTACAGTGCAATGAAAGACCATCGGCAGTTATTGCTGGCTGTGTGAACATTCACGAATAGCTGCTTCAGCCAATAGTCTGCAATTGCCCTGTACGTGGTTATGCATCCTTAAGGATGCAGCCTTAAATGCAGGCAAGAGGCTTAGAATTTATCTAATGACAAGTTAAAGAGTAACTTCACTTTTGTGGGGAAAAAAATGGTGAATAAAAAAAAAATATATATAGCGTATACAATTGCGTAGCCTATACAAGTCATATTATAATTGAATGTTATTAAAAATGACCTTTCCTTTTCAATCTGCAGCACTGCAATTTTCTGTAAAATGCAATGCAATATGGCTACCTGGAGGTGTTCAGTACACCGAATGTATACAGAACGCCCCCCAGAAACATAATTTCCTGCTTGTGTGATTGGCTCATTGATTTTCCCAGAAGTCTGCACTAAAATACAAGTCAGAGATCAGGCATCCCCTGCAACAAAAATGAAATTGTTGGTGAGATACTCCCAGTAGGAAATCACATCTAAAGGGATGCAGGCCCAGCAGCTTTCCTCACTAGTGCCCTGCAGGTGCTGCAGCTGATTGATAATTATGAAACCACTCCCATTAGATTCTCTCTACACATGGACGAAGACAAACACACAGGGATTTCTTCCGAATAACAAAAGGTAGGAATCTGCAACAAAGATTGTTAGAATCCTTATAATGTGCATAGATTACCCAGAGGGAATATTTTTTCCTCATCAAAATTGGAATTACTCTTTAACATTAGAATTGTCTCCATATTTCCCTGTATGCAGTTCCAATACTTCTTTTCTAAGGCTACTGTTGTGTGCATGACTGATATTTGTTTAATTTTTGCCAGTCACAAGTTTGTGTAATTCCAACAGCCATTTTTACTGAATATTTAGGAGCACCTATAAATTGATCACTCATTAAAACCGATAAAATCTGAAAACTGTGTGGGAGCAGATGGAGGTACAAAAGAATGAAGAAAAGAGGAAAAGATAAATAAATGTACATTGTTTAGAAAATTAACATAAAACATGAAAATATGCAATTGAGGATTTAAAGATGATATCAAAGGGTATCAATAGATGCAATTTACAGGACCACACACTGATATGGTGACACTGACTGCATGTGAACCAAATTGAAAAAGACCTTTGGTGATCAGCGCCGGCTTTATTTATAGTGAAAGTTGCCTTGCTAATTCATCTGGACACTTGTAGATATAAAGATACTGAATACAGAAATAGTTTACAAATAATGAAATGTTTAATCACATGTTCCTCATCACATCAATCTACGGCAAGCAATCAACAAAAGGCAAGTTCAAAAGTAATAATTTCACATCCCCTTGAAATATGGCGGACAACAAGGGCATCTGTTGCATTGTGCACTGTAAGAGGGTGAATGGTGACATAGAGAGCAACAAAAAAAGCGAACAAAAGCTTTAACATTTCCCTTCTCTATCCAAAACAAAACAAAAAATGTTTTGGATTTTCAAATACTTAAAATGGAACTTTACAACTAATTTCCACTTACTGTACATCATTATAATCCTCACCCATCCTTAAAGTGGAATACTGTGGCGGCTGCTCCATAGCGGGAGTTTCTAAAAAAATATAAATAAATAAATAGGCCGCGGGTACATGGCTGTCCTGGCTTTTTTGGTAACTTGCTGTCTGCTGACAGAAATTCCCAAAGCCTATTGGTCGGCCATTAAAGTGAATATATGTGCGCCAGCGAAGCACACATATATTCACTGATTGTCCTCCAGACAGTGACTGATTGGTCAGGAGCGGGGCCGGGACTGGAGGACGTGCTGGTGCTAAGTTGGACTGCACGCATGCCTGTGATTCCCGCTGGCCGGCCATGTGATCGAAAGTGGCCTGACTCGACTCCCATTCCCTGGGCCTGAGGTATGTGCTGATGTGCTGTGTACTGGCTGGCTGCAATACCTGTGCACTGGATGGCTGCAATACCTGTGTACTGGTTGGCTGCAATACCAGTGTACTGGCTGCATACTGTGTTACTGGCTGCAATATACCCCACCTGTGATGCTGGGGCTGTATACTGTGTCCTGTGATGCTGAGCTGTATACTATGTCCTGTGATGCTGAGCTGTATACTGTGTCCTGTGATGCTGAGCTGTATACTGTGTCCTGTGATGCTGAGCTGTATACTCTGTCCTGTGATGCTGGGGCTGTATACTGTGTCCTGTGATGCTGAGCTGTATACTCTGTCCTGTGATGCTGGGGCTGTATACTGTGTCCTGTGATGATGAGCTGTATACTCCTGACACAATATGTGGAATACAGAGGGTGGAGTGGATTCTATAAGGGGTTGGGCTTATGGGAAGTAGGAGGGGTCAAAAAGGAAGGGCGGGGCCTGGTGCCCCCATCCTAAAATTTCAAAAGTTGCCACTGGTGAAATGAAAGGGAGCAATAATCACCTCTATTTCATAATCGTTAGCATTGCCATCTTCCTCTGTGTGCCATCTTCATGTCACTTCTGCACATGCGCAGGAGCTGGTCATTCCTGCCCACAGGAATAGGGCCAGCGCTATAAGCTGAGCTGTGCATGTACAACTTATTTTACATGCCGGGAAATGCTGAGAGCAGGCAGGTAGGTGTAGTTTACTGTAGAAGAGAAATTTCATGTCTTTTCTGCAATAAAGAGCCTGCCTGCTCGCTGTGAGTAAAATACTTCTATAAGGTAGTATTAAACTCAAAAACAAAAATGTATTATATTGCATTTTACCTATTTCCTAGATGTGGTGGCTGCATTCGATTTCTTTCTTTAGACTTTTTTTCGACTGAGAGATCTAATCAGTAAGTCTGTTATTTTTCATCTACCTGTCATGTTGGAGATGTGCATGTGCTCATACCCACGTGCGTGCCCATTCGCATGTATAGGAATGCGCATAGCCATGCACACCTTGTGACAGATGTCTTCAAATTGTCTTTTTAAACTAGGCCAGTGCTCACGATCAGTGTTGTCTTGTCTACGGCATTCCAATGCAAACCTGCAACCTGTTACTCTGCATCTGTCTTCAGTTATTGACTCAGCTTGCCTTGACTAATCCTGAACTCCACCTGCACCAACCGTGGCTTGTTCTTGACCTTGACTTCTGCCTGTGCCCATTACTACTAGTTTGCTGATTCATTACTGACCTGGCCTGTACCTTGACTTCACTCCTGCTTCCGCATCTGTACCTGATCTGTCTGTCTGTGTATGGCCCTGCTTGTCGGACCCTATCTATGTTCCAGTCCCTACTAGATTTTCAAGCTGCAAGCATCTGCCTGTTATACAATATCCACCAGTGTCTGCTCTTCATCTGCCTGCTACCCACCTGTGGTTCTCCTGTCTGCTGTCGCCAGTGCCAGCCTGTTCTTGCCCACTGCTCAGTGGCTGCTACCTGGCATCTATGCCTGCTGTGATTCACTGGCGATTGTCCGCTGCTTGACCGGGAGATCCTGTCCAGCCCTGCGGCCAGCAAGACGATCAGGCACTCGTGCCACTCTTCATTCCTGTGTTACCTGTCTACTCTATCTGGGGCCACAAAAAGAGGTGTAATAGAGGTCTTCCTCATCATATCAGGCTCTTCTACCAGGTATGTGACACTACCTTTAAAGTAGAACTAAAGGGAGGATACATACCTGTCCAACAGTCCCTTGTGAGTGCCAATCTTTGAGCCTCTTCATTGGCTGGCGAGGGATGACATCACTCCTGCACATGTACAGGAGCTAGTCATTCCTGGCACTCAGAGACTGGCCTGGCCTGACACTGTAAGCTGAGCTGCGCATGTGCGGCTCTGTTTACTGTGCTCAAAAAGACAGTGAGCAGGCAGGTAGGAGCATTGTCTCTACTGCAACAAAAGTCTGCCTGCTCAGTGTGCTCATTGTTTTCTACAGCAAAACTTCAGTTCTGCTTTAACAGATCAAGCTGTCCAGCAAATATGACAGTTTAGGGGGTTGAGACAAATGATAAATGGTCTGCTCTTATTCATTTATGTAAAACATTTATCCCCAAAGGAAAGAAACGGTGTTGGTAACTGCTTTACATAGGATACAAACCCAATGAATTAAGTGTTTCCCAAAACAGTTACATCTAAGGCATGCCAGGAATGTAACTGTCACATTGGTTGTGCTCTCAACCGAACTGTCAAGACATCAAATGGATGGTGTCATGACTGATCACATGGCAACCACAGATCAAACAAAGGCAAAGATGGTATCTTCCATGGCTGTAAAGGAGAGGACAGTTTACTTCCGCTTTAAATAATGTTAACTGAAGTTTGGATTTGATTTGTCCGTCAAGTCCACCAAAATCTGATAGTCTATCACTATCCTTTCCCCAGATTGACAATGCTGCCATCCCAAGGTGTCTGTTGCTCCTTTATCCAGAGTGGAGACACCCTAATGCTAGCCATATCCCAGTTGACAAAACGTTCAAACACGTTTTTGAAAAATGAACCCACGTCGTGAGAGCAAACGATATTGCCATCATGTAATGACAGAGTTTCAAACGGTAAATCATTCAATGGATGTGGGTGAATCAGTTTCTTGTTCGTTTTTGGCTTCTGGGTCACATATGTGCAGTAACGGGCTAGAAACACATTAAAGGGATTGCAAAGGCAGAAGGTTTTTTATCCTAATGCAGTCTATGCATTAAGATAAAAAAACCTTCCATGTGCAGCCAGCCCCCCTAGCCCCTCTAATCCTTACCTGAGACCATCTTTATCCAGCAAAGTTGCAGGAATGTCTCAGCTGCCAGGGACTCCCCTTGCCATTGGCTAAGACAGCAGCATGGCGCGATTGGCTCCCGCTGCTGTCAATCAAAGACATTCAGCCAATTAGGGGAGAGAGGGGGCCGGGCCGGGTCGCAGCTCCATGTTTGAATGGACACAGGGAGCTGTGACTCGGCTTGGGTGCCCCCACAGCTCAACAGGAGGGAGGGGCCAGGAGCACAGAAGATGGATTCTAGAAGAGGAGGATGCTCTGTGCAAAACCCACTGCACAGAGGAGGTAAGTATAACATGTGTGTTATGGAAACAAGGAAAGGCTGGATGGCCGCACTCCAATGCAAACTCCTTTATTCGTTATAAAGACCACATGCAGATAGTGGAGGACTTCAAGTCCCAGCAGGCTGATGCCCTTCACACCTTCACACTGTATTTAAACATAGCCTGGTGGCTATGATTAAACACCGTGTGAAGGTGTGAAACGCATCAGCCTGCTGGAACTTTTAGTCCTCCACTGTCTGCATGTGGTCTTTTTAACGAATAAAGGAGTTTGCATTGGAGTGCGGCCGTCCAGCCTTTCCTTGTTTCCATGCTATTTAGCAAACTGCGCCCTCCTTGCCACATACCTGGATGATTGCAGCCTTCGGACAGGTGATTCTCCTGAAGGGGTGGTTTTCATAACTCGTTTGTTATTAAAAAAAAAAAACAAGACTTTACAATCGCTTTAACTTTTCAATTTAGCTGCTGTTTGGCAGAAGTTTTCCAAACAATTTGTGCCCATTAACTGGACAAAATTGGAACAAACTGTCCAAATGACTGATTTTCAAACGATTTTTCGCCTAGTATATGAGCACCATAAGACAGAAAGGAGTTGATTTACTAAAATTGCAACATGTGGTGCAGCTCTGACCAATCAGACCAATTAGCTTCCAGTTTTTTTGTCAAAGCTTAATTGAACAAGCTAAAGTGAGAAGCTGATTCGCTACCATTCACAGCTGCACCACATTTTGCACTCTCCAGTTTTAGTAAATTTAGTTTTTGTAAATTAAAATGTGTTCATGGCAGAATAACCAGGTGAAAAAAAGCCCAAAAAAGATAACTAATGCAGTCACTTCATTAGAGAGGAGGAGTATGGGGTTGAGAAATTCCACTTTAAGGTCAGGTAGGCAATGGTGGTAAACAGTAACTCCACTTGTTTGAAAAAAAGAAAAATAACTAAAACTACTGAAATGTTACCATGGCAGTTAGACAGAATGCCCCCAGAAATGTAATGTTCTACCATTTTCTTCACAGCATTTCTCAGCATTTTTTTCTATTACTTCATTAGGACTGACCATGTGACTTCAGCAGGCAGATTCTCCAATCAGCACACCAGAAGTAAGGGGAACACAGGGCTTAATTTCTAGCTAAACTGCCAGAAGTTAGAGTCCACATTGTATGGAACAGACATGTATAGAAGGGCTATTGTTTCTTTTTAGCCAAAGGAGAGTTATACGTTATATGCTGCATAACAATATGATAGTTAAATAAGCTAATGGGAGGGAGGAATCCAATTGGAGGCCTTCTAATTATTGGACATACGATGTCTGTTACCACATCCTTTGAAAATGTATGCATACATCTAGCTATTCAAAAGAGGACTTTAAAGGTACCATATACTGTGGCGGCCCGTAATGCAGGGTGCAGGGGCGCAGTCAGGATTACTTCATTATCTTTTTTTACGACTCTTTACGACACTTCTTTTACCATCTTGTAATGTAAAGACCCCCGTAAGACAGATTGA
>BLSH010176471.1:888992-900369 GCA_018402905.1 Glandirana rugosa
GACTCGGGTGGGAAAAATATTCGGATAATCTCGGAGGCCGAAATTAGTGTACGAAGATTTTTTTTTTTTTTGGGGTAACCTTAGGTACGCAGGCCACAACACCGGACGCATGGATTCCAATGGGGTTTTTTTTTTTTTTAGAAGCATGTGATTAAAGCCGGAGGCTCTAATAGGCTTATAAAAAGGGTGGGCTCAGGGAGAGCACTGTGCCTCGTGCCCACCTAGTTGTGTGACAATAGTGAATTAATATGCGCTATTGTCTTCCTGATTCTCCTTCTGGCCAATCAGGAAGTGGGTCCTGAGACCTGTCACCTGATTGGCTGAGAGGGGAAGCAATCCTGTTGGTCTCCGAGGAGGAGGGAGGAGACACAGGGGATACCGCTGTGAAGCACCAGAAGGAGGAGACACCGCCCACCACCCGGAGGAAGCACTATCTGCAATGGGGCAAGTGCGGGGCTGGTGACCTACCAACCAACCAACTGGGTGCAAGCACTGACTAAGCACCCATAATAGTTGCAAAACGCGTCTGCTGAGATCTGTGGTTCACCCATGCTGTAACTGCTGATTTACAATAATTAACAAGAGATTGCAGAGGAGTGTGGCTGTCCAGTGTCCTACGTTCATGTTCCTGCCTACAAGCAGAGTCAGCACTCTCACCTGCATATTGGAGGCCATAGCAGTAAGAAGCAGGGGTAGTATTCCTGGAGTGATGTTTTGGATATAAACATTGCCAGTACATGAGAAACTCTTGTATATCATCACGCATCATTCCTATCAAACTTGGACGATGGACTGCTTGCTGTGACTTTGACACGTTTCATGGGTCCAATTGGAAGCTTTCTGCCATAGCCACTATAAGGAGACTCAGCCCCCATCTCACTGGGATATAGAGAGACTTTGAAAGTAACAGGACGGCACTTAAGTATTTTTACATGACACAATATTAGTCTCTTTGAGGGTTTCCCCCTTACTTCATAACGTGGACTAACCTTGGAGGAGCTGACCTATCTGTTCCAGAAATATTACAATTTGTGGTTGTGTGTATCACTTTGTTTATGATTGTTTTACATGCAAAGTACAGAGCTTGACTGCTGTTATCGTCCTGATGTGGCGGGCATGGACCCATGAAACGCGTCGAAGTCACAGCAAGCATTCCGGCGTTCAAGCTTGATGAGGATGATGAGTGATAATCTTTAAGAGTTTCTCATGTACTTGCAATGTTTACATGTAATATTCCTGTCTTCTTAAAACATCATATATGTTTTTTAATATTTGTAGAATAAAGCATTGACTTTTTTTATGCGTACCTTTAAAGTCCTGTGTTCTATAGTTAGGTTTTTCTTTGTATGCATAACAATGTGATAATGGTAAACTATGGAAAATGTATGTGGTGACATGAACATTTCTTTTATAGAGCAGCAACTTGCAGGTCCTTCTTTTATATCTGTTCATCCACAAGAATGTGAGCATTGCATTTTGTGTTTCCTTTGAAATCTGCTTAAAAATTAAACTGCAGCATGCTGCAGTTTTAATCCTTCAGGTTCTGCTTGGTACACTGCATACAATATAAATCAGATTGAAATGCATTGGCCGTTTTCATTCCGCTTTCTTTTGTTTATTTTTAATTCTGTGACAACCAGGGGGGTGGCATCTAAAAAAAGGAAATGTACGAAAGTCAGAATGGAAAGCAAATGAAAACGGAATGAAAAGTTTTTATTAAAATGTATAAGTATGCTAAAACAAATCCTGACTTAAGAGTGACGGGCAAGTTCACTTTTGTGGGGAAAAAATAGCAAATGAAAATCTAAGGCGCATACAGGACAATTGCTACACCATATAGTAATTTAACGTTATTAAAAATCACCTTTCCTTTTCAATCAGCAGCTCTGTATTTTGTTTGTAAAATGCAATGCAATATGGCACCCTGGAGGCGTTCCTGCTTGTGTGATTGGCTCACTGATTTTGCCAGAAGTTTACACTAAGATACAAGTCAGATTTTAGGCATCCTCTGCAACATAAATGTTATTTTTGGTGAGATACTCCCAAAAGGTTAATCACTTCTAAAGGGATGCACGTCCTGCAACTTTCTTTTTTAGAACACTGCACATTCATCAGCTGATCAATAATGAAAAAGTCACTTTCATTCAGGTTCACTCTGCAGTGCACACAAACAGTTTTTTCTTCAGAGCAGAAGCAGGTAGGAATCTGCAACAAAGTTTGTTAAAATCCCAGTGATGTACATAGATCACCCAGAGGGGTTTGTTTTTTTCTCGTTAAAAGTGGAGTTACTCTTTAACGAATTGCAAGTTTTCTATTCTTTGTGCATCTGTGTTTGTCCAGTTAAGGGTTAAATTCACCCAAAAAGGATATTTTAGCCCAGCCTTTCTTCTGATGTTGAGTCTCATTCCTGTTGCTTAAAGTGGTAGTAAAACACTGTTTTTTATTTATACCAATAGGTAAGACAATAACAAGGCTTACCTAAATATCACCTAAACATGCACCGTTTAGGAGATATTTACTTTTGTAGTAGCCAGTGATGTCACTGCCGCATGTGCACTGTGCTCTAATTGAACGATTCCATCCAGAGTTCTGTGCTGCGACCGTGACATCACCGTGGCTCAGCCATTCAGATAGACGAAGCCTGCAAACCAAGAAGGAAGACCAGATGAAGATGGTAGCTCAGCAGCGGTGACAGCATGCCGCTGGGGGCTTTGTTTTAAGGTAAGTCTATCATAATCTGCTAGTTTGCTGTACATACTAGCAGATTATGATATTATTCTACAGGGTCCCTTTTTTTTTTGTACAGTTTACTACTGCCACATGTCATGTTTGTTACCCCCTTTATGCCAGTTTTGGCTTCAATGCATGCCTATTGTGTACCTTTGATGGCAGACCTATTCTTTAACCACTTCAGCCCTGGAAGGATTTCCCACTTTAGGACCAGAGCACTTTTTGCGATTCAGCACTGCGGCGCTTTAACTGACAATTGCGCGGTCGTGCGACGTTGTACCCAAACAAAATTTGCATCCTTTTTTTGCCACAAATATAGCTTTCTTTTGGTAGTATTTGATCACCTCTGCGTCATTTCTGATCGCCGCTATAAACAAAAGAAGCGACAATTTTGCAGAAAAACCCAAATGTCTTACTTTTTTGCTAAAATACAAATCCAAAAAAAAAAAAAATATAAAAAAACATTTTTTTTTCATCGGTTTTGGCCGATTTGTATTGTTCCTCATATTTTTGGTAAAAAATTGCAATCAGCGTTTATTGATTGTGAATGTGGGTGTACTGCGCTTAGGATAATATGCTCAGCTGCTGCCTACCAGGAACTTAGCTCCCTTGGGGGGCTAATGAATTGTATAATAGATAAAAAGCTGGGTTGGGCGCTGCTTGAGTCATCAATAGTAGGGGTAGATCCTTATTATGCGTGACTAAAAAAGTGTGAGTCAAAAAGACTTTTTTTGAAACTTTTTTTGAAACCAAGTGCTAGTATCATGTGCTAGTATGTGGTCAAAGAATTATCAGTGGTGAAGGTGCTTGCTTGGTAAGTATAGTTAAATAAAAATTTATCATTAAGGTGAATTATTTGGAAAAAATGTGCTAGTATCATGTGCTAGTATATACTTAAAAATCTTCAAAATCCCACAAAACTGTTATTCTCCAGTGTAAAACGGATTGACAAAAAGTGCTAGTGCATAAATGGAAATCAATATAGAGCAATTGTACATAGATTCTTAAATTGTTCCAACGTGGTATTATAGCTTAAACATAGGCAGTATAGTAAAATGTTATAACTTAAATTCAAACAGTATGGTAAAAATCATGGACTTATGGTCATATATATAAGAAAGGTTCAAACAGTCCTTATAAGCCCATATTCAATGGATGACGTTTTTCCAAGATATTAATCCTGCAAGTTTTTCAAGTTTGTATAATTTTATAGTTCATGCAGAGGAAAACAAAATAAAAAATAATACCACGTTGGAACAATTTAAGAATCTATGTACAATTGCTCTATATTGATTTCCATTTATGCACTAGCACTTTTTGTCAATCCGTTTTACACTGGAGAATAACAGTTTTGTGGGATTTTGAAGATTTTTAAGTATATACTAGCACATGATACTAGCACATTTTTTTCAAATAATTCACCTTAATGATACATTTTTATTTAACTATACTTACCAAGCAAGCACCTTCACCACTGATGATTCTTTGACCACATACTAGCACATGATACTAGCATTTGGTTTCAAAAAAAGTTTCAAAAAAAGTCTTTTTGACTCACACTTTTTTAGTCACGCATAATAAGGATCTACCCCTACTATTCATGACTCAAGCAGCGCCCAACCCAGCTTTTTATCTATTATAGCGTTTATTGATTGGTTTGCGCAAAAGTTGCCACATTTACGGATGATGAGAATTCATTTCTGGGGTTTTTATTTTTTTTTTATTGTTTACTAGTAATGGCGGCAATCTGCGATTTTTAGCGGTACTGCGATATTGGGGCGGACATGTTGGACCATGCTGACACTTTTTTGGGACCATTGGCATTTATACAGCAATCAGTGCTATAAAAATGCACTGATTACTGTGTAAATGCCATTGGCAGTGAAGGGGTTAACCTGCAGGGGGCGCTCTAAGGGTTAACTGTGTTCCCTGGGCGTGTTCTAACTGTATGTGGGCTGCCCTGGCTGGGGAAAGGGGATGATCACAGCTTCCATATAGAGGAAGCCTGTGATCATCGCCCTTCCCCTTCTATGAGAATGGAGATCCGTGTTTACTTACATGGACCTCCGTTCTCTCACTGCGGGGGGGCCATCGCGGGTAGCCGGACCAGCTCCCTGGCCCCCCCCCGGACACAGTGAGAGCGCGAGCACGCCTCCGGCGGCGAGCGCTCACAATACTAGTTATCGCGGCCGCCGTCAGGTGACAGCGTTTGGTGATAACGAGCCACCTTGCCGCCGTCACACTGCGGCGGGCAGTCGGCAAGTGGTTAAGGTCATGTCCTTTTAATTGTATGAATAAACTTTTTTCATTTTACTTTAGTCTTTTGCTCTTTGAAGAGTTGGTTCCCTATAAAGTCCCATTTGGGAGGTCCATTCTATTTAATAAATTTGTGTGAATGGGGCTGCCTACAAATGTGTGCAATGCGGTTGCCATTTCAGGGCTAAAAGAGGCAGTGAGGAGGGGACATATGTCCTCACAACCTGTCAAACACCCTTTGAAAAGCGATCCATTGTGCAGTTATGGTATCTGCACAAGCCCTAAAGTGGGATACGTTGGTCCGATTTTTCTCGTTGTTTCACAGCAAATTGGAACCGATGAAAGAAAATTCATATGAAAATTCTCATACGACTAAGGCTTTTTTTTGGTTGTTTATTGTTTCTGATCATGCACAGTCTTTCTTTTCTGATTTTCCTTGTACGAAAATCATACGATAACGGTACACATTAAACGAAAATCGGTCGTTCTGTTCCTGAGAAAAAATTTTGAGTTTGTCCATCTGAGAATTTTCGGACGAAAATTCGGATTCGGCTGTCAAAAGTTGTGTACACACTATACGAAAATCGTACGAAAATTCTCTGGACGGTTTTCTTATAGTGTGTACGAACCTTTAGATAGTCTTAAACAAAACCTATGGAGCATAATCGGCTGGCAATTCACAGTCCATCTGCCAACACACCCACTGTCATCTGCAGAAGGTATCACACTTATATATGTAGTTGTCTATTTTAGCTAAAGGGCTTGTTTACAGGTAGAAAATGTGGTCATCAGTGGCGGCCGCTCCCTTAGAGGCACAGGGGCACCCCCTAATCTCCTAATCTCCATGTACTCTGTCCCTAATCTCTATGCAGGGCGTCGGGCGCATGGATTTCAATTTTTTTTTTTAGAAGCACATTTTTAGAGCCTGAGGCAGTGGTTTGTTTGCCTCCCACCCCAAAAAACGGAGCACCAGCCGCCCCTGGTGGTCATGGTAAAATTAATAATTCATTATTTGAAAATGGTCAAGATTTATAAGCAACTAGTGCTGGCAAATCACACTGGACATGTTATAGTTATGATGTGTGTTACTGAGACTTGGATATCCTAATAAAGAATGGGTGATACAGATGCTGGCAGTGAGGGCCCATTCACACCAGAATGAGTGTGCCCCAATGCTTGTTTTCATGCATTGAGGCACCTTGCATTAGGCAGACCAGTATAAATTAATGGACTGTCACTGCACCTCAACACAAAAAAATAGGTTGTGCTGATTTTTGTTGTTGGGTTGTTGTGCCTTGCAGATCGCACAAACGCATTTGCTTTGAATGGCACAACAATGCACCGCATACTGTTTGGTGTATTACCTGGTGTTGAAAGTGGTGTATGTGTTTTGTATTGTATTGTATGCTTTCTGTTCCGAGTGCTGAATGATGCACTTTGTTTTGTGAGGGTTCTTTTTTACCTGCTTTAATATTTAATAAATATATGTATGTTGTACACAATGGGGGAGATTTACGAATACTGGAGAGTGCAAAAGAGTACAGAGCGTACAGCTGTGCATGGTAGCCAATCAACTTCTAACTTCAGCTTGTTCAATTAAAGTGATACTAAAGCCTCCTTTTTTTTTTTTTCTATAAAAATAACAAACATGTTATACTTACCTGCTCTGTGCAGTGGTTTTGAACAGAGCAGCCCAGATCTTCCTCTTCTCGGGTCCCTCTTCGGTGCTCCTATCCCCTCCCTCCTGCTGAGTGCCCCCACAGCAAGCAGCTTGGGCTTTTTTTCACCTGGTTATTCTGCCATTGAAACACTTTAGGGTTGATTTACTACAACTGGAGAGTGCAAAATCTGGTGCGGCTGTGCATGTTAGCCAATCAGCTTCTAAATTCAGCTTGTTCAATTAAGCATTGATAAAATAAAACCTGGAAGCTGATGGGTTTCTATGCAGAGTTGCGCCACATTTTGCACTCTCCGGTTTTAGTAAATCAACTCCTTTCTGTCTTATGGTGCCCATACACTAGATGAAAAATCGTTCAAAAATCAGTCATTTGGACAGTTCGTTCATTTTATATCTAGTTGAATAGAAACGGCTAATAAATTGAATGGTTAAAGTGATTGTAAAGTCTCCTTTTTTTTTTTTTTTACTTACCTCCTCTGTGTAGTGGTTTTGCACAAAGCAGCCCAGATCATCCTCTTATTTATTTTATTTTTATTTATTTCAGGTACTTATATAGCGCTGCCAATTTACACAGCGCTTTACATATACATTGTACATTCACATCAGTCCCTACCCTCAAGGGGCTTGCAATCTAAGGTCCCTAATTAACATTCATACAGATAGTAGAGCCAATTTAGACAGGATCCAATTAACCTACCAGCATGTCTTTGGAGTGTGGGAGGAAACCGGATTACCTAGAGGAAACCCACGCAGGCACAAGGAGAACATGCAAACTCCAGGCAGGTAGTGTCGTGGTTGGGATTCGAACAAGGGACCCTTTTGCTGCTAGGCGAAAGTGCTAGCCACTACACCACTGTGCTCTTCTCGGGTCCCTTTTTGGTGCTCCTGGCCCCTCCCTCCTGGTGAGTGCCCCCCATAGCAAGCAGCTTTCTATGGGGGCAACCGAGCTGAGCCGCAGCTCTGTGTATCCATTCAGACACAGGCACGCGATTTGGCCCCAGCCCATCTCTCTCCTCATTGGCTAACTGACTTTGATGGCGCCAATCAGGAGGGAAAGTCCAGGACGCCCAAGGAACTTGTGGACATCGCTGGATCAATAGGGGGATCAGGTAAGTATTAGGGGGCTGCTATACACAGAAGGCTTTTTATCTTAATGCATAGAATGCATTAAGATAAAAGAAACTTATGACTTTACAACCACTTTAAGATTTGGCAAAAAAACCTGGAAGCTGATCGGTTTTTATGCAGAGCTGCACCAGATTTTGCACTCTCCAGTTTTAGTAAATCTCCCTCAATGAGTCTGTCCTCTTCTGCATCGCTCTAATATTGGATCCATGAAGGGCGTTCACAGAAGGGCTCATTGTGCCGCTGAGCTGATTTAATTAGACGCATATAGATCTTCTTTTTACTGGGGGTCATCTACATTTGGTGATTATGTGTGGCCACTGGGAATTTCTATGAACAGTGGATGAAGCACTAATTTAGTACCATTGGAAGAGTGATTTATTGAGCACCCTGTTTATTTTTTTTTTTTTTTTTTTTTACAGCACTATCTAATTTAACACATAGAGGTTTAAAAGAAGAATTCTTCTTTGTTGTCATTGATGGCTGGACATTTATGAATTGCCATGTACAATGTACATTTAATGAACTGTACACTTATTTATTTATTAATTTGATGGTTTAAACCTGCTTATTGTATATTTGATGGATTGCACATTTATTTGTGAACTTGTAAGCAATTTCACACATGTAGGTTTATATTGATTAATATGTGACATTCATTGGGATACATTTATTTACTTCAAGTGCAGTACCTTTATATGATTTCATATTTATGGTAGTACATAGTTTATAACTATGTATTTTTTGTATCCTCTATGTTTATTTTATTTTATAATGCACACGTTTTCCACAGGTTACCACAAAGTGATGTGTGATTGAGCCATAATTATCACTTGAGTGAACAAATGCAGATGGTGTATGTATTATACAGTATATTTCCAGCAAAAGTTTCAACAGTAAAAAAGGAGGAATTGAATGAACAGTGAATCAGCCATTCACCACTTTATGAAACACATATGAACACAAAAGTTAGTGAGCATGGAGTATAGTAACTTCATAATCAGGAAGTATGTGGACATGTGTGTTGCGTTTGTTAAACACTATTTTTTTTATATTAACGGGCATAACATGTAATGTCTGTTTAGTAGTTGTCATAGAATAGAATTTAGGTTACTGCAGGTTTGTTTGAAGATGCTTCTCAAACGAATGCCTTGGTAACACAGGCTGTCCTGAAACAATGGGACAGTGGGCAGTTCGTTGTTAAGGTAAATTTGTTTGTAACCATTGTCAACAAAAGCCCAGATAAAAAGGGGCAGTAGAGACTGATAGAAAGCTCACTCATTATGCCTTAAGACCAAAAAGGGACATTTGTAATCAGCAAACAAGAAAGGTGCTTGATTTCAAGGAGAATCGTTGTCAATGGAGATCACGAACACAGTAACCAAAGTTAAGTGACGTTTAAGCATACTTTTACTGTGTATAGACCATAGTTTCTGCTTATTTGCTAGTTTGTTAATTTACTATAGATATCTGTCAGTCTTGTACTGTATTCCTAATATTGTAATAGTTTTGTATGGACAGCATTTTTGTTCAGTAAAAGCACATTTATACACTGCACAGGTCTGAGCTTCCTTGCTTATACCACAAAGTAACCTTGCTAGATAGATGCAAGCAAAACAATTGGAGGCTCGTCCGAGATCTGCGCTAAAGTTCAACTGAAGCAGACCTGTTTCTGTGGTGTGTTGTGTAGCTTGTGCTGGGTAAAAAATGCTGTGTAAGCTGTTTAGGAAAAGCAAGGCTGCAGAGGGTCCTGGTGGCCAGAAGCAAGTGTGCAGCTTACCTATCTGGGCCAGAGACAATGAGTGGGAGCCTCTTGCTAGAGAATTTGTAAACCATGCTTCTTCCTTGAATAAGACGTGGGGTGATAAAGTTGCAGATCATTTTTTTAGATTTTAGCCTTAAAGGGTTGGATTTATGTAAAAAAGAGAAGAGGGCAGTGTCCACAGTGGGTTGGTACTTTCTTCATGCTCTCTATACTGAATCACAGAGAAGGGAGAAGGCAGAGACAGAAATTAAGGTATTAAAAGACCAGCTAGCAGTTTCTTCAGAGTGTGTTTGTACAACTGCTAGTCGGGCTGATGATTTGCAAGAGCGGTGTGCAGCGCTCATGACCAAATCAATTAATGCCTTAAGGAAAAGGAAGGGCTGTAAACCTGTTAGTAAAGCCAGGGTACGTGCCATTGTCACATCCCAAAACTGTGATTGTGAGAATGTGCTCTCCTCAAATGATAGTGAGAATGAGGAGATAGAGTTTGATATGTCAGATGATGATCTGCTAGTGGGAAAGAAAAGGTGTGCCAGACCTCTCATTACTAAGCATAGGAAAAGGCAACATGATAGAGAGGATATGGCAGATGGGGACGTGCATTATCACAACCCCAGAGATGTTGAATTTCAAGAAGTTCGGGAGTTTGCACAAACTGAACTCCATGAGCTGTCTAAACAATACAAACAAAGGTCTGGGGAACACCTATTGAGTTGGCTCTTATGTTTGTGGGATGAAGGGGTGGACAGTGTTGTTTTGTCAGGTAAGGAAGCAGTGGCTAAGGGAGTGTTAACCCATGATCCACAATCAGGCAATACGAAAAGCTTGAGAGTTTAGTGTGAATTATTTACTGTTAGGCCTCGTGAGAGATGAAATAGTCCGAGTATATGCTAGTCCTACTGACCTGGAAAATGCCTACTCCTGGAGATCAATAGGAGAGGGTATTTCCAGGTTACGTGAGAAGGGTTGTATAACCAGATCAAATACGTTTCCGGAATGGTTGGGTCCAGATATGGAACCCTTTATGTCTGCTCTGCGCTCTAAGCTGATGAAGTCTGCGCCATTTAATCTCAGGCCTCCTTTATTGTCTTTGCTGGGAGGCCTAGGATTAAACAGCAAGATCCATGAAGCCACTACCCTCTTAAGGGGGAGCTAGAGGAGACTAAAACAAAACCTGTCACGGCGGTAGCTAAGGTTAAGGCCAGACAGGAAGAATACAAGCAGAAAAGAACAGCGAAGAAAGGGAATGGGGTAGAGAAGACAGGACGTGAAGAGAGAACCAGGCTAGTTATCTCTAGGAAACAAATGTGGGTGGACCTATTAACCTCCCAGGCGGTATGATTATTTCAGATTTTTGGTGCTGAAAGCGGTACATTATTTTGCATGGAAATTTGGCGTTTTATATTGTAGGCCTGTAATTCTTAGGAATAACTCACTTAAATCTGTCCAAACAAGAGTCTAATAGACATCCCAGGTATGAAAAAGTTTGAAACATGAAATCATAAATTATAATATAATAAATAACTAAAAATAATAATCAAAAATAATAACGTAATAGTAATAAAATGTATTCAATAATGTAATCAAACCAAAAACTGAAATTTGCTCAGTTGCTGAATTGTTGCTGTCGTCACTTTCAGTGTCTGATGCTAAATTTCCCCAAAAATCAGTATCACTTAATTCTGCAAATTATTCTTATTTACTATCGGTGCTTTCTAGCTGATCAAAAAACACTTTTGACGTAAAGGGACACTTTTTGGTTGCCATGGACATTCTCACATTTCCAGGCAGAAAGAATGACATTTATTATATAAAAGTGCATG
>BLSH010176471.1:905629-924685 GCA_018402905.1 Glandirana rugosa
GAAAGACGGGGTTTACAGGTCAGACTCGATTTGGAGGGTCCAGTCAGTATGAAGAGTTGAAAGCTGTAGTGATGACTCTTCAGGAGGATCCTTCTTCGAATGTCACTATCCACACTAACAGCTGGGTGATCTTTAAAGGACTGACAACTTGGATGCCCACGTGGAAGTCAAATGATTGGATGATTCATGGAAAGGTGGTGTGGGGAGGCAAGGAAGTCTGGAACTACATCTGGAAGGAAGCTCATTTGCCAAATGATCTTGTCTTGATGAACTTGGCCAACTGGGCCCACAAGCAATCTGGACATTTGGGGCAGAAAGCAGCATATGAATGGGCACAGCAGAGAGGATTGCCTATATCCATGGACATGATAAAGACTGTAATAGGGAACTGTACAGTGTGTGGAGAAGTGCAACAATGGCCATTGCAAAAGTACTCCACTGGGTCAATTAAGAGGAGAGAGAGGCCTGCAGAGATCTGGCAGATTGATCGGTCCCTGCCCTGGGGAAACAATGGACTTAGATATTGTTGCACTGCAGTGGACACGTATTCAGGACTTTTGCTTGTTCATCCTTGCAAACATGCAGATCAATCCGCAACGCTTCAACTGCTGCAGAAACTTGTCGTTGCTTATGGTTGGTTGTCCCAAACAAGTCCAAAGTGATAATGGCTCACACTTCAACAGTACAGCAATGGGCCAAAGACTCTAGAGTGTACTAGTTGTGCCACATCCCATACAATCCACAGGCAGCTGGTTTGATTGAAAGACACAACGGGCTATTGAAGGACTAGATACGCAAGCTTACACCCACACATACACTAAGGGGGTGGGATCGGGTCCTCACGCAGGCAGTCATGTTGTTAAATTCTTGGCCAATAGCCAAAAGAACACCATATGAGAGGATGGTAGCGGCTGAGGCACAGATTAAAAAGCTGGAGTGCAGAGTTCAGTATTTATGTAAGGTTCCTGAAAGAACAGGGCTTAACAGGTACCATGTTACTGCTTCCCATGACATAGAAACCAAAAGTGACATATCTGAAACTGAAGCCTATCTAGGAATGAGAGGGAATCTGGCAGGAAGGTTTGAAGTTATATTTGCATTGGCAGATGAGCTCCAGGATAGTGGCTGGGACTCTGATTGGTTAGTGGATACTTCTGAGCAAGAGTGGAAAGTGAGGCAGTATAACATCAAACCTTCCAAAATAAACATACTGTTTATGTATTATTAGAAGGAACAGATTATCCGCTTTGTTTTCCACTCCACAGGCTGTCTCCAATTTGACCCATAGGAAGACCAGAGAAAAAGTGTTTACATGATGGACAGAATGATGGAAAAGTGCAAGAGCTGTGGAGAGCAAGGCCTTCGCTGTATTAAAGCCTGGACTTGTTTCTAAAGAACTGTAGAATTGACTTTCTAATGAACGTTTAGCCAAAGAATGAAACACCTTCTCAGTGACAGAAATATGGAAGGGGTTGTATTCAAGAAAAATGAATGTTTAATATGAGTTATTAGTCTATGTGGAGTCTGAGAAAATAAAAATCAAGGGCGGAATATGTTGCGTTGGTTAAACAATATGATTTTTATATATTAATCAGACATAACATTACATGGGACATGTAATGTCTGTTTAGTAGTTGTCATAGAATAGCATTTAGGTTACTGCAGGTTTGTTTGAAGATACTTCTCAAACGAATGCCTTGGTAACACAGGCTGTCCTGAAACAATGGGACAGTTGGCAGTTGGTTGTTAAGGTAAATGAGTTTGTAACCATTGTCAACAAAAGCCCAAATAAAAAGGGGCAGTAGAGACTGATAGAAAGCTCACTCATTATGCCTTAAGTACGAAGAGGAACATATGTAATCAGCGAACAAGAAAGGCGCCTGATCTCAAGGAGAATCATTGTCAACGGAGATCACAAACACAGTAACTGAAGTTAAGTAACGTTTAAGCATACTTTTACTGTGTATAGACCATAGTTTCTGCTTATTTGCTAGGCTGTTACTTTGCTATAGATATCTGTCAGTCTTGTACCGTATTCCTAATATTGTAATAGTTTTGTATGTACAGCATTTTTGTTCAGTAAAAGCTCATTTATACGCTGCACAGGTCTGAGCTTCCTTGCTTATACCGCAAAGTAACTTTGCTAGATAGACGCAAGCAAAATAACATGTAGCGTGAGGGGCGTGGTGGGGTGTGTGTCCATTTGCTATTTCATGAGAGCCATTTTTGCTGCAGCAATGCCACAAAACCTGAAAACTTCTGACACAAACTCATTTGGAGTGATGAATCCAAAACTGAACTTGCTACTCATGCACACAGGTGCTTTTGAGCATAAAAAGTAAAATGGGGGTGTATTTATGTGGCCAGGATAACACAGCTGCTGTTTATAACCACACATAGCCTACAGCAGTTACTCCCCAGGTGCGAAAATATGCCCAATGTCACCCATGTGCATGAGCCTTATAGTCAACTATAAATGCTATGTTTGAAGAGTAGTCAACAAGGCCTATGAAGAGAAACACCCTATTCCTACCATGAAGCATGGAGGTTAATAATCATTGGCTGCTGTTTTAAGGTAGTGTAAGCAACACAGGGAATTAACTCAAAATTGATGGCAATGATCATATTAGCAGAAAATACTGAAGGAAAAATTGCATTCCTCAGCCTGAATGCTGCACATTGGGTGCACTTGGATTTTCCAAAATGTCAATGATTTGAAACAAGAGGCGCTCCTTCATTGGTCCAAATCTTACAAACTCTTCTATCAAACCTAAGAACAAAGCTAAATATATTATATTAAAACATACACATCTCTCTCCTTCTTCATGTATGCGTGGTTTTATATATATATATATATATATATATATATATATATATATAGTATCTCACGCATATAGTAGACCCCTCACATTTTTGGAAATATTTTATTATATCTTTTCATGTGACAACACTGAAGGAATGACACTTTGCTACAATGTAAAGTAGTGAGTGTACAGCTTGTATAACAGTGTAAATTTCTCTTCAAAATAACTCAACACACAGCCTCTAATATTTAAACTGCTGGCATCAAAAGTGAGTACACCCCTAAGTGAAAATGTCCTATATTCTTCCTGCCCAATAGTTTTCCTCTTTATGCAGTTCAGTTCTGTGGATCTCAGAAACATGACACTTCATTGGAGCCTGTAGTTGGCTTATCCTATAACTGACTTTATCTCAGCAGATTCTCAGTTACAATGCTGAGTAAATTATCTGACATACGAATATCAATTAGAGGAAAATATTACACTCATGACAATATAGCCAAAAAAAAATATTTTTTTTGAAATAAGTGTTATATTTTAAATTCACACTCTCCAATTCCCCGGGACATTCCCGGAATTTAGACCTTTTTCCCGGTCTAACCAATTCCCAGGAAATGTCCCGGAAATCTGCTTTTTCCTGATTCCCCACCACCGCTAGAGGTCTGTGGCCGGCGCTGGTTCTGTCTCTGTCGCCATTTTACTGGAGACCAGCGCATGAGGAAGAACCAAGAGGCAGAGCCCGCATGGCAATGCAAGAGGCTGATAGAATTTCTATTGGCAACCGTTTCCATTGCCACCCAGGCTCCACCTCTTGGTTGTCGGGGGGGCAGCCGGCACCTGGGTGAAGAGGGTTAACTGGGGGCAACTGGTGTAAGGAGGCACTCTGCTGGGGACACACCTGATGTAAGGAGGCACTCCGCCGGGGACACACCTGATGTAAAAAAGCAAACCGCTGGGGACATCTCATGTAAGTATGCACTCCGCTGGGGACACCTGTTGTAAGGAGGCACTCGGCTGAGGACACCTGATGTAAGGAGGGACTCCTCTGGGGACACATGATGAAAGGAAGGACTCCGCTGGGGACATCTGATGTAAGGAGGGACTCTGGTGAGGACATCTGATGTAAGGAAGGACTCCACTGGGGACACCTGATGGCATCTGGTGGCTCCCACTGATTCTGCTTTATGGTGAGTTGAACTATATAATTTTATATTACAATCTAATAATAGAAATAACGCGCTTCAATCATCCTGACACCATAACAACCATGGTGCCAGGATGATTGAAGCGCTAACACCTGGATTATCTTTATCTGCTGATTGTTAAACTTTCTGACATATTGCTATTGTAGTGTAGGATCTGGACCTGCTGTCCGTTTATCTCTCTTTCTTTCCTTCCTTCTCTCTCCTTCCTTCCCTATTTCTTTCTTTCTTTCTTCCTCCATCCCTTATTCATCTCAGGCTTAAACCACACACCCTTTGTGACACACCCCTTTTAAGCCACACCCACTGCTTCGTTTAAGCCACACCCATTTTTAACTGCTTCGCGTGCTACATTTTTCTACTCCACCATGACACGCCTACAAATGAATGCCCTGCTCCCTAATTATAATACAAACAAAAAAGTGTCCCTATAAATTTTTGGCAAATGTTGGCAACTATGTATACAGTATATACTATATCTTCACAATAGCTATAAAAAATGTGTAGAATCACACCGTGGTTTTCTTTTAAAAAAAAATAATATGCTGTATTATTTTGCTGAACATCCTAAGGGCAGAGGACACTTACTTGGACACAAACAATATTATTTTGGAATTGGCTATCAATGAAAAGTGTTTCCTGATGAAAAGCTAATATATTATTAAAACTGAAATAGGCTTTTTAAGCTAGTGAAAAAGCTTTGTGAATCAAGTGTTTAAGGTTCGCAGATAGGTATTCAAATCTTAATCACTGAAACTTTTCCAGCTTTTATGAATCAAGTGTTACTATCACACATAATAACACTTGATATGCTCATTTCAGTGTATTGTACGTGATAACCCAACTTAATGAATCAGGCCCTTAATACGATTTAAAAGAAGTATGTATAGAGCTACTCCCTTCTGCATGCTTGTCTTTACTTGATGTAGCTAAAAATTACCCAAGATTGATTATGAAATTGTATGCAATTGATTTCAATTTGTGAAACAATGTCAGCATATTGGGTGAACTTCAGGTTTATAATTAATCAACAGAGGTTGCAAGCTCATTTGCAAATATCAACTGATCTTTTGTTTCAGGTGAAGAGCTGTCAAGGCCAGATTTCCACCACTTGATTCAGTTATCACATAATCGTTAGCGGAACTCCCCCCTCCCCCTTCCACTAGGATCACCTCCTTTACACAACACATTTGCTTTTTAGATTGTCTTTACAATATTGTGACTGTATATTAACCTAATATAACATGATTGTATTTCTTCTTCTAATGGGAATAAAATGAGAAGTGAATAACAGTCAATGGCGGCCCGTCCATTGGGGCGGACGGGCGCCGCGCCCCCCCTATCCATGTGTCCGGTCCCCTGATCTACATAGCAGGGTGCCAGACTATGGATTCCAATGTGGGGGGAGTGGTTCTTTGAAGCACGTGATTAGAGCTGGAGGCTCTAATAGGCTTCAAGAAAGGATGGGCTCGGGGCGCAGAGCATCGTAGAAGCCCGCTGCCCGCCATAGCTCGCAACCCACCCCCTGCCCGCAACCCGTCAGCTGCCCGCTGGACCCTGCAATCCACCCGCTGGCGCCCCCAACCCGTCAGCTGCCTGCCGAACTCCGCAACCCACCCGCCGGAGCCCGCAACCTGCCAGCTGCCCGCAGGAACCCGGCCGCCGCCCGCCCACAACTGATGGCGTAAGTGCCTGGGGGGGTGTGTGGGGAAGTGCCGCCGACCGACCGACAAACAGGGGGGGTTGTTTGCCGCCTCCCCCACAAAGAAAAAACCACCAGCCACCACTGATAAAGTACAAGGTAAGTCTTCTCATTGGGGTTTATTTACTAACAGAAAATAGGCTATTTGCATTGCAATTTTCCCTAAAGGTAAGTGAACGTGGTTAAATTCACTTTGTAAAGAATACCCAATCACATGCAAAGAAAATAAAAAAAAAAATAATTCTTGCACTTGATTGGACCATGGAAGTCAGCAGAGCTTCACCCCATTCACTAAGCTCCCTTGCTGCAACTTCCCTTTCAAAGTTAAAAGTTTATTTCTCTTTAGTATCTCAAGCCTATTGTCTGGAAATCTGGACCTGAGTCCTGTTAAATGCAGTCAATATAAAATCCTACAGAGAACGCTGTACACAGCTAGCAGCGGCAAGACTAAAGGCCCGTACACACAATGCGAATTTCGGAAGGGAATTTTTGTACGACCGTTCTTACAATTTTCGCATAGTTAGTATGCTCCTTTCGACAACCAATTTTGATTTTTCGGACGACAAAAGCTAGATGTACAGAATAGAATTTTTTTTTCATACGTCAAGTCAACTTCTGATTTTCGTATCATTGGTGCGATTTTTGTACGAAAAAAATCATACGATCAACACTACGCATGCTCAGAAACGCAAAAATACATACAAAGCTATTCAAAACATTGCGTCACTTCTAACATTGAATACAGTTATATGAAATGTTTCGTATTGTTAGTAGGCTCTTCACTTTCGACATGAGATAAGCATCCAACAAAAAACAAACGTTCTGGCGTCTGAAAATCTTAGGGCTTGTTTACACTTGCTTCAAAACAGGGCGTCAGACAGGCTTTGTTGAAGCGTTTTTGACGCAAAGCTGAAGCGAAGCAGAGCCAACGCAAGGTGTAAACTGCTAACCATTTTATTTAGTGACATGGGCTTTGACTGGTGTTAAGAGAGCTTCAACAAAGCGTGTCTGACGCCCTGTTTGAAGCAAGTGTAAACGAGCCCTAAGAGTGTGTACGTGGCTTAATGTGGTTGAGAAGACCAGCTGGGAGTAATTGTTCCTTATATTTGTGTGATGGGAGAGGACTGTGTCCATTCATTTTAATGCTCAGAGGATGGAGGTCAATGAAACAATGCTTTGCTTCTAATGAAAGATTTGAAAGTACTGGTGACCTAATAGTGAAGTGGACATCATTGGAAGCATGTTGTAGTATGAATGCATGAAGCAGTGACAGTTTGTTTCTGCCAATTATACAGTGTGAATTAACAAGCAGAGGTGGAAGTGGACTCACCGAGACTTGGGTGCAATATGCTGTGCTGACTTGATGCTCAGGAAGATGTTAGGGATAAGGAAGATGGTGCACCAACCAAGGCAGAACCAAAAGCCATTCTAGAACAAAGATAAGACATTTTAGAACATCTATAGGATGAATATCAAGTACATCTGTCAAGAGAGAAACGTGTGAGCTGTCATTACTGATGTACTCCCTGGTTGCCTCTGGTTAAGTAATTTGAGCAACAGATCTGGAACAAGCATAGAGTAAATGAAGTTGGTACTCTTGATCTGAACACTTGTTCTGAGTCAGAGACTCAAAGCCTTAAGGAATATGTTACCCCAACATTTCATATCCATGATATGTGCCTGCTGTACCAATGTATCCTGTTCTCTTTCTATTGCTTGCTTTGTGTAAAATACCTGATGTTCCTGCCAGTCCCTCTGCTTTCCTATCACAAACCGACCACACTAGGCATGAGAGCACAGCGTGGTGAATTTTCTGGCAGTACTGGGAACTCAGCCTGCTCTCCTCCAATGATCAGACTTGTGCTGACACATAGTTCCACATAGCCATTCTGGGCAGTCCAGTGTGTTATTCTCCCCTAGCTCTCTGTGCTCCTTATGCAGCTGAAAACAGAGGGTATGTCACTTATTAAAAAAAAAAGAAAAAAAGGAATTCATAATGTTTTCTATGTGTATACACAAATGTTTTGCCTTTCACTTCCATTTTGAACTGAATGGGTTGTTTTAAAAGGCAATAGTTCACATATAATTTAAGACCACTCAGTACTATTCACATGCATGATAACCTTTAACCTCCCTGGCGGTATGATTATTTCAGATTTTTGGTGCTGAAAGCGGTACGATTATTTTGCATGAAAATTTGGCGTTTTATATTGTAGGCCTGTAATTATTAGGAATAACTCACTTAAATCTGTCCAAACAAGAGTCTAGTAGACATCCCGGGTATGAAAAAGTTTGAAAAATGAAATCATAAATTATAATATAATAAATAACTAAAAATAATCATCAAAAATAATAACGTAATAGTAATAAAATTTATTCAATAATGTAATCAAATCAAAAACACTGAAATTTGCTGAATTGCAGAATTGTCGCTGTCGTCACTTTCAGTGTCTGATGATAAATTTCCCCAAAAATCAGTATCACTCAATTCTGCAAATGATTCTTATTTACTATCGCTGTTTTCTAGCTGATCAAAAACCACTTTTGTTCTAAAGGGACGCTTTTTGGTTGCTATTTACATTCTCATGTTTCCAGGCAGAAAGAATGACATAAATAATATAAAAGTGCATGCAGGGCACTGGGCAAACCACTAGGGACAAAGGGGATGTGAAATGTTTTCATACAGTAATGTAATCTATAAGATTACAGTGTACTGTATGTTCACTGTGTGTTTCACTTTTTGAATTTCCCGCCGGTCTCCGCCCCCGTGCGACGCGACGCTCGCAGGAAACGGAGCCTGGCACACAGGAGTCATCTGGCGGCGGACACAACCCGCAGACATGGCGGGGGACATTGCTGGATCCAGGGGACAAGGTGAGTAGTGCTGCCTGGATCCAGCAATGCAATCCCGAGTGTGGCTCGGGGTTACCGCTAATGGTACTGAAATTCCACCCCGAGCCACACTCGGGATTACCGCCAGGGAAGTTAAAGCAGAGTTAAACTTACCTTCACCGTCCACGATCCCCAGGCGGCATCTTCTTCAGAGTGCTGGTCTTTGGGTTTTCTATATTGGCCAGCGTGGGGTGGCATAACGCATGCACAGGAGTCTGTCATCCTGGCACACAGGGACTTTGCTGGCGGTGTAAGCTGAGCTCTGCATGCACAGCTCAGTTTACAATTCTGGAGAATGCTGCAAGCAGGCAGGTAGGTGTATTTTTAAACACACGTCTCTTCTGCAATAAAGAGCCTGCCTGCTTGCAGTTTGTGACCGTGGAACCTTAGTTCCGCTTTATTGGTGGTCCCACTAGCTGCTCATAGTAACCTGCCCTTGCCTACTCTTCTCTACCTCCCTAGCTCTGTTCAGCCACCGAGAGTAAAGAAAGTGAGTCAAGTCATGACTTGTAGCTTACACGGGGCTTTGGACTCTCTCTCACACTGTCATGTGACATTGATAGGTGCCTGAGCAGCCAATCACTACACACCGGCATTGTCATGTGGGAGGAAGGGGTATAAATCACATGCTCCCCATGTTCTCTTTACTTTCAACAGCTGAAAAGTGTGTTAGGGATCATTGAGAAGCATCCCATAATTCTTTTATACATATGGGGGAGTATTAGAAATGTGTTATCGTTGGTGTTATTTCTTTTTTTCAGCCCTTTCTCAGACAGTTCTGTGCAGACTAATGCCTTCCTTCCTTCCTTCCATGATTCCCTGGGGCTGATTTACAGTATAAAAACAGAAAGAAAACTGCATGTGCTGCTCAATTAAACCAATCGGATTTTGTATTGTGCAAGTTAGAAAAAAAGAGTCTCCATCCTTTTATGATTGTTTTCATTTTGATTATACAAATGTATGAACATTTTCTTTTTTTCACCCTGTTTCATATCTAGACCTTTCTTTGTGCTGCTAAATATGTCACATACGACAGATTCCCATGTGCATGACATTGCAAGGAATCAGTCAAGTTTTCTGCACTGCTCATGTGCTAACAATGAACGGGCCAATAGGAAGAGAGAGCAGAGTGACAGATGAGCTTATCAGTATGTTGCTCCTCCCACTGCCGTTCACTGTCCAGTCACAGGCTAGGGGAGGGACAAGACCTGTAAGTGTTACTTAAAGTGACTGTAAAGGCTCCCTTTAAAAAAACAAAAAAAACAAACATGTTATACTTACCTCCTCTGTGCAGTTGGATTTGCACATAGCAGCCCGTATCCTCTTCTTCTCGGTCCCTCTTCTGCTCTCCTGGCCCCTCCCTCCTTCAAGTGCCCCCACAGCAAGCAGCTTGCTATGGGGGCACCCAAGCCGAGTCAGAGCTCCGTGTATCCATTCAGACATGGAGCCTGACCTGGCCCCACCCCCTCTCCCCTGATTGGCTGACAGACTTTGATTGACAACCGTGGGAGCCAATGGTGCCACTGTTGTGTCTGAACCAATCAGGAGGAGTGTCCTGGGCGGCTGAGGGGATCATGGACATCGCTGGAGAGAGAAGGGGTTCAGGGTAAGAATTAGGGGGGGCTGCTACACACAGAAGGTTTTTATCTTAATTCATAGAATGCATTAAGATAAAAAACCTTCTACCTTTACAACTCCTTTAACTGCAACAGAGAAAGATCAAGTCCCCTGCTTTTCCAAACAGGGCCGTGTTGTGTGGCAGGGCTTTGTAAATCTGGCTAGACTGGCTAGAGAGATGTGCAAATCCTTTGGTAGGTAAAACAGCTTCCTTATATATATTTCAGCTGTTTTTCTGGAGTGTAGTTTTAACCAGGTTGTTACTTAATGTAAATTGTACACAATGGAGCACTTACATCCTACTAGGATTGTTATATTTTTATGAAGTCACTTGGATCACTTTTTGGCACTATACTCACCCAGGGGTGGGCCACATTATCGCAGACAATCACACGGGCATTGTCAAGTGTTGCAGGCACTGAACGGCAGGAGGCAATGTCCTGTGTAATCTGGAACAAAAATGTACACGCTCTGACTGGCAGGAACAAATTAAATGAATTATGCTTGATAAAATAAAGTCTGATGAGTAAGAGAAGGGCTGACTCTTGGGCCCTTTCAAGGACCGCTATGTAAACTCTATAGAAAACAAAGAGTCCTCACCTTGCTAAATATACATGTACACATCATAACCTTTTACAGCACCTGAAAAGTCACTCTGGAATTGTGCATCATGTTTTAAAGTAGCGGCAAATCTAACATGAAGAGTGATATGTTATATGATATATTTAGGGTGACCTTTTGGAAAATAAATTCACTAATGCCTTCTTATTTGCGATATTAGGTTTCAGATTTACCTTAGAGCAGGGGTGTCAAACTCCATTTCATCGAGGGCCGCATTAGCCGTATGGTTGCCCTAAAAGGGCCGGTTGTATCTTTGGTGCGATATGTAAAAAGTGCTGGGTTCAAGAGTACTTTATGTACAGAGTGCAGAACTGAAGTTTATGCTATGTACAGAGTGCTGGGTTCAGGAGTGCGTTACATACAAAGTTCAGGGGTGTGCAGTGTACAGAATGCAGGTTATAAGGGTGCGCTATGCACAATGTGCAACACCAACCCCCTCACCGAAGCATCCTTGCATCTCTCTCCTACCTTCCCTGGCTCTACTACCTCCCTTTGAAGGCGGCTTTGTCTCACCTTGCAGGGAGCGGAAGCAGAGGGTGAAAGTTGGAGGTGGCAAAATGGAGTTCTGCCACATTCCGGCTGCAAAACTGGGTGCGAGGGCCACATGACAAGGCCTGGAGGGCCGCATTCGGCCGCGGGCCTTGTGTTTGACATATGTGCCTTAGAGGAACCCCAGTCTAATTCTAAATAATATATTGTAATAATGAAGAACCAAAATAATTAAATATAGCTAATTATCACTTTTTTACTGTATTTTTTTCTTTGTAGTGAATGAGCAGCTGATATATGAACCATTCCCTGACATCCTACAAGGTAATACATGTCCGTTCCCACCTCCTCTGCAGTATTGTGCTGATTGATAGGACAGTACATATTGATATGAGAAGGTAAATATACAGCATTGTGATAACTAATGTTTTTAGACATACTCAACTATGACATGCTGAGACACTAAGCCCTTTCACACTGGGGCGGTAGCGGTAAAGCGCCGCTAGTTTTAGCGGCGCTTTACCGCTGTTAAAGCGGCGCTTTGGCGCTGCTATTCAGGCGGCAGCAGGAGCATTTTTAACCCCCAAAGAAGGGTTTAAAAAGGGGTTAAAAGCACCTGCTCGTGGCGCTTCCGAATCGGTGTTCAGCTGCTTCGGAAGCGCTGCCCATTCATTTCAATGGGCAGGGGCGGTGGAGGAGCGGTGTTTCCCCACTGCCCCAAAGATGCTGCTTGCAGGACTTTTTTCCTGCCCTGCAAGGACCACCACCTCAGTGTGAAAGCACTTGGGCTTTCGCACTGGGGTGGATTGGGGGGGAGTTTTTCAGGCGCTTTGCTGGCGCAATGCTTAGCGCTAAAGCACCTGAAAAACGTCCCAGTGTGAAAGGGGTCTTATAGAAAGCTTACATTCCTGTTCATGTGCCTGGTAGACAAAAGCACTGGGACTTTATATAAGGAGTATGTATTTTTTTTTTTATAATGGACGTTTTTGTTTTTTCTAAAATGGCAGAAGTGTTAGATATGGCAGGTAAACATCTTAGATACAATTAGCTGGGGCATTGTTTTTAATAAACCTAAAGTAAGCATTATAGATGAGCCAGGATCTAATATTGATGACATAGTAGTAGGTCGGCCTTCAGGCAGCCTTGTAGGGAAGTCATGGTTTAGTCACATAGTTAGTCACATTGAAAAAAAGACAATAGTCTACCTAGTTAGACCAATTAAAAAAAAAACAAATAGGAAAACCCCATTTTACACTATTCTATACCCACAGATGATCCAGTGGAAGAAAAAATAAAAAATCTCCTAATAAAGCAGGATCCAATTTGGTCCAGTGGGGGGAAAATTCCTTGCTGATCCCCCAGGAGGCAAGCGAATATTCCCTGGATCAACTACCCCTGCTGTAAAAAAAATAAATAAAATAAAATAAATAAATAACATAATTCGTATCTAGTGTATTCTGTGCATTTAGGAATGCATCCAGCTCTTTTAAAACAATCAATGTGAAGTCTTTCTATATGTGAATGTTAAATCTCTTTTTCTCCAGGTGTGAAGAGTGCCCCCTTGCCCTCTGTAATGACCTGAAAGTGAAGAACTCTACATCGAGTTCACTATATAGACCACTTATGTATTTATACATGTTTATCATATCCCCCTCAATCTCCTCTTCTCAAGAGAGAATAAATTAATTTTGTCTAATCTTTCCACATAGCTGAGCTCCCCCATGCCTCTTTTCAGTTTGGTTGCCATTCTCTGCACTTTCTCCAGTTCCCCGATATCCTTTTTGTGAACTGGTGCCCAAAACTGAACTGCATATTCCAGATGAGGTCTTAATAATGATTTTTACAGGGGCAAACTTATGTCTCTGTCCCTGGAGTTTATATCTCTTTTAAAGAGGATGTAAACCCAGATGGGGTTTACTTCCTCTACATTCCCCTGTAAAGTAGAAGCATAATTGGCTATTATGCATCGCATAGTAGCCCATTATGTGCCACTTACCTGCAAACGAAGCCTGCGACATCCAGCGCTGTCCCCTGTGCTGGCAACGTCCATCTTCTGCCCCTCTTCCTTCTGGGGCCGCGATCTCTGGCTCTGTGACTGGCCGGAGTCGCATGCGCACGGGAGCTGCCAGTCACGGCACGATCACAGTGAAGAAATGGCACGGAGACTGTTTCTTCACTGCGCATGTGCCGAAATGACGTTGGCACATCTAAGAAACTGTATATCTCCTGAACCGTGCAGGTTTGGGAGATATGCAGGGCACCTACAGGTAAGCCTTATTATAGGCTTAACTGTAGGTGAAAGTGGTTGTCACGAGTTGACAAGCACTTTAATACAAGAAAGTATTTGACTAGCATTAGAAACTGCAGCTTGGCTTTGACATAACTGGTTTCGGCACTTCACATGTTATGGCCATTGTCATTGTTGGTTAACTGTTAATTGGCTTTCTCCCACTACAATTTTGCTCTTCTGTTTTGACATGGAATAGAATTTTGTATCTTCGTTTCATTCCCACATACAGTGCCACCTGCTGATGAATTCTGCTATTGTGGCATGACTGTTAAAGTGAAAACGCTAGAATAAGTGTTTTTTATTGATCTATTTCTTTTTTATATTTATTTTAGATAGGGTGGGTTAGAGTTAGAGGCTGTTTTATTGTCCACGGTGTCCCAGGTAAGGAGAGTTCTCTTCTCACATTTGATTCCATTGATAGCTGTCATCAGAACAGGAAATTAGGAAATCTCCAGAACATGGACAGAGACAGTATGATAACCTAACAGAGGTTCCTACCCTTCTCTATTCGTTTCAGTATTAAACAACATTTAGACTGCTCTAGTAATCAGTAACTTCATTGCATTTGACTGGTCAGGTGACAGTCCACACACTAATTTAAGTAACAGCAGGACAGGTTGTTACTGATGATCCTGGTCTTACTTACTGGTCTTTATAGAAACCCCTGCAAGTTATTACACGAAAAAGCCATACATAGAGATGCTTACATTTTTTATGGTAAATCACTTTTAAGTTTTGGAGTTGTCTAAGTGCAAATAATAGCAATATTAACATAAACAGGTTTTACAAGTTAAACATCTTAAAACTGCCTATCCACAATGAGCAATACACTGTATGTAGTACACACCCTGAATATAGCACAAATAAATCACCTACCAGTGATAAACATAGGTAATTAGAAATCGTTAACCATTGCACATGGCCCTCTGTTTGTCATAATTATAAACTGGTAGAATAATATTTACAGACGTATTGCTTCTCATTATATACTACTAACTACCAACCAAGTGCCTGTTGTGAAACAGTAGACATTAAAATAAGTAGAATGCAATAAAAAAATAAATACATTTTATATGAAATACTTGGTTTGTGTAAGAATAAAACATATCTGTGGTACTTGCTTGCCTGTAATTTCATGACAAATATATTGTGATACAATAAGGTTTCCCAGTATATCCAGTGATTTTATAACAAAGTGTAATTTAAGGAAACACTGTTTTTCATTTTTGATGAAGTTGTGAAGGGATAGATCCTCTGCCAGGTTTTTAGTGCTTTGAAATTGTTAGGGAAATTCACCCCCTCTATTTGATCCCTGCTCCCTAAACTGAAAGAGATCTGTTACTAAAATAAGAATAGGAGGCAGGGAAATCTTCCAACTGGGATGCCTGTTTTGGTGTCAAATATATAAAGATTTTATACTTACCTGTCCAGCTGCCCATGCCACTGTTTTTTCTGTCTTCAAGAGCTATGATGCTTGGGCAGTCCTCTTCATCAGAAACACTTCTGGGAGTTTCAGATCCTTGGCCCCCAAAGCGCATTTGTTACTTACTTCTACTGGAGGGCACAGTGGTGACACAGGTAAAAAACACCCAAAAAACATAATCCCTTTTCCATTCAAATATCCAAAATGTCTTACGGTATATTTTAAGTTTAGTTCTCAATTAAGGTCAGAGGGATGGCAAACTAAACAGTGTGGGGGAGGAGGAAAAAGAGTGGATTGTGTCAAAGGGGCATTGGTGGGACTGGACAGGAGATTTGAGGTTACTCAATCAAAAGGCATATAACTAGGAAGCAATACAGAAAAAAATAGGGCGTGTGAATTGGTGTATGGAAAAGTGAGGTGGACTCCCAATAATTATGCTTCACGCCCAACCTGAAAGAAACTGATGAAATAGCAAGATATCTCTTTTACAATAACTATACGATTTATCGCTACTTACTGTGATTTTCACCCATTCAATGTACTGGGAAAAATATCCCTTAGCTTGATTGAGAATACATTTGCTTTCCTAGTGAAATAACCAGAAATAATAGTTACTCTTCACAAGATGTGACACCTTAAAAGGCCAGTGCACCTAACATGGATGATTTTGATTTGGTTGAATGACAAGTGTGTTGAATCACCTAGTTCCTTATACCTCTTTGCTATATCAAGAAAGGGTAATTTCCCCCCAGGACCCTAGCTCTGTCTCACTGTAGAGGTGTTCTCCAAATATTACATTTTAAAGTTCAACAAGCACTGAGATATACTAAACTGGGTATGATATGGCATGGCTATGATATGACCAGAGTCACTGGGAGCCATGAATTTGAAGAAGCTAACGCATGATTTATTGTACCAGCAACTGTCTACCTGAAAGGATGCAATTGAAGAAAATTGTTCAAGGCAGGCCCTCATAGTATATACTGTATTTAATAGTACATTTTCCTGATTTGAGAAATTAAAATAACATAGTGGGCACCATGAGGACTCCTTGTGTTTTCAGTTTAACTTACATTTCTCAGCATGTTTATGAATTCGTCCACCAAAGGTCCATTCAGCATGTTGATGTCTTGTATTGTACGTTGAATACCAGCCTGAAGTTATGAAGTTTTTTATTGAATGAATTGCATGACAGTATAGAATGTAAATGACAAATACACAAACACACTATAAATAAATACAAAAATTAGACATTTTCTCCTTTTATGATATTATGAAATCAATAAGCTAGGTGGGCCTATAAAACTTTTGGGCTATGTTACAAAAAAAGCCAATCTTAATATAAGAAGACACCTTTATCTAACATTACAAACACTATCACGTGCCAGAAGGTAGACTGAAAAACAGTACTGTCAAATCTTTAAATCTTAAAAACCTCCTTGACATAAAGTTATTATAACAACATAAATAACTGGTCGCTCTTTGTGTGAAGGATCTCAACTTCTTGGCAAGATGCAGGTAATGTCAGACCTGGTCATGTGCACCCACCCCCTGATCTATTCTTAGTCCTCAAAAATAGCAGAACCCCCTATTCAGTAAGATAAGTATAGCTAAACGTATGTGGATACCCCTCCAAATTATTTAGTTCAGAAGCACAAAGCCAGCTCCATTAAGACATGACTTAATAAGTTTGGTGTGGAGGATCTTGAATGCACAGAGGCCAGACCTCAGCCCTGTTGAACACCTTTTGGGAAGAACTGGAATACTGATTGTGAGTCTTTTTGTCCAACATCAGTAACCTCACAATTGCTCTTTTAGCCAAATAGGCACAAATACCTCCCAATACTCTCCAAAGCTTGAGGAAATCCTTCCCAGAAGAGTGGAGGCTGTTATACTTTAGCTGAAAGGAGGTGGGGGCAGTGAAAGCTTTACAAATACTGCCCATGGTGTTGGGATGAAATGTCTATTAAGCTCATATAGGTGAGATGGCCACGTGTCCACACACTTTTTGGTGTAAAGATACATTTTTGTGGTAAAAAAGCAGTGGCCACAACTTACTTTAAGCGTAGGTACTAGTGATGCCATGGTGGAGAGACTGTCATTCAAACTCCGCTGCAAAAAAAATTATAGATACAGTACAGATTAGCTAGGTGTATTACTGGCATTATAATTATATAATGTATATTGCATAAATATACAGTAGTTTTTATCTTCTTTTTCCCCCAGAACATATAGTTTTTATCTTTAGTAACCATATGGCTATAAAAAGGTATACATTTTCTAAGAGAAGTAAGTGTTAATAACAATATGACCATCTCAGTACTTACAGAGGAATGCTTACTCATTTAAAGTGTACTTCCAGATAAAACTTTTTTTCGTTTTGGATAGAATGAAACAGAATTGGAACTGATGTCAGGTTTATTACTGTCTGTGGCCCCATTGGGAAGAATTCCCCTAGCTTCCCGTCCCACTAGTAAATAACTAAATTGAAGAGGTAAACACTCAAAAACTATGAAAATTATAGTGCTCAGAGATGGGCTTCAACTTTTTAATTCTTTATGACAAATAAACTTCAACCTTGCATTGCGTAATTGGCTTCTCTTTTGTTCACTTGTAATATGAGGCAAAATAACAAGCTTCCGCCTCCTCCTTATGGGAGTATGTACTTACAAATTGGTCCTTTAAGGACTAATATATCAGTACACAATAGACATGGGGAGTGGCATAAACAGGTCAGGTGGGTTTCTATTGGGAAATGGCATTCCTGAAGGACATATGTATTGGCATACATGGTTTGGTGCTTTAAAATAAATGATGAAATCCCAAATATTTTTTTACCACTCGTAAGCACTAACAGAAAGAAAAATACATTTGTATAGTGCATTGTTTGTGTGGGTTTTTAGATGTCCATTTTATTTGTTTTTCCCTTGAAAGTTGCAATCTAGAACATGTCAGTATAAAACTCTTTGTTTTAAGTTGTGAGCTTCCCATAAATCTTTCACGTGCAGCCCCTTTGTGGTTTGGCATGTCTCAATTTCCTTGCTTCATATTTCCACAGTCTACTGAAGGTGCGCTAATCCTTAAATTCCATTGTTCCTCAAAGAGATGATTCATTACAGAAGAGACAATTATGCTAAATATTCAAACCTGTATTCTAAGGAAGTACTAAAAATTTAAAAAATAGCCATCGCTCACTTGGGTATTTGCTGTAAACTTGAGTTCAGTGGACTAATGTGATATCCTTTAGTAAACCAGACTTATTTGAAATTTACTGATCCTTGTCTGTTCAGATTATGGAACTAGGACAATACAGTGGAATGTTAAATGTGGAATTCCAGATCACAGAGTTTACAGTCAAATTCCATCTGTCTCTTTTCTAGTTTAGATTAGAAGATAAGAGCTGTGGTGAGCTGTAGGCTACACACATCACCAGTATTTTACAATGTCTTAGCTATCACTGCCTTTTACCTATTAAAGGAGTCATCTTTGAAAAGCGGAAATACAATATTCCATTGGATAAGTGTCCTGTAGTATAGTGACTAGAGTTGAGCGAACACCTGGAAGTTCAGGTTCTGCTGGTCCGTCCGAACTTCGGGACAAAGTCCGGGTCCGGGTCCGGAACCCGAACGATCGCACGGACAACGAACCCCATTGAAATCAATGGGGACCCGAACTTTTAGCTAGCAAGCCCAAGGCCTGGGCCTGGGCCTGAAACAGGGCTTCAAGCCTGCCTGGTCGTCTTGGACTTGAAGGTCCACAAGCGAGTTGAGATCAGTGATATGATGTCCTGTGAATAGGTTACCTTATAACATAAAGGCGAAAAGTTTCTACTGAGGAAATTATCCATTTTCCGTCACTATCGATTCTGTAACATTTTATGACCACTACACACATCGGATGTCGAGTGGTGTCGAGAATAGAAGATTAGATTTGATCTTTTCTCTGTCTACCTTAAACTGACATTTGAGACACTAGACCTTAAGGTGTAAATTGTAAGGTGACATAACAGGATCAAGGTA
>BLSH010176471.1:931730-945928 GCA_018402905.1 Glandirana rugosa
TTTCTGCTATCTGTCCTCAGAGCAACAGCACAGACAGCAGTAGTAAAGTAATCTATCTCAGGATGCAGGATCAGGTCTTAAAATGGCTGAAATCTGTCCCTCACGCCGTCAGCTACCTTTCCCTACACTAACCCAAGGAGCATGTGACTGCAGCACTGTGACTCCAGCTTATATAGAGGCTGGGTCACATGATGCACTGGCCAATCACAGCCATGCCATTAGTAGGCATGGCTGTGATGGCTTCTAAGGGCAAACCAGTGAAACGCTTGTTGATTGGCTGCCCTGCAGCTTCTCAACACGTGGAGTAAAATAGCAGAACCCCGGACCGAACCCGAACGATTTTTGAAATGTCCGGGTCCGGGTCCGTGCCACGGACACCCGAAAGTTCGGTACGGACCCGAACGTTACAGTCCGGGTTCGCTCAACACTAATAGTGACCTAAAAGGATTCCCACAGGTTTCTGTGAAGCAAAAGGATCCAGGGCCCAATGACTAAAATACAGTCATACCAGTTAAGAATCACTGTATTATATAGTAGTGCCACAACAACACATTACATCATAAGACACTGATTTAGGTGAAATCTACAGTTGTTAAAGGGGTTGTAAACCCCCCCGGTTTTTCACCTTAATGCATTCTATGAAAGGTGAAAAACGTTTTTTGTTGCAGCTGACCCCCAGACCCCTCGTTTACTTACCTGAGCCCGATCGTTTCTGCACTGGGGATGAGCCTAGCAGCTCCAGCCGCAGGCTCCGGTCCTCATTGGATAGATTGATAGCAGATGAGCCATTGGCTCCTGCTGCTGTAAATCAAGTCCAGTGACGCCGGGAGGCAGGCCGAGTCCTATTGTCTGTGTCAATGGGCGCAGCAACAGCACATGGGGTGCGCCCGCACAAGTGACCCCAGGGAGAGCGCTTCTCTGACGGGTCATTCAAGAAGAGGAGGAGCCAGGAGCGCCGCCGAGGGACCCCAGAAAAGGAGGATCAGGGCCACTCTGTGCAAAACCCTTGCAAAGAGGAGATAAGTATAACATGTTTGTTATTTTAAGGAAAAAAAAGCGAACGTTTAGTATCGCTTTAATCCTCACCTGAAAAAAACATCCTTTTCACTCTACAAAAGGACCTCAGACAGCGATATGCTCTTTAGAGTATATACAGTATGAACAAGGCCTAACTGAATCACGTTTAGTATACTAATGCACTGTGCATCCTAAATATGTTGCTTCTCGGTTTTGCTGATGCCCTGCAACTTCTTTTCTGCCATTTCCTGTCTACATACACTCACTCCATCAATGGCAGCATGACATTTCTGAAGGCAGTTTTCCTGATGCTGACAACAATGGATCTCTAGTCTCCATTGTGAGAGCATTTGACAGGATGGCAACACAAACACAATTTTGAGAATAGGGACTGATAGTTGTCACCCTGTAACAAGAAGTTTCTGAACAAGAACCTTCATGGTGGGATCAACAGGTATTTATTTGAGTAATTCAATTCAGAAAGTGAAACTCGTATATTATATAGATTCATTGCACACAGAGTGATATATTTCAAGCATTTCTTTCATTTAATTGTTATAATTATGGCTTACAGCTAGTGAAAACGCAAAATTAAGTATCTCAGAAAATAAGAATATTGTAAAAAAGTTCAATATTGTAGACCCATGGTGTCACAATCTAATCAGCTAATTAACTCAAAACACCTGTAAAGGTTTCCTGAGGCTTTAAAGTGGTTGCAAACCAGTGGGTGTGGTAATAATAATAATAAGTAATAATAAATAATAAGTGTAGTAGTAATCACACAATCCACTGTCTTTCAGAATACTAAGTGCCCTGTATATGTGCCTTATTAAAAAATGCTGTTCAGTACCTTATTTTATAGTGCCACTCGGCGCTCACATGACCGGCTGGCTCTCCTTTCTCTGACAACTAGAGTGGGAGGGGTCGAGAAAACCCCACTGACGTCAGTCGGGAGGAGGAGAGGAGAGAGGTGGCCGGTCACGTGAGCGCAGAGCGACACTAGGAAATAGGGTATTAAACAACATTTTTTACAAACGGCACATATAAAGGGCACTTAGTATTCTGAAAGACAGTGGAATGTGTGATAATTACTAAGTTATTATAGTAGCAGGAGGGAGGTGGGCCCTCGCATAGAGCTGACAGACAAGGTGGGGAGGGGGGAGGAGGACACGGGAAAGCTGCAGATAGCTGCAGCTGACAGAGGCATGTAAGCTGATCACTGTGTCAGGGCTCAGCAGCCATGATAAACCGTGGTCAGTTTACGGGTGGGGGGGCAGAAACTGGCAGGATCAGCCAGGTATTTCAGGCGATATGGGGGGCCAAATTACACAGCACAAACACTGTGCTGTTATTCATGCTTTAACCTCCCTGGCGGTATGATTGTTTCAGATTTTTGGTGCTGAAAGTGGTACGATTATTTTGCATTTTATATTGTAGGCCTGTAATTTTTAGGAATAACTCACTTAAATCTATCCAAACAACAGTCTAGTAGACATCCCGGGTATGATAAAGTTTGAAAAATGAAATCATAAATTATAATATAATAAATAACTAAAAATAATTATCAAAAATAATAACGTAATAGTAATAACATTTATTCAATAATGTAATTAAACCAAAAACACTTAAATTTGCTCAGTTGCAGAATTGTCGCTGTCGTCACTTTCAGTTTCTGATGATAAATTTCCCCAAAAATCAGTATCACTCAATTCTGCAAATGATTCTTATTTACTATCGCTGTTTTCTAGCTGATCAAAAACCACTTTTGATGTAAAGGAACACTTTTTGGTTGCCATGGACATTCTCATGTTTCCAGGCAGAAAGAATGACATAAATAATATAGAAGTGCATGCAGGGCACTGGGCAAACCACTAGGGACAAAGGGGATGTGAAATGTTTTCACACAGTAATGTAATCCATAAGATTACAGTGTACTGTATGTGCTGTGTGTGTTTCACTTTTTGAATTTCCCGAAGGTCTCCGTGCGACGCTACGCTCGCAGGGAACGGAGCCCAGCACACAGAGTCATCTGGCGGCGGACACAGCCCTCAGACACTGCGGGGGACATCGCTGGATCCAGGGGACAAGGTGAGTAGCGCTGCCTGGATCCAGCAATGCAATCCCGAGTGTGGCTCGGGGTTACCGCTAATGGTACTGAAATTCCACCCCGAGCCACACTTGGGAATACCGCCAGGGAGGTTAAAGGAGGAGGATCCATTTTTTTAGGGTAACAAACACTTTAAATGGTCTCTCAGTCTGGCCCAGTAGGTTACACAATCACGGGGAAGTGTACAAGAAGGGTAAGTCACAAAAGGTCATTGCTAAAGAAGCTGGCTATTCACAAAATTCTGTTTCCAAGCACATTAATGGAAAGTTGAGTGGCAGGAAAAAGTGTGGAAGAAAAAGTTGCACAAGCAACAGGGATAACCACAGCATTGAGAGAATTGTGAAGCAAAGGCTATTTAAGAATTTGGGGGAGATTCACAAGGAGTGGACTATGGCTGGTGTCAGTGCTTCAAGAGCCACCACACACAGATGTATCCAGGACATGGGCTACAACTGTCGCATTCCTTATGTCAAGACACTCCTGAACCAAAGACAATGTCAGAAGTGTCTTACCTGGACTAAGGAGAAAAAGGACTGGACTGTTGATCAGTGGTCCAAAGTCCCTTTTGGGTGAAAGTAAATTTTGCATTTCATTTGGAAATCAAGGTCCCAGAGTCTGGAGGAAGAGCGGAGACTCTTTCACAGTCAGTGATGATTTGGGGAGCCATGTCAACTGCTGATGTCGGTCCAATGTGTTTTATTAAGTCCAAAGTCAGCATAGCCCTCTACCAGGAAATTCTAGAACACTTTATGCTTCCCTCTACTGACCAGCTTTAATGATCATGATATCACTGTGCTTGATTGACCAGCAAACTCGCCTGACCTAAACCCCATAGAGAATCTGTGGGGTATTGTCAAGAGGAAGATGAGAGACACCTGACCCAACAATGCAGACAAGCTGAAAGCTGCTATCAAAACAACTGGGGCTTCCATAACATCTCAGCAGTGCCACAGGCTGATCGTCTCCATGCCACGTCACATTGATGCAGCAATTCATGCAAAAGGAGCCCGACCAAGTATTGAGTGCCCACTATACTGTACATGGACATACTTTTCAGTAAACCAACGTCTCTGTATTAAAAATCCTTTTTTTATTGGTCTTATGTAATATTCTAATTCTTTTTAAATTGAATAACTGAAATAAATGAACTTTTTGATGATATTCTAATTTTTTTAGATGCACCTGTATATGTGATTTTAGTGACTGAGTTTCAATATACTTAAAATCATCTCTTATCAGGGTTCATAATAGTGGCATTACTCTAAGTCAAATGCACATCAGTATTACTGATATTTCTGTTACCTACAAGTCTAATTCTTGCTTTTAGCTTTCTAACGTATATTAGAAAAAATGGCAGTTGTAAACCAATATAGGCTACAAAAATGATTGAACTGTGTATTTCTTGTCATTTAGATTTTCCACACTGAATCTCCAACATGGCAAGGATCTAACCATTGGACAAAATCTGGAGGCTCCTGTCCTCCAGTTCAGTTTCTTTGAGGAAGAGCTATGCCCAGCTCTAAACATGTCAGAATAGAACATTTTCCTGCTGGGTTTTTATAATGGAGCAAAGTTATTTTGCATCTCAGTGTATGGTATTCCTGCTGCTGGTTCGAGTTATTGTTTTGATGGAGACAAGCTGAGCCACCACCAGAGATATGATTGTGGAGTGTGAAGCCTGATCATGCCTGGAGCGGTATATAAAATATTTGACATTTGTAAACCAATTCATGGGCTAGATGCAGCCTTGTGTCCAAGTCCAAGTTTGGCAATAATTTATTGCAGAAAAGTTCAGTAAGTACAAACAGGCCCAGCAGGGAGACACACCCATCCGGAGTGACTTACAACTGTAACAGTGGTGTTTGGAAACTGTAAGATGCCGACAGTGTCTGCCACGAGGAGAAGAATGTGGCATGGCCAGTCTACACCCAAAGGGTAGGCTTCCTAGAAGAGGTAGACATAATCCCTTCACTATCCCTACTCCTCTGGAGCCTTTCCCAATCTCTAACCACTGTCCCTGACAGTTGGGAAACCTGTCCCTACGCTACTACTTGCATACAGTTCACCAAGCCCAGGAGCTGGAGTCTTAAATAGGCTATGCCTGACCCGAGATGGCCAGCAACATCACATAGGGGGGCAGCATCCAATCGGATAGCTGCTCCCCAGTGTCTTAGGAGGAAATCATAGAGGAAATAGGTTCCTCTCAACTTCCTCCCCACCTGCATTGCTGCTGTGGTCAAGCGCCACCTGCAGTGGAGAATGAAGCCTGCACCTGCCTACAAATTGTTGCTCTTAGCTACAGGGATGGTTGAATTGTGTATTTATTAGTTACAGTTTCTGAGTTACAGTTGCTTCACTGATTCTCAGGCATGCCAAGGATGTAACCTAAGACTTTTGGGCTCCAGTCCTAATGAGTTGCACTGTAGGACCACCCAAACATTTTACATATTAAATCATTGACATAAGAATTTGGACAAGCAGCACATCTTTAATTACAGGACATATTCATTTCTGTTATCTCAGGACATCTTACGGGCTTGATCAATCCACAAACTCCCACTGTAGAACCGTCACCATGTTGCACAACAAGGCAAGAGTCACAACAATAGATATCAGTTCTAATATTTTTCTGCAAAGTCACCCTAGCAAGCATACTTGATTTTAAATGAGGAAACTAACATTATTACATTATTATAACACTAATAATTATTTTTCTTTATCAGACTGAAGTCTTCCAATTCAGAGATGCTTCATACACTTCTTGTAATGTAGTTAAACCTGCACTATAATTGGAATATATTATGCAAAATAATGAAAAAAGCCAAAATATGGCACCACTAATCATTAAAATTACAATAATTGTGTGTATTTAATGCAGATGTAATTTCTGGAAATGAATACAATGAGTTTCCCAACTAATGAAACTGCATTAGTGGCAATTAAATGCAACAGTAACATAATTTACTCAAGAGACAGAGATCCGATGTATCATGCTGCTGTAATGTCACTAATTGCTAGGGAAGTCATAGACGGAATATTCAGTGAACCTACAATCCATCTGCTTCCACCCCAAAGTTGCTGCATTCATCCCGACTTTCTATAGATGAGAACTGCACCATGGTGATATAGGGCTTCTGTATCTTCTCAGGAATACAGTATAACGTTATCTTTTTGACATTTTTTATATAACCACTTGCCGACCACCCCATAGCACATCTACTGCTACAGGGTGGCTGTGCTGCACAGAATCATGTATATATACATGATTCTGCACTTCTGGGGTTTGGGGCGTGAGCGTGCGCCACTTGCAGCTCGCTCACGCTGTGATTTTACACAGCACGTCCTGCGGACCCGATGTCTGCCGGCACCCGCTGATCATTCTGTACACAGGCAGAATGACACTCTGCCTATGCAAACAAGGCAGATTGCCGTTCTGTCAGTACAGAAGGCATGGATCCTGTGTTCCTTTAAAGCAGGAACACCGACCCATGCATTCCACTGGTAAAAGCACCTCCCCCACTACACTGAATCACATCTTAGGCACACAGTTAACCCTTTGATCACCCCTGATGTTAACCCCAACCCTACTAGTGTCATTAGTACAGTGACAGTGCATATATTTAGCACTGATCACTGTATTAGTGTCACTGGTTCCCAAAAAAGTGTCAGTTTCCTGTTCGATTTGTTCTCCACAGTATCGCAGTCATACTATAAGTTGCTGATTTCCGCCATTACTAGTAAAAATAAATAAATAAGATTCCCTAAATATATCCCATAGTTTGTAGACACTATAACTTTTGCGCAAACCAATCAATATACGCTTATTGGGATTTTTTTTTACCAAAAATATGTAGCAGAATACATACTGGCCTAAATTGATCAAGAATTTTGATCTTTTACGCTTTTTTATTGGATGTGCTTTACAGCAGAAAGCAAAAAATATTTTTCCTGACAGACTCCATGGCAACATACGTATGGGTTAATCCCACCTCATCTCCACTCCTATAGGACCCTGCTCCCATAAATTTAGGCTCAGAGCTAGAGGCCATGTTCTTTTTTTGTCCTCCTCCTGAAGACCTGAATGATTGAAGTGGCTTGGTACTGTAAACTACATACATACATTATAACTGTCTATACCAGTAGGTGGTACTACAGTATTAGTGTGTATTCTATGTTATAATATTATCACAGGATGTACCTTCTGTATCTAAGTGTGCGCTTGTATAGTTCCTGTTCCTATCTCCATGCTAGAAGACATGTTCTGCTATTTCTCCATGAAAGTCAAGTATTCTGTAAAATATATCACTCAAAAAGCGACCAATACGATTCTTCCTGTCCCGGTCAACCTCGGGTTTTGTGAGGATTCAAAACAGAAGTCGTGTAGGTAGAGGTGCCGTATTCGCCATGGCTCCCTGTGCTAGCGTGGATCAGCTACCAGAAGTCAGAGCCCATTTACCTCAGGCCAGACCTTCTGTCATGACCTAGGCTCAGACTTTGGAGTAAGCAGAGGCTTCCCAAATGGTACCGCCCTCTGGTTCTCGTCTCCCTCAGGAATTGGAGCACAGTATTTGCCTCTGTCAAATTCACCTTTCTCGTGGCTAACACGTCGGCATATAAAGTCTCAAACTGAGGCATCACCATGGAGAACCTTTCTTAAGACTCTTTCCAGAGTGAGTGGTGCTGTTGCCTATGCTCGACTCGAATCTCAAGATGACATAATTTCACGGGTACCAAGGAATTGTTCTGCTAACCTTTAGAGTACTAACATACATCCTTTAGACATGGGAGAGGTCATGTTGTGGAATCCTGAGTTTGGCTCTCAGCAATACCCTTTCTTTACAAATAAGTAATCTGACTTTTGCGCTACTATGAGTGACTTGGCAAGTGTAAAACAAATGTTAGCTATGTATAAGATGGCCTTTTCTTTGGTTCTAGGAACCTCTCAGATATAATTATATCTGCAAGCTATAGCTACCTTCAGGCTTTAGAATGCTTGTTCATGCTTTGCAGAAAATAACATGGGAAACGTGCCTCATCTAGGATGATGGTGGCACGGGTTGTCCGGGCCATCCAACAGGCTCAGAGCTGAGGGCTTGGCTCTTTGGAGGTGGTGACCACTCGCTCAGCCAGAAGTGTGTCTACATCTCGGGCAGCTTTGCAGCATGTGGCTCCCAATATAGTCCGTAGGGCAGCCTTGCAGCCCTCAATCAATACATTTATGGCTCATTATTATACAGAGCCTGCTTCGTTATCCTCTGTTTATTGTGACTTGAAGGTCCTGTCTGTTGACGGTACGAATTAAAGCCTTTGGTTCAGGATTACCCGCCCATGAGGTGTTTGGATAGTTAAATCCCATACGTATGCTGCCATGGAGTCTGTCAGGAAAACTGAAAATTTCCTATCAAATACTTACCGTAATTTTCCTTTCCTGATGGACTCCATGGCAGCAGGAGTTCCCACACCAGTGTCAGGAGTAGGCTAGTTACAGAACACGGCCTCTAGCTCTGAGCCTAAATTTATGGGAGTGGGGTCCTATAGGAGTGGAGAGGAGGTGGAATTTAACCCATACGTATGCTGCCATGGAGTCCATCAGGAAAGGAAAATTACGGTAAGTATTTGATAGGAAATTTCCTGTTTTTTTTCAGAATTGTTGGTCGTTTTTTTATTTATAGCACAAAAAATAAAAAACCTAGAAGTGACCAAATACCACCAAAAGAAAGCCCTATCTGTGGGAAATAAGGGATATACATTTTATTTGGGTACAGCGTCACATGACTGCGCAATTGTCAGTTAAAGTAATGCAGTGCCGTATCGCATAAAATGGCCTGGTCCGGAGCTGAAGTGGATAATACTCTGTTGTCTCCTTTGGCCCCTTACACTGCTTCACATTTTAAGAGTTTAGAGACGTTAACCTGAGAAGGCAGTCTAGAGCTACTCCTTACAAGGGCTGCTGAAATGTACTTTTTCTTTTAACAAAACAGTACAGAGGCTGCCCATCCACACAAGCAACAGTCCATTCACACTGGCTCCAATAAAGTGTCAAGAGCATGTCTTTTTAAAGTATATGGCTTGTAGAATTCCAACAGGGAAAATAGAACTTTGGCTTGGGGTACTTCAAGACTCACAGTAGTTAACAATTAGAGGAAAGTCTCTTCTAGTAGTGTAGCTAGTGGTGAGCAGTCAAAGGACCCACAGCTGAAGACAATGGGGCAAATCTTTGGGCATCTGGTTACCTTCTACCTACAACTACTGATACCCAGTGCAGCTTCTAGATCACAGCAATCAAGTTAAGGTGACTACTCACAAGTCCTCAGGACAGCTGCCTCCTTTCAGCTTCCTCCAGGCATGGTCCAGTGAGTAAGACAGCACCTCTCAGGACCAGATCCCTTGTGACATTGTTCTGCAATCAGCTCTGAGCAAAGTTCATTCAAGCCTTCACTCCTGGCACTTCCGAGGCCCCTAAAGCAGTTGTATGGTTCATGTGCTGCCTAATGGCAGCAGCCCTGCACTTCTGGAACCCTCCTAGGGAGAAGGGATGCTGCCCTCCAGTGTATGACAATTTATCTGCATTCCAGCCCCCAACTGGACTCTTCCCCCCCAGGGACTAGCTGGAACCCAATAAAAATAAAGGCTTGTCAATTTGAATCTCCCACCCTAAGCTCTGGAAGCTTCTTTCAGAGGCAGGGTAAGCAATCAAACTCCCAGCTTGTGGGACCCTGAACAGTTCAGACGAGGGTGCTACATCAGTTTCTAGGGAGCAGTGTACAGAGGTTAAATGTGGGAAAGGTCAAATTACCATGGATTTAACTAATATAGCATAATCATAATGAGAATGATAGTAAACTGTTAATATAGATGTGTAAAATAACATACAAAACCGTACACAAAATGTGCTCAATACTTTCTACCTCTGTATAATAATTACAAAGTCTGCTTAATGCTTAGTTTATAACAAAATGGCTGCATCAAGAGATGGATTAAAGTGTATGTCAGGGCAAAAAACAACACAAAAAACATGCAGTATATCTCTGCAATACATGCACTCTTCCATGTGTTTATCTCCTTAAAATGGTACTAAAGGTCCTATTCTTAATTTTGTCTCACAGGTAAGCTTATAATAAGTCTTACCTGTAGGTACCATGAATATTTCTGCATTTAAGGCACACTGAGTGTGCACAGAGCAGCCCTGATCTTCCCCTGATGCTCCTGGCCCCTCCTCCTGATGAGTGCCCCTATATCAAACTGCTTGCTATGGGGGCACTCATGCGTGCTTGCTCCCGAGCTCGGCCCCACCTCACTCCCTCCTGACTGTCTGGGATTGATAGCAGCAGGAGCCAATGGCTCCCACTGCTGTGTCTGAGCTTATGAGGAGAGAGAAAGCTGAGAGAGCCTCTGCTTTCGTGCACATCACTGGATCGAGATCAGGCTCAGGTAAGTATAAGGGGGGGGGGGGGGGGGGGGGGGAGGTGTTGCTTAGAGAAGGTTTTTTTTACCCTAATACAAAGAATCTTCTGCCTTTAGAACCACTTTAACGAAGTGTATATCGACCTAAAAAAGGAAGACAGAGGAGTTTAAAGCCCAACCCCATTATAATACCGCTAGAGAAATCCATGTGTACAGGACAAGGTTATGCTGCTTGTATATAGTGCTAATATGATTCAAAGACCTCCTTGCTGAGATCCACGTTTCTGCCAAAAAATACAGTGCACATCCTTCTTCATTGATTTGAAATTTATTTGCATCAATTTGATCCTAATTCCTAACTGCAAACAACTACAATTCACTCTGCTGAGGACAGATCAGCACATGATTGATTGCAGTTGGCTGATATGGGTTACTGGACATTACTGTTAACTGCTTGCCTACCAGGGCATTTTTTTTGCACACATGTTAAAATCTTAATTTTTTGCTAGAAAAATACTAGCAAACATATATTTTATGAAAGCAGGCCCTGGAGAATATAATAATAGCTGTTGTAATTTGTTATGTTACATGATATTTGTGCAACCATTTAGCAAATGAAAATTTTCAAGAAAGCAAAACATACACATACTAAAATGAATTGTAATGCACACAAACACCCACATACCCAACTTTCTAGTGAAATATAAAAGATAGCCTTGCTTTGAGTAAATAGATACCAAACATGTCAAGATTTAAAATGATATACATTTGTAAAATGGCAACTAATTACGGTACCCCTAAAGGGAATGCTTTGAATGCCTTTGCGGGTCTTCAGTTTAAAGTTAATCGTGAATTATGGCCCTAGAATTATTGCTATCTCTCCAAAGTTCGTGGAAATAAATCACATGTGTGCGGGAGGATAGGGGTGCTTTTACATTTTTTTAAAATTATTTTTATTTGTTTACCTGCTTTGGGCAGGTGACGGGTATACTTTATGGAGACATTAGAGGTCTTTTAGACCCCTGATGTCTCCCCTGCCCTCCAAAGAAACGAACCAAGTACAGATCATGCTCAGATGATGCTTTCCTGGCTGTTACAGCCAGGAAATGATGGCATTTGGAATGGGATAGACAGGGTTGGTGATAGATGTTTCATTGTTCAGACAGGCAGGGTAGAATATGTTATCATGCCATTTTCTGAACCTACTGAAGCACATATAGCCCTAGAGCCTTTAGCAGGATATGGGTTTATTTCAAGTATCACTATCTTTTGCCTTTAAATAAGTCAAAACAGGCAGCATTCGTGCTGAGAATACTTGCTGAATTCTTTGGCAAGGATGTACAGACTATGCTTGAGCGTCACATATGCAAGGATGGCAGTGTAGCCTTCGCTGGGTTCACACCTATGCAAATTGGATGTGGGTTTCCTCGCATCCAATTAGCATAGTAGGAGGTTGTGACCGGCTCTCTATGGAGCCGGTTCACACATCTCCGCAGCAGGTCCGGTGCGGTTTGCATGAAGATGCGTGTGTCTTTTGGTCCATTTCAGGTCCAAATTCAAATCGGACCTGAAACTGTGAACCAGCATGCACAGGACCCCGGCTTGGAGCCGCTGCGGGTTCCAGTGTGAACCCAGCCTAAAAGGGTTCTCTTTGTTTTTTATTTACTTATATATGATGCCTGTTCGGATTATGTCATGCAGAGATGTTAGGCACTGTTTTCTCTCCTTCCTTACTACCCAACTTGTGAAGAAGGTGTTCAAAAAAAAAAGAAAGAAAGAAAACCCCATTTCCCCTCCTGTACTGAATTACTTGCATGCTTTGTTTTTGGGCTTTATTATGTTCAATACCCATACAATGGCCAGTTATAGCCAGATTTTGTAGTGGTTGTAAATTTTAAAGCAAAACTATCCTGCCTGAACTGAACTTTTTGGTACCATAAATGGGTTACTTAGAAAATCAAATTGTATGCATTGTAGTCTAGTCTTTCTAGAATTTTTGGTTGGGTACTGAATGATAAAATCTGTAAGCCTGGAAATTTTATATGTATATAGTCAAGCCATTTAAATACAGAATCATCAGTTAGTCAGATAGTCTAATACTGTACATACATGGCCATTATTAAGATTACTTAGGTTTAGAAGGCTTTATGTTGGTGCTTTTAATTAATTGTACGTACCACAGCAGCCTCTTGATCTCGCACAGCAGTATTCAATATATTTTGCAACGCCCCCGTTTCCTTTTCCAACTGATTTCTTATTGTCGCATTACTCTGAGGCAGGATAAAATGAACACACAGGGAAATCAGAACAGAGCATGGCATGACCTTAGGCAGATTATGAAGGGCATAATGCCACTTGATTTAATCCTGGTGTAATTACACAACTCAGTCCCAAAGATTAATGTCTGCCCCGGGAGCCTGATCAAGTTTATTAATAGACTAAGCAGATATAGATAAAACCAGTGCACAATTATGAGATACAGCATATGTTCACAAATGGCGGTAATTCTGGAAAGGTCACAAAGGGGTTAGTCATCTGAAGCCCCACATATGACTGTTGGATGATTTTTGAAGGAGTTAGGTATAGAACAGTGCTCCTACTATTTACAACAACCAATAAAAAATAATTAAAAATAAAATTCAAGAAAGAAAGGAAATGTCTTCTAAGGACAAAACAGAAAACTGTTTCCATATTTTTTCAATATGTTTCCATCTATTGTTAAATCATTGCACTATTGTAGAGAAAATATAAATACAGTGATACCTCGGTTTACGAACGCTTCTGTTCAAACAACTCGGTTTGCGAACAGAAGAGTTCAGAAAAATTTGCTTTGGTTTACGAACTCCGCTTCAGTTGAGGAACACAAGCCGTGGCCATCTTCCCTGCTCTGATACGTTCATATTGAGAAGAGCAGTGCAAGATGAGAGTCTTAGGAGAACAAGTCCACTCAGATAGGGGTCTCTGCCCCCTGACTACTTCTTGATTGGGAATCATGGAAAAACAGTTCATATGAATGCTACCACTTTATCATGCCCTCAGATGATATTTTCCTGGATGCACGGTGCTCTTTTCTGACCCCTAGATTAGTCATTTAAATTGGGGTTTGGGATTGTTTCAAACAAGGATTAAAGAGGAGCTATCGTTTTTTCTTTTTTTAGATGTACACATGAAAGAGGTCAGCTTAACCGCTTGCCGACCGCTGATCGGCAATTGACGGCAACAAGGTGGCTCGTGAGCGCAAATCGCCGTCATACGACGGCGGCCGCGCTCACAAGCCTAGTGAGCGCGCGCGCGCCGCCAGAGGCGCGCCCGCGCGCTCACTGTGTTCGGGGAGGGCCAGGGAGCGGGTGCGGCGGCTTCGATTGCCGCCGGCTACCCACTCGCGCGCCCGCGCGGAGACCGCCGCGCGCGCGCGAGTGATCCGAACACTCGCGCCGGCGGCAGCATACTGCCGCTAAACGCGAGTGCTCGGTGGAACAACGGCAGTTAACGGCTAGTCGCCAGCCGTTCGCCAATTCGACTGGAGAAAGTACACATGTAGATTTTTTTCTTTTTTGCTATCGAGGAGAAATTAGGAACAAACTTTGTTAGGGTTTGGGGTTAAATTTACTGATTAGATCCCCAGTCTTTTCTCGTGGCACGTAGGTCCTTTTATAGTAGACTCCCGTAC
>BLSH010176471.1:981596-993734 GCA_018402905.1 Glandirana rugosa
CACAGTTATAAAACACACCGGTGGTAATAAAAGGTCGTGACAGAATTGGGAGAAACCATACCTCAAGTGGTCTCGAAGTGTCCAACGGTGACCTCAGGAGAAGGTGAGGAGGTACTACTCTAGTGTCTCGACCACCTACAATCTCTGGAACTAAGACAGTGCTGGAAAATAATGGTGGCCACACAAAATATTGACACTTTGGGCCCAATTTGAACATTTTCACTTAGGGGTGTACTCACTTTTGTTGCCAGCGGTTTAGAAATGAATGGCTGTGTGTTGAGTTATTTTGAGGTGACAGCAAATTTACACTGTTATACAAGCTGTACACTCACTACTTTACATTGTAGCAAAGTGTCATTTCTTCAGTGTTGTCACATGAAAAGATATAATAAAATATTTACAAAAATGTGAGGGGTGTACTCACTTTTGTGAGATACTGTATCCACTTTGTGTGCACAAAATGCTTTTGCAAACCCAGTCATTACTTTATAAAAGTAGTGTTGACAACATCATAGTGCTGAGAGCAGAGCTGTGGGAGGGACCAGTGGGCTCCATCCACTACATGCTACCTGCAGAAAACTACAGAAGGGGGCTGAGGCAAGACCAGCCAGCCTGCACAAGGAGAGACAACAGCAGTGAGTGGTCTTTATTACAGGAAGCTCCTGCACGGAGGCTAAGTGTCACACTGGATTACTGCACAGTTCTGGAAGAAATCCACAAAGCACACCAAGACTAAGTAGAAATAAAGACAAATATTTTCCTTTCACTTTGAATAGAGCAAGGAAGGGTTATAACCTCTGTAAGATTTATTATGGCCATCTATGTCCCATTGGGGAGATTCCTCTTCATTTCATGTTTCATAGCCAAAACATGAAGTGAGAAAAAATCCATCTAAAGTGAGGGAATCCCTGGTTGTCACCAGGTACACCAGAAGTAGTGTCATCATTTAAAGATACCCTCACTATTCCTTTTCTGGAGACAACCCAAAATTTGGGATTTTCTTTCACTTTCAGTGATAAAGGTAAACCTGACAAATAGAAAGGGTGAATCTCCCTACAGTGATAAAAACTACAGATGTTCTAATCACTCTCTATTCTATCTAGAACACAGGTGTCAAACACAAGGCCCGGGGGCCGAATCCGGCCCTCCAGGTCATTTCATGTGGCCCTCACACCTCTCCTGCAGCAGCAGCACTCCCCTCATCTCCACCACCCCTGTCTCAGCAGTCGGCCTCTCTGTGCAGCTGCAGCACCCCCTCATCTTCACCTCCCCTGGTTTCAGCATTCAGAAGACTCCAGCTCTCCTCTGGTGCTCCTCCAAACCCTGCACTTTCTACTTTTAAGCTCTGCCCCCACTGTGATGTAAGGAAGGGTGGGAGACCCTTGACTTCTGATGGTGGGGGGAGCTCTTGGCATCTGTTGTAAGGGGGGGTGGTGCTTTGAACATCTAGTTTTAGCTATACAACCGGCCCTTTCAGGGCGACCATAATGCTGATATGGCCCACGATGAAATCGAGTTTGACACCCCTGATCTAGAACTAAAATAAAAGTTTCACCTTTGGTTATATTTTAATGTAAGAATATGCATTCCTCTTCTATTTATGAACTATTTGCTTAACATGGAGTTTAGCTAGGCAAAAACAAAATACTTGGTCATGGATATGGCTGTGTTCTTTGTACAGAACAAACCAGAGATTGAGATAGATTGCCCTAGTCCTAGTGTATTAACCACTTGCCGACCGCCCGCCGCAGCGTGACGGCGACAAGGTGGTTCGTTATCGCGAACCCCCCTCACAGGACGGCGGCCGCGATAACTAGCATTATGAGCGCGCGCTCACTGTGTTCGGGGGGAGCCAGGGAGCGGGTAGGGCGGACTCGATCGCCGCCCGCTACCCGCGATGGCTCCCCTGCACGGAAAGAACGGAGGCCCGTGTATGTAAACACGGACCTCCGTTCTGTTAAAGGGGGAAGGGCGAAGATCACAGCCTTCCTGTAAGTGAAAGCTGTGATCATCCCCTTTCCCCAGCCAGGGCAGTCCCCACACAGTTAGAACACGCCCAGGGAACACAGTTAACCCTTAGAGCGCCCCCTGCAGGTTAACCCCTTCACTGCCAATGGCATTTACACAGTAATCAGTGCATTTTTATAGCACTGATCGCTGTAAAAATGCCAATGGTCCCAAAAAAGTGTCAAAATGGTCCGACATGTCCGATGAAATATCGCAGTACCGCTAAAAATCGCAGATCGCCGCCATTACTAGTAAAAAATAAAAAAAAATAAAAACCCCAGAAATTAATTCTCATCATCCGTAAACGCTGCAACTTTTGCGCAAACCAATCAATAAACGCCGATTGCGATTTTTTTTACCAAAAATATGAGGAAGAATATAAATCGAACAAAACCGATAGAAAAAAATGTTTTTTTATTTTTTTTTTTGGATTTGTATTTTAGCAAAAAGTAAGAAATTTGGGTTTTTTTGCAAAATTGTCGCTCTTCTTTTGTTTATAGCGGCGATCAGAAATGACGCAGAGGGGATCAAATACCACCAAAAGAAAGCTCTATTTGTGGGAAAAAAAAGGACGCAAATTTCGTTTGGGTACAACGTCGCATGACTGCACAATTGTCAGTTAAAGCGACGCAGTGCCGAATCGCAAAAAGGGCTCTGGTCCTAAAGTGGGAAATCCTTCCGGGGCTGAAGTGGTTAAGTACTGAAGCATAGTACTGTACCTATTGTGTAAAAAAGAATAATCCTTTGTCTACGTCTATTTTTTTTAAAAAAAGTTTTTTTTTCTGTTTAAAGTAGGACTAAACCCTCCTATCGTTTTTACCAAGGAAACTGCCATCTTGGCTTCTGTTTTTTCTTCAAGTGATGCTGCACTTGTGATCAGTTATGACACCAGCCATTGGATGGCTTGAGAGCACAACCAATGTGACCTCCCGGGAAAGTAACTGTTAAATCGATGGGTATAGTTCCGCTGCAAACAAATTCAGGTCCGCTTTTATAACTAGGCTAAAGGTGCGGTTGTTAGCCCCCTTTGTGTTAGTATCTTGGATATGCACGTTGCTAGACAAATGTGAATCAAGAGCTTCATCATGAAGATCGGTGTGCATTGAGGACTTTGTCAAACACTGTCAATGCTTTGCAAGAACGCAGAACAGAAGGAAAAGAAATCCAGAGCTTTACAAGAACTGGGATCCTCTAAAGCAGGTATATGCAATTAGCGGACCTCCAACTGTTGCAAAAGTCCCATCATGCCTCTGCCCCTGGGTGTCATGCTTGTGGCTGTCAGAGTCTTGCTATGCCTCATGGGACTTGGAGGTCCGCTAATTGCATATCCCTGCTCTAAAGCATAATATAAAGGAACAGGAATACAGTTTATGGCTGGATACCCATAGGGGTAGTGACCATAGTGGTGATGGTTTAGCATGGATTGGGGCTAGAAGCCAACATTAATTACCTTTTCAAAGATTCCAAATAGGTTTATCTTCTTAAAACTATTTAGTTTACTTGAAAGTTCACCTAGTGAGGGAACCTGTAAAAGAATATGATATAGTAATTCAAAGTGTAATACATCACATTGTTTTACTAGTCTTCTCTACCCACCGGTTTGCTTCTGCCTTTTTCTTGTTTTTCTTCTCTATGTCCATCATAGTTACACCAGCAAAATGAAAACCTACCTGGGTTTGCCCCAGCTGAATACCCTGGACAATGTTGAGGGCATCTGCACATTTCTCGCAGTTCTGGTCTGATAGCACTTCCAGTAGAGCCTTTTGGAGGCCGGCAAGCTCAGTTTCCAGGTTTTTCTGCCTCAATTGCATGCTGGTCAGAGTCTTGTTAACACTTAGCATGATCCGTGCTGCAGTTTCCAAGTCTGTGCATGATATAACACAATGGGCTTGTGAGTGAATTGTATAATCTATTTACTACTAATAGTTTCCTAAACATAAACATTTATGCATAAAGATAATTCTGATTTATTGATAGCAGATTTACTCAAATATCAGGGTTTTTCAGGACTTGCCATGCTATCATTTTTTCACTTTTTTTTTACAATAAAATAAAAGCATATATGCCCTACCTCCCCATCTCCTACCAGAGATTGTAGCCTGGTGCTATCTGTACTAGTTTGTTCATTTTTTTGAGGGAGCCGCCCAAAAAAAACATCCTTGGCCCTTTGTAGGGCGTATCCAATTTTATTTTTATTATTATTTATGGCTAGAGTAGGGGAATGTTGAAAGCGATGAAAGTGTTGAAAGTTATGGGAAACCCAGAATGTCTCCAAAACAAAAGGTACCTGAAATTTTCCACCAACTGTCTAAGAGGAGATTTGATTTTCTCTCCCTTCTTATTGTGTTTCCAGAGCAGGAAGTGAAAGGGATTCTTCCCAACAGGACACAAAAAAAACTGACAGGAAATTTCACTTCCTACTTTTTCCAGAAGTAAAAAAAATGGTTTTGATTAAATGTTAAGCCCAAACCAACAAAGTTTTCTTTTAAGGTCTATTCACACCAGCAGCTGTGTTATAACTTAGCAGCGGGTGTGTGGTGTGGTCCGACGGGATCATTGCACTGTTCTGTTTTTTTAAATAAACTTTATTGAAATGTCATACAGACATTTCATCAAGTTCATTTGTCGGCCGTGCGATGCAAAGTGATGGATTGCCACGCGCTGTGCTGAAAAAAAATATACTGCACCACCCACACACAACTACAATGCAGCGGTGAGAACCGGGCACACAGCAGACAAGGCCTTTAGCCTTGTCATGTGGTGGGCCAGCACTGGAATAGTTGTCCCACGCAATCCCACCGCATCTGGTGTGAATTGGACCTTGATGTTGTAATATTGTAATCTTTACCTCATGCCATAATGAGCTAGAAAAGATGTCTGTCAGACTTTTCAGCTGCTCAATAATGTCCAAACGTTTAAGTGCGTTTTCCTTTACAACTTTTTAGTTTACTAGTTTAGTTTAGTTTAACTTTAGTACAAACTGATAAAATAATGCCTTTTTTCATTCTTTCTATGGGACAAAACATCCAGGGTGAAAGGAGTCAAGAAAACTCCCTTACCTTCTAACCGTGGACTGTGAACACCACATTTCCTATGAAGGGAGGAATTTTGGGAAAATTCCATCATACAATTCAGTGAAAGCATTTACTATTACCCTTATCTTACTACAGCAAAACCAACTGATATGCCTTATGAGAAATGTTGTTATCTCTAACAAGGGGCAGCCACATGATTTTAAATTGGACCTGAACTCAAACAGGGGATGTCCTATCTTATAGGAAACTAAATACTGATTATGCCTAAGCGGTATTACAGTTACTTTTGTCTTATACTCAGGGGCGTAACTACAGGGGTTGCAATTTTAACCGGGCCCCGTGCTCCAGGGGGCCTGTGTGCCTCCCTTGTAGACCTGGATAGGAGGGATGGTGGGGGTGGCATTTAGAGGAGCCAATCTCCTCCATTTTCCTCCCAATGGAGGAGATTGGCTCCTCTATATGCTGCCCCCGCCGCCCCTCCTATCCAGTTTACTTGTCTTCTGCTGTTTCCAGGGTCCTTTAATGCTTCCCTGCCCCCCCCCCCCCCCACACACACACACAGAGCTGCTGTCTTCCCTCCTTCTCTCTCCTGCCAGCTGCTGTAGAAGATGTGTCATGATGGAGAGATGGGAACGGGTCGGTAAATTTGTAATTTACTGGCTCATTCCTTTTCTGAATGGACAGAGTTAGTGATTGGTACCAATTGGTTCACTCATAACTGAAGCATAGTAAATTGTTTTACTATACTTCCATTTCTGAATGAATGGGAGACTCGGTACACAACTACTCATTGAGACCGTATTAAAGGGACCTGCGGCGGGAGTAAAGGACCCCAGGATCAGTGGGAAGAGGGAAGGGCCCTGGCCAGGGGTCAGGGGGGCTCTTCATAATTTCTTGCACCGGGGCCCTGAAGGTTCTAGTTACGCCTCTGCTTATACTCCTCCTGAAAAAATAGTAGTGCACTTCCTGTGTCTAGGCATTAAAGTGTATTGAGCCTCATTATTATATACTGTATTTGTAGTGTAAGTTCATGTGAAGCATTCCTGTGCCTTTCTGCTAATCTTATAAAATTTGGAGGGCGATTTGGTGTTTTCAGTGCAGCTCACTGTTCCTCTTGCAGGAGACAAAAACTGTACCTGCAGTGGAAGAATTTGCCTGCTACTGCAAATGCATACTGTGACTCTGTGATTTCTGCACCTTTTATGCTGCTTCTTAAAGAGGAGCTTAGTTCATATTTGTAAAAATTAAAAGTCAGCAGCTACAAAAACTATATTGTGAATGGTGCCGCTGTCTTCTGGGACCTGTGTCATGTCCCAGAAGACTGCGGGAAGAGAGGGTGGGAGGAGAACTTCCGCTCGGATAGCCCAGTCGAGTGGGTGCAGGTACTTGTCAAAACAAGAAGTGCCATTTCTTAAAGAGTTGTGGGGGAAGAGGCCTCAAAGTGGAGCTTCCCCCTTTGGTTTTGATATGAGGCATCAACCCCCTGTCTTTATGAAAAGGCTCCCTACACGCAGTGACACAGAACAAGGCATGATAAAGCTGGCCATACATGGTTTGAAATTCATCTGATTCAGCAGGGACAGGCCAAATTTTGATCCCTGTATGGAGCAGGGTGGTTGTACAGGAGTCAACCTACTGATTGACCTCTGTAAGACCACCCTTTTAGAAAATTTCTGCTCATTCAGCGTCAGAGGCGTAACTAGAACCTTCAGGGCCCCGGTGCAAGAAATTATGAAGGGCCCCCTGACCCCTGGCCAGGGCCCTTCCCTCTTCCCACTGATCCTGGGGCCCTTTACTCCTATCGTGGGTCCCTTTATTACGGTACTGCAGTGGGGCCCTTTCACAAGTTCTGCAGCAGGCCCCAGGGGGACCAGTGAAGCACACAGGGGCCCTGGGAACAGCAGAAGACAAGTAAACTGGATAGAGGAAAATGGAGGAGATTGGGTCCTCTAAATGCCACCCCCGCCATCTCTCCTATTCAGGTGTACAAGGGAGGCACATGGGCCCCCTGGACCATGGGGCCCGGTTGCAATCGCAACCCCTGCAACCCCTATCGTTACGCCCCTGTTCAGCGTATTCTGACGGCAGGGAAGTTTCCCCTGTGCCAGAATACAAAGACACAGCAGGAAGATTCCCCCATCCACATCGAATGTGTGGATGGATAAATTGAGTCATTTTTTTAGTTCAACCTGCTGATTGGACAAAAAAAATGATAGGGGTCCTCAAACTACATCCCTTCAGCTGTTGCCGACTAGGCATGATGGAAATTGTAGTTCCTAAACAACTAGAGGGCCATAGTTTGAAGACCCCTGATCTATGGGTTGCCTAAAACAGTAATGGGGAAAAGATCAGTAGCAGGGAATCAGTACTGGTGACTAATCCTTTGCCTTTTGCTTGCCTTTTTTGGGCACAGCTTTAACAGTTCAGGTCCTCCTTAGGAAACATGTTATAAATAAAGTTAAAGTGGTAGTAAACCCCCCACTACTGTTTTTACCTACAGGTAAGCCTATAATAAGGCTTACCTGTAGGTAAAATAAATATCTCCTAAACGTGCATGGTTTAGGAGATATTCGCCCTGCATGCAGCCGCTGACATTAGCGGCGCATGCGCTCTGATGATCCGGCGGAGGCGGCCGGCAAATCAGAGCTGGCTGCCGGAACGAAGAGCTCCCACGCGCATGGAGTGACGTCACGCGGCTCCGGCCACTTACAGCGCCAGAGCCGCGTACCCGGAAGAAAGAAGAGGACCATCATGTCAGCATCCTAGCACTGACCGACTTGGGCATCGGGGGCCTCGTTCTAAGGTAAGTATTTCATAATATGTTAGTATGCGATGCAAACTAACATATTATGCTATTGTCTTGCAGGATTTTTTTTTTTTTTTTTTATCAGGCGAGTTTACTACCGCTTTAAAAAATGGTGAATTAGTGCATCCAAACCTGGCGAATGGTATAAAAGAAGCTTGATTGATGAACTTCTGAAAGAATGAGATGCAGATTATTTGCCACTTTATTAAACAAAATGCTCCAATTTCGCAAATACCTTTTGCTGTCTGTAGTGCCATTTCAAGTAGCGGGCGAATCTCATTATTGATCTTATCATTCACAGTGCGATTGATGGTGGGGCGAAAGCCTGTGAACACACAAGACAAAGAGCAATCAAATCATTCTCCACAAATTGCGCTTCTGATCTATCCCAGGATAAGTCAGCCACTGGCTGGCGGCTTTAAAGGAGAAGCGCACAGATCATTGTGTGTGATCTCAGTTCCAAATGGCTAATTGCTGTATTGGTCCTAGAGATAAGCTGAGCGCTTGAAGCCGGTGATTCCTTTTATTGGGACAACATAACTGTTCTTTACAGACAAAGCACGCAGCTGTTAGAAGCTTGTACAATTCCTCTTCAAGGGGCTGATTCAAGTGCTTGCTTCAAATGAACACTTGAACAAGAAACCTGGAAGGAAGGAAGAGAGCCGCACTTCATCCGGAATGTATTTGTTGCAGATATAAAATGATTCACTGGCAGCATTCAGCTTGAGAAGTGAATGTCATGGCTTGATTCATTGTATTTGCCAGATATGAAAACCAGGAGAACAGTGCATGCATAATATATGCTGGATATACCAGCGAAAACATAAATTAAAGCTGGATTATAGGCCGTTGAGGTGTTCAGTGACCACAGAAAGAGATTAGGCCGTAAACCAAGTGCTTTAATAGTGATCGCCCTGTAAATATTGAAATTTACTTTAAATACCCTTATAATGGACAAATAAATCTTACAGTACACATTAAGGGAATAGTATGCTATCCTTACTCTGCACAGCGGTTTGAAGTGAATGCTAAATGAATTAAAAAGCAGAAAATTGTGTTAGAAGCTACACCTGGATGAAGTCACAGAAAGAAAAAATAAAACCATTTCAATATTTACAATGCTCTATCCCAAAAGGAAAAAAAAATTTGCCATAACTGCTCAAAAGAGAAGTATGGAAATTCAAAATAACAAATGTACATACTCACCTAGGTGGATCCAGCATTGGTCTGATGCTGCATCTGTTCACATGCCACTTCAATGACTTGGAACAGAGCGATCAAAGACCACTGATCGCTCAGTTCTTGGCCTTCAGTGAGCAGAAAGCAGTGTCCGTCAATCAACGTCTCTTGGCTCTGCTCTGCCATCTAGTGCTCACTGGAGCGCCAGGCTGTAGAGGGGGTAGGAGCAGCTTGCTCAGGCTCTTGTTAGTGGGCCGAGAGGCAGATCTAGCTGCCAGTCAGGCATCAGTGTGGTTTAAAGTCAGAATCCTTGCAGAGTCTGGACCAGCTGAGTGATGTCAGCTGACTGCGGACTTTAGCCCGCTGTCATCTGAATACTGGTTACAGGAGTGCCGAATTAAGTGAACTCCTGTGACCCACAGGAGAAGTAGGGCCAAAAGAGCCAGGTCAGTGATCTAACAGTTTTCTACTACAGTTTCCCCATTAAGCCTGGTTACATCCTTACCAAAAGGCTATGATTAGACAGTGAAGGGGAGCAAATAATCAGTGAAAAACAATCAGCGCTAGATAACAAAAAAATAAATAATTAAAAAAAATGAATCAAAAGAGTAGCAGCAACAGCAGCTTCCACAACACCAACCAGTAAATCATGTAAATAACTAGTGTTGCGCTACATAAATAAAGTGCAAATCAATGTGCAAACAATATTGTAATACATTAAAGTCCATAAATTGTGCAATATTTAAAGTCAATAAAGTCCATATGATGTGCAAACTTGAAGCAAAAAGACATAAAGTTCAAATGCTCAAAAAATTATGTGAAGCAGCGAAATAATTCATCAGCTGTGCTCAGTTGATTGAAGATAACCATATCACCATTTAGTGCAAAACAATGCAAACTCAAAGTGCATTGTGCTTATCCTCCACCAGTCACACTAGCAGATCACCTCACATAAGCATCAAAACAGCAGTATTCTCCCTAGGGGATCTGGTATGGCTACACTCTGGGAATGGAAAGACTCTCTGGTGTCCACTTCTTCACTGGTAAGGCTATCAAGCCTCTCAGCCCATATATGCAGATGACAAAAAAGAGCAATATCTAGTGCTCTCTGCTAAAATCCAGTTTATTGTAAATAAAAAGCAATTGCACTTACATACGGGGCACCTCAGCTGTGCTGGCTGTAACAGACACTGCATACAAATCCGGGATAACCACGATGTGACATTTTGATGTGAGGTGAGCTGCTAGTGTGATCGGTGGATCATATGGACTTTATTGACTTTAAAAATCGCACAATTTATGGACTTTGATGTATTACAATATTGTTTGCACACTGATTCACACTTTATTTATGTAGCGCAACACTAGTTATTTACATGAGTGAAGGGGAGCAGACTACCTATAAAGTCATCACTCTGCTCTCTCCTCCTGTCAATATGTTTCTTTGTCAGCAAATGTTTTCTGCGGCACACCAGATTGGCTCCCAGTGCTACTCCTTCTTCAGTGCTGTTGGGCAAAGAATGATAAGAGGCTAGTACCAAGTCAAACTCTAGTAGTTATGCTAATTGCATTTGAAAATACATTTAATGATTTTTGAATACACAATAAACACACAACTGCTTTAATGTGTGTTGTTTTATAGCTGTCTTCAGTTAAACTTTAAAGATACTTCACTTAAAGGAGAAGCATGGCCAAAGCTCTTGCTCAGGATTCACCAAGATGCCTGACTGGCAGATGGCTCAGGCACTCAGTGGTGCGCTGAGAGCCTGAGCCAACCACTCCTGCCCTTTGCACATCCCATAATTCCGGGGAGCTCTGGAGGGGCAGAACAAAGAGCCGGTGACTGAAAGTCATCCCTCTCTGCTCACTGAAGATGGACAGCTAAGTGATCAATGGTCATGTGATCACTCAGGTCTCAGTCTTAAAGCTGGTGGGAGCAACTGCAGAATCAAATTAATGCTACAGATATCTAAGTGAGTATGCTTGCTATTTTCATATCCTTGCCAGTGGTGGCTGGTGCACCCCCCCGGCACTTACCCCATCTAGGTTGCGGGCGGGCAGCGGGCGGTTATGCGGGCTCCTATGGGCGGTGGGCAGGGGCCAGGTTGTGGGCCCCTATGGGTGAGGGGCAGCGGGCGTTTTGTGGGCTCCCATGGGCAGTGGGCAGCAAGCTCCTATGGGTGGCGGGCAGCGGGCTCCTACGGCAGCGGGCTCCTGTGTCCACTTCTCTTTTTCTGCATCATGGCGGCTTCCGCTGTGCAGCTTCTCCCTCCTCCTCCTAGGCATCCAGTAGGATCGCCTGTCCTTTCAGCCAATCGGGTGACAGGTCTCAAGACCTGCTTCCTGATTGACCAGGAGGAAGATAAGTATGGCTATAGTGAATATTCATTCGCTATTGTCACACAACTGGTTGGGATCGGGGCGCAGTGCTCTGTGCTCCAAGCCACCCCTTTTTTGAAGCCTATTAGAACCTCTGGCTCTAATCACGTGCTTCAAAAAAATTCACCCCCGCCATTGGAATCCATGCGTCTGGCAGCCTGTATGTAGATCAGGGGCCACCGCCGTATCCTGCACTTTTCTTTTAATATATATCTAACATGGACTAATACATAACCATGTAAGCCTTTTTCAGTAAACCAGAGCACAGCTTCAGTAATATATAGCAATTAGAGTTGAGCGAACACCTGGAAGTTCGGGTTCTGCTGGTCCGTCCGAACTTCGGGACAAAGTCCGGGTCCGGGTCCGGACGGAACCCGAACGATCGCACGGAAGGGCTTCAAGCCTGCCTGGTCGTCTTGGGCTTGAAGGTCCACAAGCGAGTTGAGATTAACGATATATAATGACTTCGACACGAGACCAAATGACTTTTTCCGAATGTACCAATACATAATCAGGTACAATCTATATATAATTTTCTTTTCACGTCCTATGCCGCCACCGGGGACTAGATGTATGTCCGACGGTCTGCGTACCTAAGGTTACCGCCCCCACTTAAAAAAACTTCGTGCACTAATCTCGGTCTCCAAGATTATCCGAAGTTTTTTCCCCACCGAACCTCGTGTCTCGTGACGCGGGGCTAGGGTTGGTCAACACACTGTTATCGCTTACTTA
>BLSH010176471.1:1022451-1042434 GCA_018402905.1 Glandirana rugosa
CGTCGGTTATAGTGTCCACCCCCATTTAACGTCGGTTATAGTGTCCACCCCATTTAACGTCGGTCTGCAATTTACCCCCACCTTTGTTATTGGCTGCAATTTAGCCCACCTGTGATATTGGCTGCAATTTACCCCCACCTGTGATATTGGCTGCAATTTACCCCACCTGTGATATTGGCTGCAATTTACCCCACTTTTGTTATTGGCTGCAATTTAGCCCACCTGTGATATTGGCTGCAATTTACCCCCACCTGTGATATTGGCTGCAATTTACCCCACCTGTGATATTGGCTGCAATTTACCCCACTTGTGTTATTGGCTGCAATTTACCCCACCTGTGATATTGGCTGCAATTTACCCCCACCTGTGATATTGGCTGCAATTTACCCCACCTGTGATACTGGCTGCTATATACCCCTACCTGTGATGCTGAGCTGTATACTGTGTCCTGTGATGCTGAGCTGTATACTGTGTCCTGTGATGCTGAGCTGTATACTGTGTCCTGTGATGCTGAGCTGTATACTGTGTCCTGTGATGCTGAGCTGTGTACTGTGTATTGTGGTTCTGAGCTGCATACTGTATCCTGTGATGCTGAGCTGTATACTGTGTCCTGTGATGCTGAGCTGTATACTGTGTCCTGTGATGCTGAGCTGTATACTGTGTCCTGTGATGCTGAGCTGTGTATTCATGACACAATATGTGGAATACAGGGGACGGAGTGGGTGGATTGCATAAGGGGTGGGGCTTATTAGAAGTAGGAGGGGTCAAAAAGGAAGGGCAGGGCCTTGCACCCCCCCTTTCTAAAACTTCACCAGCTGCCACTGAATTGCACATGGGTGAGAAGAAATATATTGGAATATTCATCTTTACACAGTGGTGCCGACTCTTCATTTGACTTTGATCAAAAGCGTGTATTGAAAAATGCACCTGGAACATGCAAACTGAAACCTGCATAGGTGTGAGCCAGGCCTTAAAGTTTAACCCAATTAACACAGAAGTATGTTTTTGGTGTGCAACAGAAAAGTGGATCACTCGTAAAAACCTACAAAACATAGAAATATACAGTATCCATGCAGGTAAGATTCCTGGTGGAAACGGACCCCTGAACCCCGATTCTGTACAGTAAAGTGTCCTCACTTATATGGTTTGTTATCTGCCCTAGCTACTGTTATACCGCCAATATTTCTACGTGTAGAGGAGATATTTCAGCTTGAATCTTTAATAGTATGCAATATAAACATATTGAGGTGTCTATTTTTATATCTTGTGTCATCTTTACTGAACAGGATGTGTCACATACAGTAATTAGGTTATTTGCGAACGCAGGATAAGTGCAGTAGACACAGCACATGGTAAGACAACACACACAGATGCTTCATATAACTATCGTGCTTCTCTTTTTATGCATCAAACATGATAACTTCACAAAATAAAGGGCAAAAGTGAAACCCAATCAGGAGTTCTATTTCAATTTACAGTAGATGACAATGAAGGATATGCATTGTGTGACATCAACAGCTGCCATTCATACACATTGAGGGTAGAAAGGCTGTCCTCATTGGCTCTCACTGTGGGGTTGTTCATTGATATGGGAAAATAACAGCACTATTAAATCCTGTTAAGAAGCAAGATATAGGTGTGACAGGTTCTGTTGATTAATGATCCTGATTCTGGAATAATTAACCAATTTATAAGCATTATATTAAAAATAAAGTACTCCGAAGTCAGCAACCTGTATCTGTGCAGAGGAATTGAATGCCAAATCCACTTATCGGCTGGAAGGGGTTGCTGGGGTATTTCATAGTTGGAGGGCCTTTGCCTGGTGCCTGGTACTTGAGATTGTTAATTATAACAAAGAAAGCGCCATTACTGGATAGAACAGTGGTGGGCAACTTTCTTGATATGGGGGCCTCAAGTATGACCCTCATCATCATCAAAGGGCAACGTAAAATGCAGCGAATATTCAGTATCAGAGACAGCAGACACACAACAGGATATAGTAAAAGACTATGGGCATGACACACAAGATGGTCAGAGACTGATAATATTACAGGAGATGGTCAGAGACTGCAGACAGGATACAAGAGATGGTCAGAGACTGTGGATATAATACAAGAGATGGTCAGAGACTGCAGACATTGTACAGGAGGTGGTCAGAGACGGCATACATGATACAAGAGATGGTTAGAGACTGCAGACATTGTACAGGAGGTGGTCAGAGACTGCATTCATGACACAAGAGATCATCAGAGACTTCAGACATTGTAAAGGAGGTGGTCAGAGACTGCAGACATTGTACAGGAGGTGGTCAGAGACTGCACACATGATACAAGAGATGGATAGAAACTGCTGACATTGTACAGGAGGTGGTCAGAGACTGCAGACATTGTACAGGAGGTAGTCAGAGACTGCAGACATTGTACAGGAGGTAGTCAGAGACTGCAGACATGATACAAGAGATGGTCAGAGACTGTAGACATTGTATAGGAGGTGGTCACAGAGTGCAGACATTGTACAGAAGGTGGTCAGAAGCAGCAGACATTGTACAGAAGGTAGTCAGAGACTGCAGACATGATACAAGAGATGGTCAGAGACTGCAGGCATTTTACATGAGATGGTCAGAGACTGCAGACATTATACAGGAGGTGGTCAGAGACTGCAGACATTGTACAGGAGGTGATCAGAGACTGCAGACATTGTACAGAAGGTGACAAGAAGCTGCAGACATTGTACAGGAGGTAGTCAGAGACTGCAGACACGATACAAGAGATGGTCAGAGACTGCAGACATTTTACACAAGGTGGTTAGAGACTGCAGACATTGTACAGGAGGTGGTCAGAGACTGCAGACATTGTACAGGAGGTGGTCAGAGACTGCAGAAATGGCACAAGAGATGGTTAGAGAGTGCAGACATACTGCAAGGAGAAGTCAGAGACTGCAAATATGCTATAGGAGTTGTTTGAGACTGGGGACATGCTTCAGGAGCAGTCATAGGCTGGAGACCTATTTCATGAGAAAGCTAAAAATCATTGTCATAACAGGGCAATAAGGAAGCACACATTTGTATCTGCAGGAGCCCTGATTACGGCAGAAAAGTGCCGAGGGTTGGGCACCAGAGGTGTAGAAGGTTAGCTGTACAGTGACTGCACCATTACCACATCTACCTTAGGGTCCCAGATAGCAAGGATAACTTGCCACAAATTTGTGGCACTTTTGAATTGTAAGTCTTGTTAACTTTCTGCACATTTTCACTGACAAGTTGTTAACTTGCAGAGCATTTGAAGCACAAGTTCTAGTTGACACTTTTCCAATTGGTAGCAAATTTACATGGCAAGATTCTAGCAAGAGCAAAGTTGCAGTGGTGAGTCTACAGCAAGAGCTCTGTAAGTCTACAGCATGGAAATTCAGCCACAGTGACCCCTGTGGTGGGATGACTGTTGCATAACATAACTGAACCAGAACTTGCAGCAGACTTGCAGAATGTTTGCAAAGACAGTTGATCTGGAGTCATGCAATGCAGACTTGCTGCAATTGTGCAACAAACTTGTGAAGCCTGGCAAGTCTAGCAATAGCTTAGCAAGTCATTCTCAAACTTGAAGCACAATTGCTTGCTATCTAGGGTGCATTGACTCTTGGGCAGTCCATGCTGCCATTGCAATACATTAAGTGGGGATAGTGCAATGTATAGACATTCGCAAATGCCTCTTTGTGAATGCCCACACATGATATTCTCATTGGGCATGCTCATTACATTTGCTGTTTGTGGTTATGACATGAACACCATTTTTAGAAAGTGCTGAATTGAGCTCAGTGACTATGTAATTTAAAGTGGTTCTAAAGTCTCAACATGTTTTACCTGAAAGCATTTCCTCCATTAAGGTAAAAGTCTTCCAGTACCAGTAACGCCCCCTTATCCCTTCTTATACTTACCTGAGTCCTCACTCGATCCAGCCCTGAACCCATCTGTAGCGGCTTTCCCCGCTTTCACAGACCTTGCAAAAGCAGTGCCGACCATTGGCTCCATTCCCGCTGCTGTCAGTCAAATCCTGTGGGCCCGAGTTGTGCTGTGTGTCTATGGACACAGGCAGTATGACTCAGGATTGAGCCTGTGAGTGTGCCACAATAGGAAGTGGAGCCAGGAACACCAAAGGTGTCACCAAAAATGGGGAGGATCAGGGCTGCTCTGTGCAATTCTGTTGCACAGAGCAGATAAGTTTAATATGTTTGTAATTAAAAAAAACAAAAAAATATACTTTACAACCACTTTCCATTTTTCAACAGCATTTAAAGTGCAGTAGGTATGAGTTCAGTCATGTTTTGATACTAATCCGAACCCGTCTGAGCTATCCTGCCAGGAAGATTTCACTGTGGATCGCCAATCATTCTCATAGCTCAGGTAGGTTTGGACTAGTATCTGAACATGACTGAGCTCATCCCTGTAGTGGAGTTATGAGGATATATGGGAACCGCCATTGTTGCTTTGTATTTAAATCTGCGGACTCCAGAGCTGTCATACTGATCTCATTTTACTACTTGGTGAGTCACTGACTCGGATTGAGCATGTAAGGCGGAAGTTTCTCAGCCTTCACTTGTCAGTCAATGACTAACAAGGGGTGAAGCCAGAATCAGGCCTTGGAGGCTGCATATCTAAAAAAAACAAAACAAATTAGCAATAGCACCCTCATATTTCTGCCCTCAATGGTTCACCTTAAAGTACACTCACCGGCCACTTTATTAGGTACACCTTACTAGTACCAGGTTGGAACCCCTTTTGCCTTAATTCTGCTTGGCATAGATTCAACAAGGTGTTGGAAACATTCCTTTTTCAATGCAGATTTGTGGGCTGCACATCCATGATGCGAATCTCCCGCTCCACCACATCCCAAAGGTGCTCTATTGAATTGAGATGTGGTGACTGTGGAGTCCATTGGAGTACAGTGACCTCATTGTCCAGTGGTGAGATGATTTGATCTTTCTGACATTATCCTGCTGGAAGGAGCCATCAGAAAACGGGTACATTGTAGTCATAAAGGGATGGGCATGGTCAGCAACAATACTCAGGTAGCCTGCGACGTTTAACCACTTGCCGACCGTCAACCGCAGGTTGACGACGACAAAGTGGCTTGATATCACAAACCGGCGTCATACGGCGGTGGCTGCGAGATCATGCACTGTGAGCGTGCACGCGCCGCCGGAGGCGCGCCCGAGCGCTCACTGTGTTGGGGGTGGGGGCCAGGGAGCGGGTGCGCGGACTCGATTGCCGCCGGCTACCCGCGATGCCCCCCGCACTGAAAGAACGGAGGTCAGTGTAAGTAAACACGGACCTCCGTTCTGTGAGAGGGGGAAGGGCTGTGATCACCTCTACATGGAAGCTGTGATCGCTCCCCTTCCCCTGCTAGGGCAGCGCACACACAGTTAGAACACTCCCAGGGAACACAGTTAACCCTTAGAGCGCCCCCTGCAGGTTAACCCCTTCACTGCCAATGGCATTTACACAGTAATCAGTGCATTTTTATACCACTGATCGCTGTATAAATGTCATTGGTCCCAAAAAAGTGTCAAAATGGTCCGACATGTCCGCCCCAATATCGCAGTACCACTAAAAATCGCAGATCGCCGCCATTACTAGTAAAAAAAAAATAAATAAATAAAAACCCCAGAAATGAATTCTCATCATCCGTAAACGCGGCCACTTTTGCGCAAACCAATCAATAAACGCCAATTGCGATTTTTTTTTTATCACAAATATGAGGAAGAATATAAATCGGCCAAAACCGATGAAAAAAAATGTTTTTTTGTCTTTTTTTTTGGATTTGTATTTTAGCAAAAAGTAAGTAATTTGTTTTTTTTTTTTTGCAAAATTGTCGCTCTTCTTTTGTTTATAGCGGCGATCACAAATGACACAGCGATGATCAAATACCACCAAAAGAAAGCTCTATTTGTGGGAAAAAAGGACGCAAATTTTGTTTGGGTACAACGTCGCACGACCGCGCAATTGTCAGTTAAAGCGACGCAGTGCCGAATCGCAAAAAGGGCTCTGGTCCTAAAGTGTGAAATCCTTCCGGGGCTGAAGTAGTTAAATGATGCTCAAATGGTACTAAGGGGCCCAAAATGTGCCAAGAAAATATCCCCCACACCATTACTCCTCCACCACCAGCCTGAAGGCAGGATGAATCCATGCTTTCATGTTGTTTACACCAAATTCTGACCCTACATCTGAATGTCACAGCTGAAATCGAGACTCATCAGACCAGGCAACGTTTTTCCAATCTTCTATTCTCCAATTTTGGTGAGCCGGTGCGAATTGTAGCATCAGTCTCCTGTTCTTAACTGACTGGAGTGGCACCCGTTGTGGTCTTCTGCTGCTGTAGCCCATCTGCTTCAAGGTTCGATGTGTTGTGCATTCAGAGATGGTATTCTGTATACCTTGGTTGTAATGAGTGGTTATTTGAGTTACTGTTGTCTTTCTATCATCTCAAACCAGTCTGCCCATTCTCCTCTGACATCAATGAGGCATTTTCGTCTGCACAACCGCCGCTCACTGGATATTTTTTCTTTTTCGGACCATTCTCTGTAAGTCCCAGAGATGGTTGTGCATGAAAATCCAAGTAAAACAGCAATTTTTTAAATATTCAGGATAGCCCGTTTGGCACCCACAACCATGCTACGTTCAAAGTCACTTAAATCCCCTTTCTTCCCCCATTCTGATGCTCAGTTTGAACTTTAGCTAGTCGTGTTCTCCACGTCTAGATGCCAAAATGCTTTGAGTTGCTGCCATGTGATTGGCTGACTAGCAATTTGTGTTAGCAAGCAATTGAACAGGTATACCTACTAAAGTGGCTGGTGAGTACATATCTAATGCCAAAACGAATGTTATTTTTAAAGAGGAACTGCAGTCTGCTCACATAATTTGTAATAAAAACATCTTTTGCCATTCGGAAGCTTCCCTCCAACCACTTTGCATATTATTTTATATATACTGTGATTCTCTACTTGCCAAATATGCTGCAGAAATCTTCCCCCACTAAGTCTGGCTGCAATCATTTTAGCTGTGGGCAGCTGAAGCTGCTTTCTGTTCACTGCCTGAGTTTGCACAGACACACCTCAAGCTCTGCTGCTCTCATTGGCCCTCTTATGACTCATCCCCCTTCCCTTCCTGACAAACTGTCATGAGAGTGAGAGAGAGAGCTGTGCATGATGTCATAAGCCTAGGCTTATTATCAGACAAGAAACAGGAAGTGGGCTGTGTAAGGTATTTACTGGCAGAAAAAAAAAGGTGTTACTATCCAAAGGTAAAGCAACAAGGGCAGAAGATGTAATAGGTGGAAAGTTGAAAAAATGATTGATGGTCACTTTAAGTCGAGTAATGCATGGTCTAAAAACCTGCCAAGATTTTTTACTGCCTGCATTCTATCAGGTAGATTTTCCGTGACTTTCTGTATTAGAGATAAAAGAAGAAGTAAGGAAATCTCTCCAAAGTGGGGGACAAATCCCCTTTTTGACAAGAGTCCCCATCAAAAGATTTCTTCTTTATTCTTGTTCTGAGAAAGCTCAAAATTGTTGGCTTTATTATCCTTTTCTGGTAACAGCGGTCACTAGGAGAATTGGGGTGAATTTCACCAGTTTAAACCTGACAAACATTATAACAGAAAGGGAAATAAATGACTGACTGCATTCTAGGCTGCAGTAACTTTTCCTATTTACTGAATAATAATAAGAGTCACCTATGACTGTTCCATGCTGATAAGAATTTATTCAAATTAAATAAAAAAAATACTGTGGCCCATGGCCACCAAACAGTATAGACCAGACAATGGGGAGCACTCGGCACATGCACAAGCTTTGTGTTTCTTGTTACAAAATTGTAACAATTTTGTTGGAAAAGGTAAGGAGAAAGGTACACTATATTACCAAAAGTATTGGGACACCTGCCTTTACACGCACATGAACTTTAATGGCATCCCAGTCCTAGTCTGTAGGGTTCAATATTGAGTTGGCCCACCCTTTGCAGCTACAAAAGCTTCAACTTTTCTGGGAAGGCTGTCCACAAGGTTTAGGAGTGTCTATGGGAATGTTTGACCATTCTTCCAGAAGAACCTTTGTGAGGTCAGGCGCTGATGTTGGATGAGAAGGCCTGGCTCAGAGTCTCTGCTCTGATTCATTCCAAAGGTGTTTTATCGGATTGAGGCAGGCCAGTCAAGTTCCTCCACCCCAAATTCGCTCCTCCAAGCCTATATACACTATATTACCAAAAGTATTGGAACGCCTGCCGTTTTACGCACATGAACTTTAACCACTTCCCGACCGCCGTATGCAAAATGACGGCCGGGAAGTGGCTTAGTGATCCTGACTGGACATCATAAGACGTCCTCAGGATAACAAGCCGTCGCGCACCCAGGGGGGCGCGCATCGCGGCGATTGGTGGTGTGGGAGGTCAGTCTGACCCCCCGCAATACCGATCTCGGTAAAGCGCTTCGATCTGAATCAATCACGGCTGGTCACAGTGTAACACAGGAAAGCCGTTTATCGGCTTTCCTGTACTCAGGTCTGCAAACCTGAGGAGTGGAGAGCCGATCGGCTGCTCTCCTGACAGGGGGGGTTTGTGCTGATGATTTATCAGCACAGCCCTCCCTCGGATCGTCACCCTAGACCACCAGGGAGCCTGCCCAGGGACCACCAGAGATGTGCCCACCCAGGACCACCAGGGAGCCGACCAGGGACCACCAGGGAGCCCATCTGGACCACCAGGGAGACCCCTCCTAGACCACCAGGTAAGAGACATAGTGCCCAATGTGGATGGCACTCAGTGCCACCTTCAGATGCCACCCTAGACCACCAGGGAATGAGCCCCTATCAGTATATATGCCCACCAGTGCCCCTATCAATGCATACCAGTGCCACATATCAGTGCCCACCTTTGCCACCTAACAGTGCCCACCTATCAGTGCCCATCAGTGCCACCTATCAGTGCCCAGTGCCGCCTATGAGTGCCAATCAGTGCTGTCTATGAGTGCCCATCAGTGCCGCTTAGCAGTGTCTGTCAGTGCTGCATATCAGTGCCCATCAGTGCTGAATATCAGTTCACCTATCAGTACCCGTCAGTGCTGCTTATCAGTGCTGCCTAACAGTGTTCATCATTGCTGCATATAAGTGCCTCATCATCACTGCCACCTCATCAGTGCCGCCTCATCAGTGCCAATCAGTACTGCCACATCAGTGCCCGTCAGTGTAGCCTCATCAGTGCCCACCAGTGATGGAGAAAATTTACTTATTTACAAAGTTTTGTGACAAAAATAGAGAATTTTTTTTTTTCAAAATTTTCGGTCTTTTTTTATTTGTAGCGCAAAAAATAAAAACCGCAGGGATGATCAAATACCACCAAAAGAAAGCTCTATTTGTGGAAACAAAATGATAAAAAACCTGTATGGGTACAACATCACACAACCGCGCAATTGTCATTCAAAGCGCAACAGCACTGAAAACTGGTCTGGTAGTAAAGTGTTCTAAGTGCATAGTATTGAAGTGGTTAATGGCATCTTAGTCTAAGTCCGTAGGGTTCAATATTGAGTTGGCCCACCCTTTGCAGCTACAACAGCTTCAACTCTTCTGGGAAGGCTGTCCACAAGGTTTAGGAGAGTGTCTATGGGAATATTTGACCATTCTTCCAGGAGCACATTTGTGAGGTCAGGCACTGATGTGGACGAGAAGGCCTGGCTCGCAGTCTCCTTTCTAATTCATTCCAAAGGTGTTGAGGTGAGGACTCTGTGCAGGCCAGTCAAGTTCCTCCATCCCAAACTCGCTCATCCATGTCTTTATGGACCTTTCTTTGTGCACTGGTGCCCAGTCGTGTTGGAACAGGAAGGGGCCATCCCCAACTGTTCCCACAAAGTTGGGAGCATGAAATTGCAACCCCACACCATAATCCCCTCTCCACCAAATGATTTGGAACAGTGTGCAAAGCAAAGTCCATAAAGACATGGATGAGCGAATTTGGGGTGGAGGAACTTGACTGGCCTGCACCTCAACGGGATAGATCACCTTTGGGATGAATTAGAGCGGAGACTGCGAGCCAGGCCTTCTCATCCAACATCAGTGCCTGACCTCACAAATGCGCTTCTGAAAGAATGGTACAAACATTCCCACAGACACACTCCTAAACCTTGTGGACAACCTTCCCAGAAGAGTTGAAACTGTTATAGCTGCAAAGGGTGGGCCAACTAAATATTGAACCCCAAGACTGGGATGCCATTAAAGTGGTTGTCAACTCGTGACAACCACTTTAACCTACAGGTAAGCCTTTAATAAGGCTTACCTGTAGGTGCCCTGCATATCTCCCAAACCTGCACGTTCAGGAGATATGCAGTGTAAGAGATGTGCCGACGTCATTTCGGCACATGAGCTGTGAAGAAACAGCCTCCGTGCCGTTTCTTCACTGTGATCGTGCCGTGATTGACGGCTCCCGTGCCCATGCACGGGAGTGACGTCACGCGTCTCCGGCCAGTCACAGAGCCGGAGATCGCGGCCCCGGAAGGAAGAGGGGCAGAAGATGGACACTGCCAACACAGTGGACAGCGCTGGACGTCGCAGGCTTTGTTTGCAGGTAAGTAACACATAATAGGCTACTGTGCGATGCATAGTAGCCCATTATGCATCTACTTTGCAGGGGAATGTAGAGGACGTAAACCCAAATTTACTTCCTCTTTAAGGTTCATGTGCGTGTAAAGGCAGGCGTCCCAATACTTTTGGTAATATAGTGCATATTAAATCTAGGAATGGCTGGGCCCTTTAATGGTAAGTGGCGCAGTATGAGTTTGAATAAAAGAATAAATGCAAACATGAAATTAAGTTCTTCTTCTTCCTTCATCAAAGGATCGTAAACTAGCACACATAAACTTCAAGGGGTTCAGTTGGGGGTCAATCATAATTAAATAGTCCAAGCTGTCAAATACGTTTTTTGCCAATTTTCTCCCAGCATCTATGTGTGTCTGAGCACAAACTGCAGCTTCTAGCAAAGTCACGGCACCTATTAACCCTTGAAATACCAGCAGACAGCCACACTAAAATTGTTTAATGATCTACTCATCTGCTAAGATGCTGCCTGTTCCTGGGTGTTTCAGGTGCATTAACAAGCTCAGTAAAAAGCTTTGAGGCTCTTTAGAGGTAAAGTGAAATGACTGCAGTTCTGAAATTGGGTCAAGTGACAGGAGAAGGACAGCCGTGCCTGCCACACTCACTTCCTCAGATCTTTAATGTGGGAGCAACTAGAAGTGAAGAAGAATTTGTCTTCTCTCTTTGCTGGTTAAAGCTGCTCTGAGCAGAAGTAAGGATTTAGCAGGTAGATGTCGGAGGGGAGAGAATGCCATATTGTACAGTAATTGCAAGAAAGAAATATTATTAACATGCAGTTTTTCTTTTACGGAAGCAATCGGAGGATCCTGTCTCTGGGGCCAGCCTCTAGTGGCATCAAGAGAGGACACCATCACCTTGCGTTCTCTCTGCCGCTGTGGACACTGGAGAAGCTGTACAGAGATACATGCACCCATACATGGAGACACTGAGTCTAGTGTATTGAGAGCAGATTATCACTGCACATGATTGCCAACTGCTGTGACAGGGATCAGATGAGCTGGAAGACTTTGGGCTATTTTTTTTTTTGACCTCTGCTGATAAAGCAGAAATAAGCCAGCAACACATATATGACTCCTTGGGGAGCTCCCAGCATACACTTGCACTTTTATGGATCAGTTCACCAAAGCTAATGTCTGTTATATTTTTATTATTGTGCCTTTTTTATTTGTTACTAAAAAGTAACAAATCTAACGTTATAGCTGTATGAACAATTTTTGCAATATTTTCATGAAAAATATTGCTTCATGAGCAGCAGCAGCCTAGAGTTGCCACATCATCCTTTTAAACCCAAACACATATTAATTACACAGGCTCTGTGGCTGGTTAATGGTAATTAAGCTCACTTGGTGCCTTATCTGCATTAAATTAGCCTCAGATTCACTAATTCACATGCGTTTGAGTTTAAAGGAATGAGGTGGCAACCCTACAGCAGCCCCGATAAGCCAAGGGAACTGACGGCCTCCCATTGATTTCAATGGGGCTGCTCTACGCATCTAATTGCTGGGAACCCCTGCTGGGTCTTCTGTATGAAATCAGTAAAAGCCCCATTCACATGTGTAAATCAGGCAAAAGAGAATTCCTCTCTTAAACTTGTAGAAAAGAGGAAGAGGGGCCACCATCTAAGTGCAGCCCTTTCCTAATAACTAAAAAACATAAAAACCAAACATGCACTCGCTGCATTAGATCAGGGATGGGCATATCAATCATATTCTCCATGCAGAGTTTGTCCAGAAAGCGGCCTAGGATAGCAGAATTTGGCAACAAGAAGGCCAGTATATGCAGATCTGTGCCGGAAAGCTGCTAGGTGTAAGCCGCAGTTACAGAGCCATGCTGGGACGCAAGCAGTGGAGGATGCTGCTGGAGACTTCCGGACTAGACACAGATGGATTCGGCAAGTGAAGTCAGCCTGCTGACATAGGTGGGAGTGACTACTCATTTTGGGGCTATACATTTCCCTTTGTCAAGCCAAATGAATATCATAGTTGTGTGCATACATGTTTTTTATGATTTATAATTACTAGTAAATGGCTGCACATAGATGGTGGTGCCCTCTTTCTCTTGTTTACTATCTGTGCACCAGAGTTGAATACTGAGGAGCTGCAACCATCATCAATTGGATTTATATCTATCAATAAGACTCTATATATTTAACCCTCAGGCCATTTTCTTCCCTTTTGACATATTTGTACTCAACTTTGCACCATAGTCGTTATCTGTTTTCTCTCCAATTCCTGCTCTGGTGGCAATGATCACCAGGGTAAATAGAGAGGCTGAATCTACCCAGTAGGGGCACAGGTAGCGATAAAAACCTCATTGATGTTCTAATCCCTTATTCAAAACTACTAGAAAATAAAGGTTTGGCTATACATACATGTTTTATTGCTTAACTGCAGTGGTGAAAAGTGTGGTCACTGGCATCTTTATGTCTTCTCGCAGTGGTGTCTAGATCATAAGGCTGGCCAGAAATAATTACAAATCCTTTGGGACATCAGTCTATGTATTTGTATTCAGCTATTGGCTTGGCTCTGGTGACAATCTAAAAAAAATGGATTTCCCACCAGTTTCTGTCCCACTGGCTGTGGTCACCACAGTAAATAGATGGGGCAGTTTTACCCAGCACTTGCACATAGGGCCATCTAGGGGCAGTGGGCCCCTCCCGGTATTTTAGTGTGCCTGGGAGGAACAGGTGGAGAGTCCAGCCTCGCTGCAGATAGCCAGTTAAGGTCTATGGCAGAACGGGGCCACCCTGTAGACATCAGCAAAATGGTAGCAACCAACAGCGGCTTTTGGATTTCTACAGGAGGCTTTTGCAGGTTGATACAAAATAAATGCACAAATAATCTTACAATAAGATAGTTGTTGAAACAAATGGGGTCTTGTGGCGATGTCTCTTTAACATGGTAGTACATTTGTTTTTGTTTTTTTATATATCTGGGCCCCTGCAGCTTTATGTCATAATGTGCTAGTATGCCCGTTATAGCATAAAGCTTCAGGGTCCTCTAGTTCTGTCCTTTCAGTGCGGGGGTGCTTCCATCTTTACTCGGTCTTCCTTCTGGGTTCACTCCAGTAGGCCACTTAAATGCCATGTGTATGCACATGAGAGTTGCGTCACCACAGCACAGAACGTGTTCATGCACAGCTCAGTGTACATTACTACTGACAGGCAGGAGGTAGGGTTGCCACCTCATCCCTTTAAACCCGAACACATATGAATTACACAGGTTCTAAGGCTAATTTAATGGAGATGAGGCACCGAATGAGTTTAATTACCACCTTAATCAGCCACAGAATCTGTGTAATTAATATGTGTTCGGTTTTAAAGCGATGAGGCAGCAACCCTAGCAGGAGGAAGTGTCTTTTGGGCCATAAAACCCTGCCTGTCAGTATTTTATATTGTTTAAGTTTAATACCACTTTAAATGTTACCACAAAACCATGTTAACAGTCTTGCTGGGATAAATGAATGAAATTAGCATAGGAGTCAGTACATACTTTCCTTTGTAGAATGCTGCATTAGGCTCCCATCAGTGCTGATCATGTATTAGAATTGGTGCTCTTATTCCCTCCTTTAGCAGAGACCACATGTCCTATTGCAGAGGCCTTCAGACATGTGACCAGTACTGAAGGCAGCCTACATCAGCATTTTCCTCTGAAGACATATTTCAGCTCTACTATTTAAGTATATGTGAACCCTTACCTTATAAAACAACATCTTACGTTTACAATAGAAACAAACATTTGTGTAAATATATAGAAACAAAGCTAAGCGGGGCAACAACTTCTACGCAGGATGTGGAAACCTTGCAAGAAGATCTAAACAAATTAATGAGGTGGGCAACTACATGGCAAATGAGGTTTAATCCTGGAAAATGTAAAATAATGCACTTGGGTGCCAAAAATATGAAAGCAGTTTACTCGTTAGGAGGAGAACCTCTGGGGGAATCTAGGATGGAAAAAGGACACGGGGGTCCTAGTCGACGACAGGCTCAGCAATGGCATGCAATGCCAAGTTGCTGCAAGCAAAGCCAACAGAATATTGGCAGTGGTTTCAGCAGGGAGCATGGATCATTTCGAAAAATTATTAGATGGGTACCTTAATGACCACAACATACAGGGGTATAAATGTAATATTAACATATAAGTACACACACAGGTTGGATTGGATGGACTTGTGTCTTTTTTCAACCTCACTAACTATGTAACTATGTAAGAAACAAATTATAAATCATTTTTTTTTATTGCATAATCTCTGTTCTCAATTGCATAAGGGTCTTAGAGAGCTGGGGGTGGAGAAGTAGCAGTGCATTGATCTTCCCAGTGAATGGCTGTGCAGAGGGATGTGTCAGAACAAGTCTGATTATTGGAGGAGAGGAAGGCTGTTCTCCCAGCACAGCCAGAAAATTGACCATACTGAGATGGATGTGCTCTGGATATGCAGAGGGACTGGCAGGATCACCAGATATTCATGCAGGAAGTAATACAAAGAGAAAAGGATACTTTTTAACATAGGTACATGGTACAACAGACACATATCAGAAATATGAAGTCTTGAGGTAACATATTTTATTATACTATTATATAAAAATGAATGAAACTTACATCAAGCAGCAGAGTGTAAAGAGTAGGATTATGAATACTGGGGTCGGTGCACAGAGAGCTCCTTCACATGGCAGGACTTTTCTCCCACGATAATGGAATGTACAGAAGATGATTCCAAATACCAGAGCAAAGATGACAAAAAGAATTGCAATGACGGCACAGGTCACATATCCAGCCTCATATTTTACTACCTACAATGACAATAGAAATGGTACGATATAACACAACAGAAGAAGAACTATCGTTTCCTGCATTTGTCCTTATTATCTAAAAGCAGTTCCTGTTCTTGCAGTGAATTTTGATTGTCTCTGTTCATTTTAGATGCAATGCATACAAAATGAAAAGTCAGCAGCTACAAATACTGTAGCTGCTGACTCTTAATAATATGACACTTATCTGTTGGGGGATCCAGCGTGGTCCTCACCCGAGCCAGCTCTTCATCCATCTTTGGGTCCAGACATCGGCATGTTTACTTTGGAAAGCTGGCTGTGACTGCTTGCGGCTTCACAGTCGGCTTTCCACTGCGCATGAGCGAGCCACACCGCACTTTGTGAATGGTCTGTGCATAGGTTGCCACCTTTTCTTCAAGTCAAACCTGAACACTTTAGTGGCACACAAATTTTTTATAGTATAAACTATACATATATTTTGCTATTAAATAATATTTTAATCATATGAAGTTAATAACATGATTCCCCCTTTACATCAGAGTCCACAAAGTACCCCCTTTGCATCTGAACTTGCAGAGTTCCATTTCGCTTTAAGGGGGGACTCTGCAGACTTTGATGTAAGGGAGAACTCTGGGGGTTCTTACCATAAGGGTTGCTCTGAGAACCCTGAATTAAGGGGGAACACTGAGATCTCTGATGTACAGAGAAGACTCTAATGTAAGGGGGAACACTGTGGCCTCTGGTGTAAAGGGGAACTTTGATGTAAGGGGTGCTCTGAGAACCCTGATTTACCTCAGTGTACTCTCTCAGAGGCAGGAGAGAGAAAGGAGGAGGGGGGAGACTTTAGTCACAGACAGGGATGGATGGTGAGCTCACTCACCCATTGGCAGTCAGCACCTCTCATCCAAACGTATCTTAGGCTGCTGGACTTCAAAATTTCTGGCCCCCACTTTCCTTTTCTGGGGCACAGCGCCAGGGATTGGAGTGTGGGCAGAAACAGAGGGGTAAGAGCAGGAGGAAGAGGTGCAAATCAAGCTCTCTCTCCTCTCCTGTCTGTGTGTGTTTGGGGGAGGTGGGTTGTTTAACTAATAATTTTCATGTGTTTTTGGAGCGAAGTGCCCTACAAAAGTTTCTTTGAGGCAAGATTGCACGTTTTTGGCCCCATAGACTTATTATGTGAGAGTCTGATAAATACAAGTAAGGCAGGCAATAAATATTGCGATTTTCTTTCCTGCAACCACGGTTGCAGGGAAGAAGATCGCTCGATTTTTTCCATCAACGCAGTCAGTGTTGATGTGGGAATCCCTCCTGTGGGGTTATTGTATGGTACAGAACACAGTTATTATTGCTAGTGGCTATAGCTGTTGTCAATCATCACATGTAAATATCTGCATGTATAAATCGCATGTAAAAATCTGGCATGCTGGTTGTACCCAAATCGATTGAAGGATCGACTTGGGTATAATCAGACTGCCCATAGATGGTTCAAATCTCAGCCAGTTCCTGCTGAGCGGGATGACATTCAGACCGTCTATGGCTGGCTTAACTCACACTTTTGAATGCGTTTCCATGTGCTCTCAATGAAGTCTATGGGACCAAGAATGCCCAAATCTGCCTGGAAAGAACCTGCTGTACTTTTTCCAGTGACAAGTACCTGAGTGCTCTGGTGGGAACAGGCACCATTTGCAGCAATAGGATTTTTAACGTTGAGCGCTTTGTGGTTTCGAGCTTCAACCTACAAAATGCTCAGGTGTGAATGGGACCTTAGCCTTTCTAGCATTGAAAAGTTGCATTATACAAGACAGACTATATATGAATATAGTGCAGAATTTTACTCACTTCAGCCGTTTCCAATAGGGAGGAATTTGTAAAAAGAACACGCAGCAACTCTAGGAGATAAAACATAGCAACAATATAACAAATGTAACTGGAAAGCAAAAACATCTTATTAATATCTAAATATTGTGCTTCCTATTGGTGGTTAACTTTCAAAAGCACGAGCCAGGGTGCAGTATTATTATCCTTTTAAAGTAATATTAAAGGCTTCTTTTAGAAAACAAACATGTTATACTTACCTTCTCTGTGCAGTGCTTTTGCATAAAGCAGCCCCAATCCTCATCTTCTCCGGTTCCCCTCCCCGCGCCGATGCTCCTGGCCCCTCCCTCCTGCCCAGTGCCCCCATAGCAAGCAGCTTGCTATGGGGGCACATGAACAGGTTCGCTCCTGAGCTGCTGCTTTGTATTTCTCCTCATTGACTCACTGGCTGTGATTGACAGTAGCGGGCCGATGGCTCCGGCTGCAGTCTCAGCCAATTAGGAGGAAAAGACCTGGGAGAGGCTCTGCTCTTTTGCACATTGCTGGATCGAGATGGGGCTCGGGTAAGTATTAGGGGCCTGGGGGGGAGGGCTGCTGCACTCAGAAGGTTTTTTAGATGTGGAGCCTGCATTTGTTTTTATTCCCTGTTATTTTCACCTGGTGATCCCGCTAGTAAGTCTGTTATTTTTGAACTTTCTTTAAAGGAGTTGTAAAGTCTTATGGTTTTTCACCTGCAGCTGCCCCATGTCCTCATTGGATGGATTGATAGCAGCCTTTGGCTCCCGCTGCTGTCAATCAAATCCAGTGACATGAGAGCGGGGGGCCGGGCCGAATCTGGCTGTCTGTGTCAATGGACGCAGCAGCATAACTCAGGAGCGTGCCCGCATGGGTGACCCCATGGAAAGCGGCTCTCCATGAGAGCACCTAATGAAGGGGAGGAGCCAGGAGCGCCATCGGGGCACCCGAGAAATGGAAGATTGGGCTGCTCTGTGAAAAACCCTTGCACAGATTGTACAAAAACATTCTCAAAACATTCACTCGTCGTTCAAAAGATTTTGTTTGTTTTTAACATTGGATTTTGGAATGAATGGACTTTACCGAACGAAAACCACATATACTGTGAGAAATAGGTTCAGTTGAGAAACATTTTTCATCCTGTTCATTAAAATGTTTTCATCAATATGGTCAAAAACAAACATAGTTTTGACCCACTAAAGATTAAAAAAACTTTCTTAGAACCTTCTTTTTCCAAAAAAAATGTGTTCAAAATTCTACCCATCTATGGACAGCTTTTAGGATTGAATAGCTGCAATATAGTACATTTCTAGTGTAGTCCCCCATAGTGATAGGTGCTCTATTTTTGTAGATTTTTGATAGGAGAGGTAAGTTCTAGTCAGGCCTGACAGTGAGTGCAGGCCCGGTTGTTTTGATCTGGGCGGGGGAGTGGCTCAGGGAGGTCTGGAGATTGCAGGAAAGAACACCCCTCGGATACTCCTCCCTTTTTGGGCTAGGAAAGCTCTGGAAAAGGGGATGGATGGGGAGGTGTCACAACTACCAGCCACTCCCAAGGGAGAACATGGCTACACTGGTTTTGGATTTTATGCCACTTTAAGTCCTTTATGATGGATATTAATTAAAACCTTTATGATGGGTCAACATTTTTGTTATACCATGTAGAATTATCATAAGACTGGCAACATCTTATTTTCAAATGTTACCAGACATTGGCTAAAAACAAAACAAATAAGGTCTTTTACAAAAATTTTATATGGACAACAGACTAGTCTGAGAAATAATGGCAATATGTTTACAGCTACCGATTACAGAAGTTTCCTACATGTGTTCTGCATGTTTATCTTGTAATCAAACTGTATTTTCTAGTACTAAAAAGATTGCTGAATCTCAGAAAGGGTTGGTTAGTGTTAGGGTTATGGGGAGGGTTAGTGCAAAGGCTAGCAGCAGGGATGGGTTCAAAGGGAAAGTTCATGTTAGTCATAGGGAGGATTAGTGTCAAGGTTAGTGTCAGGGCGATAGGAAGGATTAGTGTTAGCGTTTAGAGAGGATTAATGCTACAGAGTGAGTTTGTGTTAGGGTTAGTGTTAAGGTTACAGGGAGGGTAAGTGTTAGGGTTCAGAGGAATTTAGGGTTAAGGTTACCATGAGGGTTAGGGTTACGGTAACGGGGAGGGTTAATGTAATACTGTTAGGGTTATGTGAAGAATTAGTGTGGAGGTTAGTGTCACAGGAAAGGTTAGTGTGAGAGTTATGGTGGCCCAGGGGCGGACCAAGTGGGGGGCGGGGGGGGGGGGACGGGCCGCCACAGGTGCCACACTTTGGGGGGGGTGCACAGTGTCAATGCATCTCGAGGGCGTCCCTACTCCCCGAGGACCGACGGCGGGAGCTCTACGTAACTGTGACACGTGGGGGGGGTTTCACACCGTGGACACCGCCGGGCAGGGGGGGGGGGGCGGGGGGTGAACCAGGCGGGGACCCGGTGGTATTGAGAGTGTGATTGGAAAGGACACTGTGATTGGAGGTGTGATTAAGAAGTGTATTGGGATTGTCATAATGTAATTGGGAGGGGCAATGGCATTGGGATTGGGAGTACCATTGGAATTGGGATTTAAGGAGACTTGGGATTGTGAATGGGAGGGACATTGGAATTGTGATTGGGATTGTGTTTGAGTGAGACATCGTAATTAGGAGAGATTTGCGATTGTGATTAGGAAGGATAGCGGGACTGTGATTGGAACTGTGATTAGGAGGGATACT
>BLSH010176471.1:1054733-1072307 GCA_018402905.1 Glandirana rugosa
TTGATGGATCGTGGGGTTGCTAACTCTCATTTAGCAGTGCTGTGGGCATTACACATCGCCCACAGCACTGCACACATCTTTCCTCCCCCCTCTCTCCTCTCACACTGCACCGATCGGTGCGGAGAGGAGAGAGAAAAGCCGGCGGAAGCGCCGGCTTGTTGACATGTGATCGCGCCGTCATTGGACGGCGCGATCACGTGGTGAAAGGCCGCTCACAGCGGCCATTCACCGCGATCCGTGATCAGTCGGGTCCCCCGGACCCGACGGTCACGGATCTTCCCGTGTGCGCGCCCCAGGGGGCGCGCGGGAAGCGAGATTCTGGAGGACGTCCATGGACGTCCACTCAGAATAACCCGACCGCGCTGTGGACGTCTTTTGTCTATAGCGCAGTTGGGAAGTGGTTAAAGCGGAGCTCCACCCAAAAGTGGAAACTCGCCTTGTTCCCACCCTCCCCCTCCACTGCCATTGGCCACTGGCACTTTTTGCGGGGATACCTGTCAAAAACAGATACCCGCTCCCACTTCCAGGTAAGATCGTCGCACAATGATTGTGGCGGTCTATGGAATTTTCGGCCCCTCCTCCTCCCCTGCTGCCTTCTGGGAGACACAAAGGTCCCAGGGGACAGCAGGACCATTCAGAAAGTGCAGTGCGACTCATGAATAGGCAGTAGGAAACAGTACGTGAAGCCGCAAGGCTTCACTTCCTGATTACCTTAGTATGGATGCTGGTGCAGGTCCCCGGAAGCTGACGCACAAATCAGCTAGGGGGGTGCTGACATCGCAGGATACCTGGACAGGTACAGTGCCTTGAAAATGTATTGAATTTTTCCACATTTTGTCATGTTACAACCAAAAAGTAAATGTATTTTATTGGGATTTTATGTGATAGACCAACACAAAGTAACACATAATTGTGAAGTGGAAGGTAAATGATAAATGGTGTAGCCATGTGCTCCCTTGGGAGTGGCTGGTAGTTGTGGTTCACCTTATAGCTACCCTCAATCCTACCATATCTCACACATCCGAAGTCACTGAGCAGACCACCTCTTTTTTTTGTTTGTTTTATTTAAGGGATTTAACTTGGATGGGAACAAGGGTGACTGTGGGATGCCCAAAGAATTGGTTACAGGACCTCCTATATACACGACCGTATATACATTCTACTTCCTCCAGCACATCTCTTCTACAGACTATTGCTCCTTCACTTCTCTCCAGCACATCACGTAGTTCTTGACCTTAAGGGAAATTTATCAGGCTCACATAACTCTTTTCTCTTCACCACAGCTAGCATGTGGTGAGGTCTGCAAACTGTCAGCAGGGCCTCTGGATCACCCTATGGTGATGCATGGTCCTGGGTTTAGTAACACCTTACGTTGTAATCTGAAGTCCTCTGCCCCAGATTCCCCTGCAGCAGTGGTCTTCCTATGCTGTATGGGTTATTATGAACAGCTGCAGCTGTGACAGGCACTCATCGAGTGCCTACTATGACCGTCCATTCTGTCAATATGCTCCATTCATAGATACTGTATTATTGATTCCTACAATGAAAAGCATCCTATGAAAGGAGGACAGGTGGAGTTGACCTTAGTCAACTCCTTAAGAGTTGACCAAGGTCACATACCTGTGCTGCAGCTGTCAAGAGTTGGCTTTGCCAGAGAGACTGCCCCAGCCATACACAGAGGAAACCCACAAACGAAAATGTTCCACTGCCAGGAGTCATGCAGTTGAGTAGCAAAAAGACCAACTACCCATTCAAGAACCTAAGATGAGTTGGCCAACTGTCCTGTTGTGCTTGAATACTTTGATAGCCTAAAGATAAAGTGCCTCTTCATTGCAAGTGACTATACTGCCAGAGCCAGTGTTTCAGCAAAACTTCCTAAAAGGGAGATGAGCCCAGACACTCCATGGATCTCACTCACAGTAGCCAATGAGCTCTCCAAAGAAGTAATCCTTACTAGCTGGATGAAAGTGGAGCTGTGGGGTCAGGACCTCAGCCAGAAAGGTGTAATGGACACATGTGCCTCTGGAAGGGGGTGGCTAGAGGTGATTCTCAACATGTATAATGTGGATGCATCATTTTTTCGTTATGGTGGGCAACTTTACCGACCCACAGCCAAACTGCTAAGACATCTACTCCAGATGGTGTGGAAGCACTTCTGCTTTCCTTATGGTTGTCTGCAGAAAATACAGTATCTCACAAAAGTGAGTACACCCCTCACATTTTTGTAAATATTTTATTATATCTTTTCATGTGACAACACTGAAGAAATTACACTTTGCTACATAGATTTGCTATGTAAAGTAGTGAGTGTACAGCTTGTATAACAGTGTAAATTTGCTGCAATTGGGCCCAATTAGCCATTTTCCCTTCTTGGTGTCATGTGACTCGTTAGTGTTATAAGGTCTCAGGTGTGAATGGGGAGGAAGTGTGTTAAATTTGGTGTTATCACTCTCACTCTCTCCTACTGGTCACTGGAAGTTCAACATGGCACCTCATATCAAGGAACTCACTGAGGATCTGAAAAAAAGAATTATTGCTCTACATAAAGATGGCCTAGGCTTTAAGAAGATTGTCAAGACCCTGAAACTGAGCTGCAGCACGGTAGCCAAGACCATACAGCGGTTTAACAGAACAGGTACCACGCAGAACAGGTCTCGACATGGTCCTCGACATGGTCGACCAAAGAAGTTGAGTGCACTTGCTCTGCATCATATCAAGAGGTTGTCTTTGGGAAATAGACATATGAGTGCTGCCAGCACAGCAGGTTGAAGGGGTGGAGGTCAGCCTGTCAGTGCTCAGACCATTTGCCACACACTGAATCAAATTGGTCTGTCATCCCAGAAGGAAGTCTCTTCTAAAGATGACTCACAAGAAAGCCTGCAAACAGTTTGCTGAAGACAAGCAGAGTAAGGATGTGGATTACTGGAACCATGTCCTGTGGTCTGATGAGACCAAGATAAACTTATTTGGTTCAGATGGTGTCAAACATGTGTGGCGGCAACCAGGTGAGGAGTACAAAGACAAGTGTGTCTTGCCTACAGTCATGCATGGTGGTGGGAGTGTCATGGTCTGGGGCTGCATGAGTGCTACCAGCACTGGGGAGCTACAGTTCATTGAGGGAACCATGAATGCCAATACTGTGACATACTGAAGCAGAGCATGATCCCCTCCCTTCAAAGACTGGGCCTCAGGGCAGTATTCCAACATGATAACGACCCCAAACTTGCCTCCAAGACAACCATTGCCTTGCTAAAGAAGCTGAGGGTAAAGATGATGCACTGGCCAAGCATGTCTCCAGACCTAAACCCTATTGAGCATCTGTGGGGCATTCTCAAACGGAAGGTGGAGGAGTGCAAGGTCTCTAACATCCACCAGCTCTGTGATGTTGTCATGGAGGAGTGGAAGATTACTCCAGTGGCAACCTGTGAAGCTCTGGTGAACTCCGTGCCCAAAAGGGTTAAGGCAGTGCTGGAAAATAATGGTGGTTACACAAAATATTGACACTTTGGGCCCAATTTGGACATTTTCACTTAGGGGTGTACTCACTTTTGTTGCCAGCGGTTTAGACATTAATGGCTGTATGTTGAGTTATTTTTCAGGGGACAGCAAATTTACATTGTTATACAAGCTGTACACTCACTACTTTACATTGTAGCAAAGTGTAATTTCTTCAGTGTTGTCACATGTTCGCTGGGGACACCTGTGATGTAAGGAGGCACTCTGCTGGGGACACCTGTGATGTAAGGAGGCACTCTGCTGGGGACACCTGTGATGTAAGGAGGCACTCTGCTGGGGACACCCGTGATGTAAGGAGGCACTCTGCTGGGGACACCTGTGATGTAAGGAAGCACTCCGCTGGGGACACCTGAGATGTAAGGAGGCACTCCGCTGGGGACACCTCTGATGTAAGGAGGCACTCTGCTGGGGACACCTGTGATGTAAGGAGGGACTCCACTGGGGACACATGTGATGTAAGGAGGCACTCTGCTGAGGACACCTGTGATGTAAAGAGGCACTCTGCTGGGGACACCTGTGATGTAAGGAGGGACTCCACTGGGGACACATGTGATGCAAGGAGGCACTTTGCTGAGGACACCTGTGATGTAAGGAGGTACTCTGATGGGGACACCTGTGATCTAAGAAGGCACTCTACTGGGGGCACCTGTGATGTCAGGAGGCACTCCACTGGGGACACCTGTGATGTAAGGAGGCACTCCGCTGGGGACACCTGTGATGTAAGGAGGCACTCTACTGGGGACACCTGTGATGTAAGGAGGCACTCTGCTGGGGACACCTGGTGACAAGCGACACACTCAGGGCTCCCACTGATTCTACATTATGAGGAGTTGAACTATATTAAAATGCAATAATATAAATTATGCGCTTCAAACATACTGACACCATACCAACCATGGTGCTGGGATGATTGAAGCACTAACACCAGGTGTTTGGAGTATCTTTATCTGCTGATTGTTAAACTTTCTGGAATACACAGATTGTTATTGTGGTGTAAGATCTGGGCCTGCTGTCCCTCCATCCCGACTTCTTTCCTTCCTTCTTTCTCCTTCCCTCCCTTTCTCTTTCTTTCTTCCTTCCTCCATCCCTCGTTCATTTCAGACATTTCAGAACCACACCCCCTTGAGCCACCCCCCTTTAAGCCATGCCCGCTACCTAGTTTAAACCATGCCCATTTTCTGGCACACCGCATTTCTTCGGGCTGCAGCCCCTGGTCTTTTTCCCACCTACCAACGCCCCTGGTGTATTCTGACAACGGCGGTAACACAGGCTACAATAATAAAACCAGACAGATTTTCTAACCCTTCTGCACTCTATCCAAAATGATTAAAAAAAACAAACATTTTAATGCATATCAGGCTAAAAAATATAGAAGATATTTAAATTCTTGTAAATGGAGTATTTAGCAGTTCCTGGCTTTGAACACTGGGCAGTGAAGAAGATTATTCCTTATGGTTGTTTCCAAAATGAATATTACATTGTGACATTAATCCACTCACTGACAGAATACTTTGCCTTAGCTTATTAGTGAAGTGTTGCATATCGAACCATCCTTTTCCAGGTGACATTTCCTTTAAAACTGTAATGGAATAAACTAACATTTCAGAAAGTGAATGCAGTATCATTATTACATTAATAACATTTGCACTGTGGCTTGATGATGATGTCAGTGTATCCCTTCACTTAGATCAGATTGCTCCAATTTCCACCAAAAAAGCAAACAAAAAAGAAAACTAATCTAATCTTATTTAACCCTATACTTACATGGACGAGAGTGTATTGTCGTTAGAACTACCTTACACATAGGCGTGCGCGCAGGGTGTGCCCAGGCACACCCTAATCACACGGTGCTGCACAGATTTCCCCTGCTGCTGGGCTGCAGAGAAATGGACTGGGTTCAAAAATTGAGACATCAGGAGGCTGTGGGGCTCCTAAAAAAAATCAATGATAATAAATTATTGTCAAAAAAATTGTAAAAATGGAAAAAAAATAAATTGTAAAAAAGCAATAATAAAAAAATAAATAAAAATAAACTACTAACACTAATCTCTGCTCTACTGACACCAGCCTCTGCATTACTGACATTGTCCACTGCCCTACTGCTATATATATATGTATATATATATATATATGGGGTGCACACCCTAATGCAATAGGCTGCGCACACCTATGACCTTACAGCAGTTAGGGCTAAATTATATGAGAGGGCAGACTAGAGGATCAGGGTTTGACAGTCCAATGGTTTACAATAATGCACTAAAATTGGAGCAGGATAGCCATGATGGTCTATGTAGAATGGTTTAACTTAATGTGGAATTAAAGTCCTGCATAGGCCAATCAAGTTGCCCAAAAACCTGCACCCAGGAGAAGCCAAGGTGAAGATGCTCGAGCCAGCAAGGAACCCTGCGGGCATCAGACCATTGAGGCAGAGGTAAGTATTTCACACTTTAGTTCCACTTTAAAGAAAGCCTCCATTGAGAAAATACAGTACAATGTACAGTGGGTATAGAAAAGAATCACCCCCACCCCCCTTTAAAATAATCAAATGTTCTTGCTTTGCAGCTCGAAATGAAGACACACACATTTTTTTTTTTTATCCAGTTGTATTTACTTATAACATCCAAGTGAAAGATATAACATTAACATGTTAGTAAAAAATAAAATAAATTCAAAAACAGAATCACTGAGTTGGAAAAAGGATCACCCACCATAAAAATTACTTATAAACTCAATCAGGCATAGCTAATCACCTTCTCAATGGCACATAAAGCCATTTCACTCTCAACTGTGATCAGTTGTGGTCATTTTGATGAGCTCGGCATCAAAAGAGCTTTCCTGGAGCATTTCAGTCCCTGGTAGTGCAAATGAAGAAAACAATCAAATATGGGTGGAAAAGCACTGTCAAAAGATCTCTGGGATAACATTGTGGACAGGCACAAGTCAGGAGATGGATACAAAAAAAAAATCAAAAGCTTTATCAATGCCTAGAAGCACATAGAAGGCATTTGGTACAACACAGACCCTTCCTGAATCAGGATGTCACTCCAAACAATATCACAAATTCTCCACAAATGCGGCTTGTATTCGAGGATTGCAAGAAAAACGCCACTCCTCACATGAAGTCTCGACTGAGCTTTGCCAAAACGCACCTTAAAGATTCTGAGACCACATGGAAAAAGGTGTTATGGTCATATGAGACTAAAATTTAATTATTTGGCCTCAACACCGAATGATATGTCTGGGGGAAATCCAGCACAAGTCACCATCCAAATAACACCATTCCTACAGTAAAGCATGGAGGTGGTAATATCCTGTTATGGGGAAATTTCTCTGCAGCAGGGACTGGAGCACTTGTCAGGGTAGAAGGAAAAATGGATGGGGCAAAATACTGTCAAATTCTTGAGGAAAATCTGCTGCTTCTCAATGGGAAAGAGGTTTCCCTTCCAACATGACAATGACCCAAAGCACACAGCAAAAATGACCACAGGGTGGTTGAGGGAGAAAAGGGTGAATGTCCTTGCATGGCCTAGTCAGAATGCAGACTTAAAGCAGAGTTCCACCCACAAACCAATCTATAGATTTTTAAACTCCACTAACATTCAGCAACAACATTTGGGCCAATTTTTTATTCACTCTTTTTGCCTTGTTGCTATGGGGTACCATATTTTATTCCACTTCCTGGTCCACGGCGATCTGCTTCATTTCCTGTCTCGCCTGTGCTCCTGGGAGGTGCGAGTCATCATTTCCCAGGAGCCTGTGGGCAGCAATGAGTGATAATATTGCGTTATTTCTCTACAGGAACTATCAGCGCTGCGCCGGGTGATTCAATGTGCATGCGTGAGATCGGGAGGTGCATGCTGGTTACCCAGCATGCACCTTATACAGGAAGAAGGTCAGAGTGGGTTTCAGATGCCCACAATGAAAATTGATGCGTCGAGGAACAGGAAAATCAGGCAAGTAAAATAAAAAAATATAAATGGAAAAGGGATAGAAAGCTATCCATTTGTTTGTTTATATAATCTAGGCAGGCAGAGGGGATGACAGAAAAAAAAATTGTGACCGGAACTCCGCTTTAAACCCCATTGAAAATTTGTGGAATGACTTAAAGACTGCAGTCCACAAACGGTCAGTTTTATTTACATTGTATATCCCCCAATGTTGTGGTCCCTTAGGTGTGCATCTAATAATTTTTTGAAATTATCTATACTACCAGCAGAAACCACTGTTTTTGGAAGAGAATTCTCACTGCTCTTACCGTAAAGAAACCCCTACGCATCTTAAGGTTAAACCGCCTTTCTTTCATTCTCAGCGAATGGCCGCGTGTCTTCGTGTTTTCCCTTGCGCTGAATAGTTTTGCCCCTATAGCGGGGTCACCAGTACAGTATTTGTACATTGAAATCATATCCCTCTCAAGCGTCTTTTCTCCAGAGAGAATAAGTTCAGTGCTTGTAATCTTTCCTCATAACTTAGGTCCTCTAATCCCTTAACTAGCTTTGTTGCCCTTCTCTGAATACCAGGACGTCCTTCCTGAGGACTGGTGCCCAGAACTGGACGGCATACTCCAGGTGTGGCCTCACCAGAGACTTGTATAGTGGGAGAATTATTGATTTATCCCTGAAGTTAATCCCTTTCTTGATGCATGCCAACACTTTGTTAACCTTGCTTGCAGCAGCTTGGCATTGCATGCCACTGCTGAGCCTGTTCTCCACCAGGACCCCTAGGTCTTTTTCCATCCTTGATTTCCCCAGGGGCTCTCCCCCTAGTGAGTAGTTTGTGTTCATGTTCTTGGTACCCAAATGCATTACCTTACATTTTTCTACATAAAAATTTCATTTGCCTCTTGTCTGCCCACCCCATTAATTTATTCAGATCTTCTTGCAATGTTTCCACATCCTGTGGAGAATTTATTGCCCTGCTTAGCTTGGTATCATCCGCAAATATTGAGATTGAGCTGGTCACTCCGTTCTCCAAATCATTTATGAATAAATTAAATAGGATTGGTCCCAGGACAGAGCCCTGGGGAACCCCACTTTCTACACCAGACCATTCTGAGTATTCCCCATTTATCACCACCCTCTGGACTCGCCCCTGCAGCCCGTTTTCAATCCAGGTACTCACCCTTTGATCCATGTTGAGGGATCTTATTTTGTACAGTAAACGTTTATGGGGAACTGTATCAAATGCCTTTGCAAAATCCAGATACACCACGTCTACAGACCTTCCCTTATCTAGATGGCAGCTCACTTCCTCATAGAAGGTTAATAGATTGGTTTGGCAATGTATGTAACTATGTAACTATATCTTTCACTTGGATTTTATGTGTTGCACTAGTGAATACAACATGTCTGTCTTCATTTCAGGCTGTAAAGCAACAAAATGTGATTATTTTAAAGGGGGGGGGGGGTATTCTTTTCACTGTACATAGGTTACCATTGCTGAGATCTGCTTATGAAGATGCTCATTGCCCTGGGGTGATGATCCAAATGTTTGCTGTCACCAGCAACTAGTTTAGGAGTCATACTATTGTTTCTGTATGTTCTATTGTACACCCCTTTGTTTTCTGACTAGTAGTGAGTGAACTGGTTAAAATTTGGTTTTACACAATTTTTTGGAAGCAAGAAACATTTGAAGGATTTGAATTTCAAATGGCATTTATGTTAAAGTACTGAGGCCAGAGACATTTAAAAAATTCCTCTTAGACAGTTGACACAAGAACAAGATTTTTCAACTGAAAATTTTCCCCTCATCTGTCCCTGTGGATCAAACATTTTGAATATCCTATCATTTTTTTTTTTTTTTTTTTAACATTCAAAGATTTTTATTGAGAAGTTTCAACAATACAAGGAAATAATGCAAAATAAAAGAATAAACACAGTTGAACATTATATTTTCTCAGTATCTTCAACAATTGAACACTGTTGCTATAATTAATTTCTATCAACGTTTGCATTTATGTTGATCGTTGTATTTGCAATGGATGAGGTATATAGGTTCTCAAGCGGGTTTCTTGTTTAACCTTTTTGCCCTATTTACCCCAATGTGTTCATACTGTAAACAGGGAGAGATTATTTGAGAACTCTATTTGTTTTACCTAAAGTATGGATTACAATGGAAGGGAGTGCCTTCATGTGTTTTGTTCCAATGAAGGGAGATAGTCCTGCCAGATAGTTTTAGTTTTGGTAGGCCCTCTTTAGGGTTTTAGTGGCTTTTGGGTGTATAATCCAGTTGTTCCAATGTTTTTGGAATCTATTCAGTTTACAGTTTTTTTGGGCTAACATCAGTTCGTATATTGCTTGTGTATTTAATCTAATGATGACATCCGAGAGATTGGGAGCTTCTGCTGATTTCCAAAGTTTTGATATTGTTAGTCTTGCAGCAGTTAGAATTGTTGCTACTATTATTCTATATTGCATAGGGTATATGTCCAAATTTAAATTCAAGAGTGCCATATTAGGGGTCAACTTTAGTAAGTTTGCTGTTAATGAAGCCACCAAAGTTGACACTGTGTTCCAAAAACTAGACAAACTGTCAGGGATCCAGACGAGCGTTGCGATCGCGCACGCTTGTGGGCACGCATGCACGGATTCAAACTAAGGTTCCCACGACCGTTTGAAAGCATGCACATGTACGCATGTGCAGGGATGTTGTCAGGACACCAAGAGCAGGAGGACTCTAAGACCCAGAATCCGACAGAGCAGGAGGGCACTAGGACCCAGCATCTCTGTCAGCACATCACATGGGCCTTTAAAAGGAAGTCAGACTTTGCCTGAAGTGCTGTTTGATCTGCAGCTAGTCCGTTCCTGATACCTGCTATCTGTTATCTGCTACCTGATCAACTACCTGCTCGACCAGGCTTGCCCAGACCATTCTACCTTCTCCAATCCTGACCCGGCTTGTTTGACGTTGCTTCTTCTGCCAGCCTAACACCTGTTACTGAACCCGGCCTGTTCTCCGACAATCCCTTGTCTGCTGATTCTGCCTGCTTGCTGATCCATGCTCGACCCGGCTTGTCTCATGCCTCTTCTGCCTACCTGCATCCAGCTACTGTGATTGCTGATCGTCTGCTGTTGTTCCTATTCCAGCCCGTCTGCTATCCAGTGTTCCAGGCTCTGCTTCCAGCATCTGGTCTACAGCTGCTGACAAGAGGCACTCCTACCTCACTGTGCTTTCGAGACCACTGCCCCCTCTCCAGTGGGCTCTGAGCCAGGGCTGTATGAGGGATCTCCTTCTACAAGAGACAGGCTCAACAATCAGGTATGTGGTCCTCATTACACAAACATTTACATTCCCACATCATCTGTAGTAGTGTCCCACTTGATTCATTACATCTGCAGCATAGGGAGGAGGAGGCAGGGGATACTTTGGACAGTCTTCATGGGGTAAGGAACCATCTATTTAATATATTTTGGGAGTTAACCCAATGCTCTATACAACAGGATGCTTTTTCGCTGATGATCGTTGCTTTATTCCATGTTTCCAAGGAGAAGGAGTGTGACAGATCTTTTTCCCATTTAATCATATTGGGGTTTTTGTGGTCTCTGGGAGGTTGGGTAAGGTTTTTATAAAAAAAAAAAAAAGGATATACCTTTCATTGTCATAGGACCTTTTTTTGTGATAAAGTTCCAAATTTTCTTGGCTATATTCCATCCCTTATTGGGGTTGACATTTTTTGTAGTTTTAGCTTTTTTAATTTATTATAAATGAGTTCCTTATCGGTTGAATTAAGGGAGGCGAAGATATTGAGGCCTTGTTTAGTCCATTTATTAGGTGTTATTCTGGCTTTGCTTTTAATTGAATTGAGGCAATTTGTTTAGAAGCTAGTAGTGTAGATTTGATAGACAGAAGTTTTGGGATATTTATTTTAGACATGGTGTTATAGGCAAATGTTAAGGCCAAAAGATCAGTCTTTAGTGTGTTCCTTTTCTATGTCCAGCCAAAGTTTATTCTCTGTGGTTTTAATCCAGTGTTTCCATTGGTCTAATAGTGTGGCATAGTAGTATTTTGTTATGTTTCGGGAGGTTCATGCCTCCTAATTTTTTGGGTAGGTTGAGGATGGACATTGCTATTCTTGGCTTCTTACTATTCCATATCAGGTTTCTTATTTTTGTGTTTAATTGTGAGAAGAATTTAGTGGGTAGTGGTATTGGTATGGATCTAAAGATATAAAACATTTTTGGTAAAGAGTTAATTTTATAGGCTGACATTTTTCCTATTCATGAAATTTGAGTTTTCTGGAAATTAAGAAAGTATTTTGATATTTGTTCTAGTCATTTTAGGCAGTTAGCTTTGTACAATCTATTAGTGGAAAAGGTAAGATTAATTCCTAGATAGGACATTGTTTGAGAGTCCCAATTGTAATTTGAGTCTTCTTTTAGAGAGACTAATAATTCTTTAGTGAGGTTCATTGGAAGAACTTGACATTTATTGAGGTTAATTCTATAATAGGACACCTGTCCGCATATGTCAAGTGTCCTTTGGACTTCTTTTAGGGTTGGTTAGGGATAGTATTGTGTCATTGGTGAAAAGGTCAATTGTATGTTCTCTTTTCCCTATTCTTATTCCTGTTATTTTTTCGTTGGAACGTACGGATTCCGCTAGTGGCTCAATTATAAGAGAGAATATAATGGGTGAAAGGGGTATCCCTGTCTACTTCCATTGGTCAGGTCAAAACTTTTAGATATGGATCCTGAGGTCATTACTTTGGCTGTGGGGTGGGTGTACAGTGCCATGATTGCTTCAAGAATGAATCCTGAAAATCGAAAAGCCCTTAAGGTTTCTGAGATATAGTTCCAATGAACTCTGTCGAATGCCTTCTCTGCATCCAGGCTTAGGAGCAGAGAAGGCATTAGCATATTTTCTGAATGATTAAGGAGATTGATCATCCCTCTTTTGCCATCAGGGGCTTGTCTACCCTTGACGAATCCAACTTGATCTGGGTTAATCAGGTGTGGTGTTATCGCTAATGAGCGGTTTGCTAAAATTTTTGCATACACTTTAAGGTCCGAATTAAGTTAGGAGATGGGTCTGTAATTCAGAGGCGAGGTGGGATCTTTATCGGGTTTAGGGATAGTCACAATTAATGCTTCTTGCATCTCTTTGGGGATTTTTTTTTTATTGATTTCGTTGTACATCTTCGTTAAGTAAGGGATTAGTATATTGTTAAATGATTTATAGTACTCACTGGAGAGTCCGTCATTCCCTGGGGTTTTATGCATAGGGAGGGCTTGTATGACTTTTGCAGTTTTTTCTTCCATAATTGGTTGATTCAATTTTTCTAATATATATGGATTTATTTTGGGAAGTTTTACTTTACCAAGGAAGGCTCTTTTATTTTTGGAGGTAGGTTGTGGCGTATTGGGATAGTTTTTGAGGTTGTATGGTTCCTCATAAAAATCGGCAAAAGTGTCTGCTATTTGTTGTAGGTTTTGAAGAGTTTTGTTTGTCTTATGGTGTGATAAATTTTGAATTTTTTGTTTATTCTGTCTATGGCGGAGAATGTTTGCCAGTAGTTTTCCTGATGTATTACTTTGGGAATAGTAGTTGAGTTTTAATTTCTTGAGGTATTTGTCTTGGTTTGAAATTAATAGATCCCTAAGTTCACTTCTTAATCCATTAAGAAGTTGGTAGATATTATTATTGTTGGTTTTTAGGTGCTCTATTTCAAGTTTGGCTATGTTCTTCAGGAGGTCATTAGTCCTTTTGAGGCAATTTTTTCCCTAGATGCCATTAGAATGCCTCTAGTGTAAGCTTTATGGGCACACCATATATTGGTAAAGGAAGATGAGTTACCGTCATTTATTTAAAGAATTCTTTGAGTTTTGCTTTCATCTCGGACAGGTTCCTTTCTAGTGAAAATAGGTAGGTGTTATTCTTCCAGAGGTATGGTTTGTTTTGTTGATCCCCTATCTCTATTACCATAGTGACAGGAGTGTGGTCTGGCCATGTGATATTGTATATTTGCACCTCGGTTATTTGTTGTAGGAGGGACCTGTCCATTATGAAATAGTGAGTGCACCTCCAGGGGTCGAATAAGTCCTCCGAAATGAAAAAGTTGTTCAGTCCTATTCTTGTTGTTTTGGAATTACCAAACAATGACTACTGCCTACACCTATAACTGGCCTTTGCAGCAAGGAGCATTGGAGGGCAACAAACAGCAAAAACAAGGGCCAGGGATAAATCCAAGGCAAATACCAAGCTCTAATTACCGGCCAGCTGCGACTTACCAAATCAACCTGTCTAACAGTATGCGTTTAAAAACAGGGGTTTAGTTGCACGAATTTGCAAATGCATGCAAAAGCTACAGGCCCTGCCAAGGCACCCTGTGATCTGTAGTCCTATCTCTGACTTGTAAGAGACTGCACAGTGGAAGCACATGCATTCTAATAAGATAGGTGTAGGCAGATGGTCTGGAGGGGGCCCCACCCCTCCTTAAAGGTACAGGGGCACATTGAACACCCAGCATATAGCACAGAGGCAGCAAAGATGTTGATGCATTGCCTGACCAAAAATAAAACATACCAAACAATGACCACTGTAGTGAGAGGATAGTGGGTCCCCTAAGTGACTGTGATTGGGGAGCCTTACTTCTGATGCCATAATTTAGATACTCTTTCTGGTTGTGATTTCCTCGGGGGCGGATCTTCCTTCATGGGGAGAAGACCCCATTTTTCCATCAATTTGAGGCCATCTTCCAGGGACTGTATTGCATGGGTTGTATTGTTCCATTCAATAAGCAACTTGGTGGGGAACCCCAATTTGTAAATTATTTTGTGATTTCTCAGCATTTTCGTTAATGAGTTCAGATTTTTTCTTGCCTGGATTGTAGCCTGGGAGAGATCTGAGTAGAGGACAATGCCTGCGTAGGGATCTGGGAGTGGTGAGTTGTGATGGGCATACTGCATTAGTAGATCTTTCACATGGTAGAAATGAAACCTTGCAATGACATCCCTAGGTAGTCTCTCTGGGATATGCAGGGGTTTCGGCAACCTGTAGGCTCTGTCTATGATCATTTCCTGACGTGGAATTGTTGGCAATAGATCCGACAACATTTTTTTTAGAAACTGGTTTAAGTCCGTATTCTTTATATTTTCTGGTTTCCCTCTAAATTTAATATTGTTACGTCTGGACCTATCTTCTAGTTCCGAGACTTTCAGTCTGAGGTTCTTAACTTCTTCTTCTAGCTCAAAGTGGGTGTCGACTAATTCGTTATAAGCTTCTGTGAATTCCCCCATTTTGTTTTCTGTATAATCCACCCTTTCCTCCAATTTATCAATTTCTACTTTAGTTTTGTTCATGAAAGTGTGCATATCTTGATGTATGGCCCCTCTCAGAGACAGCAGCATTTCTTTTACGTCTGTGTCTTTAATAGGCTGTCCTCTTGTGGGGAATGCATAGGGGTTTGTGTAGGGCTGAGTTCCCTGTGCATTTGATAAGGGATCACTTACAGTTTCCTCAGATAGTGACAGCTTCCTTCTCCGCTTCAGAGGGCTGTGGATTTCAGCTGTAGTGGGATCACTGGCATCCGAGTATCTTAAATTCCCAGATTTTCCGTGGAATCTGTTCCTTTCTTTTCCCCATATTAGCCTGCGTGTGCCTGCTCTCCTCCAGTGCAGGTCTTTGGTCTCAGGGATGCTTTCTGTAGCGATAAGCCACTTCAGGAGATCTCAGAGGCTAAGAGCTCTCTCATAGTGCGGCCATTCAGCTCCGTTGCTGGCCACACCCCAGTATATCTTATCATTTTCTTTACTGCACTTGGGTCAATAGTGAGGGTGAATATCCCCAGTGGGGACAGAGAGCTATAAAAATAGTTAAAACTAAAACTTTTTCTGTGTCTGTATCTGATCTGTGTCTGATTAGAGAGTTTTCTCTGTACTACTTCTCTGTCTCCAAAGTAAGGCAAAATCCCTCTTAGATAGTTGTCATTTGAGTGAATGTTTTAAGATTACCCTTCTATCCCTGTTTCAGTTCAGAACTAAAATATTTGGATTTTCCTTTACGTTGAGTGCTAGTGACAGTGGTCCTTTGGGCTAGAGAGAGTGACTCTCCCCAACTTGACAAAGTTCTAACCCTGCCACGTTCTGTCCAAAAATGTTTTGGATTTAGATACATAAGTGTAACTCCACGTCATTAAGTTCCTTATACTGTCAAGTAATGTTATAGTGGCCATACACAGAACAAAAAATATGATCAGAAAAACAAAAAGAATGTTCAATATGCCATACACTTAATGATTATATTTATATTGATCTATTTACTTTCATATGATTGTGCAGCACCCCCTGACCCCCAAAAGGCTAGTGGACCCCCAGGGATAGGGCGGGCTATAATTTTACCTCAGGATTTAGTCCTCAGGAATAGTGGAGCAAAGTGTATTGATTGGTGCCAGTCAATTTTAGATGCAAAACAAAAGGAGACTCCAGATTATGGGAACAAAAGTACTTAGTGACTGATTTATTAAAGGCAAATAGACTGCAAGAGCAATTGCTCCAGAGCTTAGTAAATGATGGTGAGCTCTGTTGACTTTCATCATCCAATCATATGTAGCACCCTCCCTGCTAGGTAGGTGTTAGAATAGGTTTTTTTGCTAGGTAAGGCAAATTTAGTCAAACTTGACTTTATGCAGGCCTGATTGTTTTGATTTTGGGCTGGGAGTGGCTCAGCTAGGACTGGGTGATTCACAAATGGTGTCATCAGGACCTCCCACTTCTTTCCAGAGGCTTCTGGTGTTTTCTGGAAAGGGAGGTGGGAGGGGAGGTGTAGCCATCTGGGGTGTTCTAAGAAGCCCTGACCAATCCCCAATCTGGATTGGCAGGGGGCAGGCCTCCTTAAATACCCAGGGTCAGCCCAATCTGGGAGAGAAGTTCGGGTGGAAGTTTGGAGTTGTTATAGTGTGGTGGCTGTCGCGGCCCAGGGGAGCTCCCAGTCTGGGGGAGTGGCCCCGGGCCTGGAGTGCTTGGGTGCAACTAGGAGGAGGGAGATCCTGGTGGGAAGCACAAGGCAGAGCAGAAAGGACAGCGGGAGAGAGCATTACTGGGAGAAATCCTCAGTGTGGAACTACAAGAGTCAGTGAGCAACATATGCTGGGATACTGGAGGATGCATGGCGGAGTAGATTGGGGTGAGAGACAGTCTGGGAAGGATGCAGAGGCTAGTGTAGGACTTTGATGTTGCTGTGGCAGTGGAGAAGGCCAGTGCAACTGGGAGAGTTGGGAGGGCCTGGAAGAAGATGGGCTGGGAGTAGTAGTCCATCACCCTAGCTAGCAAAGTGTACTTTGCTACATTTTGGGGCTATTAGCCTCTGCTTGTAATGGGTGGTCCGGAGGTCCTGTTCCAACTACAGCAGGCCTCAACATGTGCTAGCTAGGCCTAAAGAGACGTTTGGAGGCCTGGTAAATATCCTTCCAGGTCTCACCTGTGAGAAGCAAGTATTGTGCAGGAGTGAGGAACAAGTAGTGCAACATACAGCAAGTGTCAGTGCTGGAATGAAGAAGGAGAAGTGTATATACAGTGTTGTATATAGAGGTCCCATATAAAGAACTGTTTGATTCTTGGGCATCCCATAATCACCCCTACCCCATCTAAGTTCAAATCCCTTAACCTCCCTGGTGGTATGATTATTTCAGATTTTTGGTGCTGAAAGCGGTACATTATTTTGCATGGAAATTTGGCGTTTTATATTGTAGGCCTGTAATTCTTAGGAATAACTCACTTAACCACTTGACAACTGGGCACTTAAACCCCCTTAACAACCAGACCAATTTTCAGCTTTCAGTGCTCTCACACTTTGAATGACAATTACTCAGTCATGCAACACTGTACCCATATGAAATTTGCGTCCTTTTTTTCACACAAATAGAGCTTTCTTTTGGTGATATTTAATCATCGCTGGGTTTTTTATTTTTTACGCTATAATTAAAAAAAGACCGAAAATTTTGGAAAAAAATGATTTTTTTCTGTTATAAAATTTTGCAAATTAGTAATTTTTCTTCATAAATTTTGGCCAAAATTTATACTGCTACCTATCTTTGGTAAAAAAAAAACTAATTAGTGGATATTATTT
>BLSH010176471.1:1081324-1092201 GCA_018402905.1 Glandirana rugosa
ATACACACGGGCGTATCTAAAAAAATAAACAAAACGTCGGGTCCGACGTCAAGGAAAAAAAGTCGACGTTTTTCGGCGTTATGCATTGGCGTTTTTGAGCATTAGTGAGCGTCGGCGTTTTTTAAAAAAAATCATCCCTCTGCTATTTTTCAACCTAAAAACGCCGGCGTCAAAAAACGCCGGAAAACGCCGGTACAATATTAGGTGGCGTTTGTTGGCGTTAGTTGGCGTTTGTTGGCGTTTTGTGGCGTCGGCGTCAAAAAACGTCAAAACGTTACAGCCTCAGAACGCGATGGCCATGGGTTCTACTTTCTGCTCACTAACGCCGACGCCACCTACAGCTCAAAAACGCCAACGTTTTTATGGGGCCATTGACTAACATGGAGAGCTGCAAAAAACGCCAGAAAACGCCGGCGTCAAAAAACGTCCGTGTGTATGAGGCCTTAAATTTGTCCAAACAAGAGTCTAGTAGACATCCTGGGTATGATAAAGTTTGAAACAACGAAATCATAAATAATAATATAATAAATAACTATAAATAATTATCAAAAATAATAATAAAATGTATTCAATAATGCAATCAAATAAAAAACAATGAAATTTGCTCAGTTGCACAATTATCGCTGCCGTCACTTTCAGTGTCTGATGACGAATTTCCCCACAAATCAGAATCGGTCAATTCTGCAAGTGATTCTTATTTACTATCGCTGTTTTCTAGCTGGTCATAAACCGCTTTTGACGTAAAGGATCTTTTTGGATGCCATGGATATTCTCAAGTTTCCAGGCAGTCTCAAGTTTCCAGACATATATAATATAAAAGTGCATGCAGGGCACTGGACAAAGCACTAGGGACAAAAGGGATGTGAAATGATTTAATACAGTAATGAAATCTTACAGATTACAGTGTACTGTATGTATACTGTGTATTTCACTTTTTGAATTTGCCACCGGACTCCGTCTCCATCTCCATGCGACGCGATGCTCGCCAGGAACGGAGCCCGGCATCACAGTGAATTGGGCGGAGGACACAGTGGGAGGACATCGCTGGATCCAGTGGACAAGGTGAGTAATGTTGCCTGGATCCAGCGATGCGATCCCAAGTGTGGCTCAGGGTTACCGCTTTTGGCAGTGAAAATTAACCCCGAGCCACACTCAGGATAACTGCCATCGAATGCCCTCTCCACTGTGTGCTGTGCCTTATATTGGCATGGGGCGGGGCCACCCGCTGACATCACCCGACAGGCCCCGCCCATATGACATCACACCCTGGGACGGGGCTGTGACATCATATGGGCGGGGCCTGTCAGGTGATGTTATCGGGTGGCCTCGCCTCATGCCAATGTAAGGCACAGCACACAGCACACAGCAGAGAGGGCATTCGTGAAGGAGATTGCGTCGTGTCAACATGGGAAGAAGAAGAAGAAGAGAGGAAGAACAGAGGGAAGAGGACAGCGGAGAAGACCGGCAAAAGAGCAGAAGACGCCGCAGAGAAGGAGAAGAAAGAAGACCCCTCAGAAGATGGAAGGCCCCGCAAAAGAGCCAAAGAAAGAAGACACAAGAGGAGGGAGAAGACGCCGGAGCTGATTTAATAAAATATTTAAAAAACTTGTGTAGTGTGTTTTTTTTGTACATTTTTTTCCCCAGGTAAATGGGTAGGGGTACGATGTACCCCATACTCATTTACATAGGGTGGGGGGCCGGCACCTGGGGGCCCCCTTGTTAAAGGGGGCTTCCAGATTCCGATAAGTCCCCGCCCGCAGACCCCGACAACCAACGGCCAGGGTTGTCGGGAAGAGGCCCTTGTCCTCATCAACATGGGGACAAGGTGCTTTGGGGTGTGGGGCGCAGAGCCCCCCCTGCCTCAAAGCACCCATACTCCCCATGCTGAGGGCACGCGGCCTGGTTTCGGCGTAGGGGTTCCCCTTAAAACCCATACCAGACCAAAGGGCCTGGTATGCTCTTGGAGGGGGACTCCATGTCATTTTTTTTTTTTTAAGTTTGGCGTGGAGTTCCCCTTCAAGATCCCCAGAGCACAAAGTGCCTGGCATTGTCGGGATCAAAGTCGAATCCCTGTTCACAGACAAACGGTCCGACTTTGACCCTATGTAGGACCATAAATCGCACGGCAAAGTAGGATTAAAGTTGGACCGTTTTTTTGTCGGATAGTGTGAACCCAGCCTTATGCACACATGGACGTTAATTGTTGTTTAACAGCAGTGGCGTTTTTGGTCTGTTAGCTGAACGCCCTGAATTGGCGTTCAAAAGTTGTTCGTCTGACCACAAAAAACACTGGACGCCGATAAACGATCATAAACGCTGCTAAATGGCCATTTATTGGTGTCCGACGTTTTTTGTGGTTAATAGAAGCTAATGAATACTCAGAGAGCCCAGAAAGCATCCAGTGTGCACGGAGCCTTACTATTGGCCTAAAACATCATTATTGCTTCAATAACAATATATTTAGTTAGTAAACATGTGAAAACATTAATAGTACATAACACTGAAATGATACACAGACTAAATAATGTTATAAAATATAATATAACATATAGAGTGACTAATGTAATGCTGAGATAAACCATTGTAGTTATCGTAGTCTCAATATACAGCAGTGCCATAGAGTATATATATATGGTAACATATAGAAAGAGAGAGAAATAATAGATGGAGGAAGGGGAAAGAAGAAAGGAGGGAAAAAAATAGTTTTGGTAATTTAAAGGAGTTCAGCTATGGCAGCCTCTGAAATGACAGAGTATAACAATGCAATATTCTCTCCTGTGATGGTTGGCACTGGCGGGTGTTAGAAGGAACATGAAAAAAAAATCCCCAAACAAATCTGCTTTTTTTGTTTCTTTTTTAGAGGGTATTTTTTTTTTTTTTAGATGAGAAAGAGTACTTGTGGTACTTTGCTTTACTTCATTTAGGCCCCTTTCCCCCCCGGGACCGCCCGATCGTCAGCGGTAAACCACCACTAATTTAGCGGCGATCTACCGCTGTAATAGCAGCGCTATGGCGCCGCTATTCGAGCGGCAGCATGGCACTTTTAACCCCCCCCCCCCACAAGGGTTAAACAGTGGTTAAAAGTGCCAGCGCTCGGCGCTCCCGGAGCGGTGTACAGTCGATTGGGTAGCACTGCCCATTCAAACCAATGGCAGGGGCGGTAGAGGAGCGGTGAATACACCGCTCCCCACATTCCTGAAAAATCATGCTTGCAGGAGTTTAATTTTACTCCCACAAGCGCACCACCCTGAGCCGCCCCAGTGTGAAAGGACACACTGGGTTGAATGGGGAGACCCTTAGAGGCGCTATTTTTAGCGCAATAGAGCCTGTAAAGCGCCCCAGTGTGAAAGGGGCCTAAGTGTTCTCTGTATATGCATTTTTTCATTTGTGTATTTGATAGTTATTTGTGCACTGTCACATTAAAAAAAATGACTTCTTAATTTAATTTTTTTTTTTATTCTGAAAAAAAAAAGCATAAAGTCATGAGGCCTATTGAAGGACAGTTATTGCCACAAGAACAGATCAAGAATAGTTGAAAGTAGCTTCTGTGACCTTCAGAAGCCATTTAAAGCTCACTGCACTCTGAAAAAAGGGCAAGAGGGTTCTGCCGTCCCTGTGCCAAGACCATAAATATTGGGGAAATTTGACCAAAATTTCAGGGAAATGAAAACGCTACATTTTGCTCATCATTCAAACAAATACAACTTTATAAGACATTCGGAGAACTAATAGCATTGTAACTTATCAGTTTGTTTTTATGTTGGTATGAAAGTAAATGGACACTATGGGGTTTATTTACTAAAGCTGGAGAGTGCAAAATCTGGTGTATTTCTGCACAGAAACCAATCATCTTCCAGGTTTTATTGCCAAAGCTTAATTGAGCAAGCTGAGGATAGAAGCTGATTGGCTACCATGCACAGCTGCACCAGATTCTGAGTGCACCAATTTGTGCCTGGGAACACCCTAAACACCCCATGTGGCACAGATTCCCCCATGCTGCTTGGTCAATAAGTAATTTACAGGCCCCTTCCTTTTGCGAATGAACACAGTGAGTGATCAGTACCGATCACTCACTGTGTTCATACATAACTGAAGTATAGTAAACTGTGTTATATATACACATGCACACACATATTTGTGTTTGAGCTTTGGGGTGCACACCCTAATGCAATAGGCTGCGCACACCTATGATACCAGAATCATAAGATCCATGGAGACTCACTGTCTATTAAGTGGTCTCCACCTAACCACCAGCCCCCCTGAAGACAAAAGGGCAATCTTAGTTATAATGCGTAACATTTTGGCTTTAGCATACTAGTGGAGGCACAACAGGAAAGACTGGTTCTCTGGAGAGACAGAAGAGAATCTTGTGAAAACATACTTTGATCCATATCTCATGATAATGACATATAAATATTCTAATGGCAAACATTCCTTACACATATATATTTTATTGGAAATGTAATTTCATGCAATGAGAATCTCAAAGGTTGAAAAAGAATCAACGAAGGTTGGTTATTAGTAAAGCATTCAAGTAGCACCTTCCCTTGATTGTTTTTTTGCTGGATTGTGAATATCTATTCACCATGCGAAGGCTATCAATCTAAGGAAACGACTTGAAGGCACTGAGGTTACAGTGTATACCAGAAAGTGGGATTTGGTTTGTCTGTCAGACTAAAATTGTTAAGAGAGTTGTGAACTGTAAGCAATATTCTCTGTGTTTGGAATCTCACTCCCCCAAGGTTGATTCAGATGTAAACCCCTCCTATGTTCCGTGTGATTGCTGGAGAATAAGATTCGTTTTTCACTAGGTCGAATATTATTCATTCATAACAATAGCACGGATTAGGAAAATACTGCATTATGGTCACTAGATGGCACTGATTATGGTAGCAAATAAGTATATATTTCCTTTGACCATCTGCACCATCTAGAAGTCATAATGAGGTATTTTCCTGATTTATTCTATTCGTATGAATAAATAACACTTGACCTGGAGAGAAAATAGCCTGATAACATTGGATTTTGTCGGCATTCACACAGAATGAATGCATTGCATGCAAGTTGGCAGGACTATTTTTTAAATAAATATACCCCTCAGTTAACATACATATGTTTGATATTTTACCAGACTAATGATTTGTTCAGCCAGTTTTGTGGTTTACATCTTTCTATAACACTAACAGGAGAATTGGATATCTGTGTCCCCCTGCCATGTGCTGTGGTATCTCCTGCCAGAGGACACAGGCTACCGACCCCTTAGAAATCTCACATGAAATCTAGAGAAGGCAGTAGCGCTTAAGTGGAGTGAAGAAAGGAGACATGAGCCTTCGGAGAGGCAAGTGGAATATACAGATGCTGGTCATATAATTAGAATATCATCAAAAAGTTGATTTATTTCACTAATTCCATTCAAAAAGTGAAATTTGTTTTTCATTACACACAGACTGATATATTTCAAATGTTTATTTCTTTTAATTTAGATGATTATAACTGACGACTAAGGAAAATCCCAAATTCAGTATCTCAGAAAATTAGAATATTGTGAAAAGGTTCAATATTGAAGACATCTGGTGCCACACTCTGATCAGCTAATGAATTCAAAACACCTGCAAAGGCCTTTAAATGGTCTCTCAGTCTAGTTCTGTAGGCTACACAATCATGGGGAAGACTGCTGACTTGACAGTTGTCCAAAAGACGACCATTGACACCTTGCACGAGGAGGGCAAGACACAAAAGGTCATTGCAAAAGAGGCTGGCTGTTCACAGAGCTCTATGTCCAAGCACATTAATAGAGAGGCGAAGGGAAGGAAAAGATGTGGTAGAAAAAAGTGTACAAGCAATAGGGATAACCGCACCCTGGAGAGGATTGTGAAACAAAACCCATTCAAAAATGTGGGGGAGATTCACAAAGAGTGGACTGCAGCTGAAGTCAGTGCTTCAAGAACCACTACGCACAGATGTATGCAAGACATGGGTTTCAGCTGTCGCATTCCTTGTGTCAAGCCACAATAAACAGCGTCAGAAGCGTCTCGCCTGGGCTAAAGACAAAAAGGACTGGACTGCTGCTGAGTGGTCCAAAGTTATGTTCTCTGATGAAAGTAAATATTTCGTTTCCTTTGGAAATCAGGGTCCCAAAGTCTGGAGGAAGAGAGGAGAGGCACACAATCCACATTGCTTGAGGTCCAGTGTAAAGTTTCCACAGTCAGTGATGGTTTGGGGTGCCATGTCATCTGCTGGTGTTGGTCCACTGTGTTTTCTGAGCTCCAAGGTCAACGCAGCCGTATACCAAGTTTTAGAGCACTTCATGCTTCCTGCTGCTGACCAACTTTATGGAGATGCAGATTTCATTTTCCAATAGGACTTGGCACCTGCACACCGTGCCAAAGCTACCAGTACCTGGTTTAAGGACCATGGTATCCCTGTTCTTAATTGGCCAGCAAACTCATCTGACCTTAACCCCATAGAAAATCTATGGGGTATTGTGAAGAGGAAGATGCGATATGCCAGACCCAACAATGCAGAAGAGCTGAAGGCCACTATCAGAGCAACCTGGGCTCTCATAACACCTGAGCAGTGCCACAGACTGATTGGCTCCATGGCATTGGTATTGCTGCAGTAATTCAGGCAAAAGGAGCCCCAACTAAGTATTGAATGCTGTACACACCTCCAGCTCTGTAGCTCACATTGGCTCTCTTATGACTCATCCCCCCTCCCTTCCTGGCAAACTCTCACAAGAGTGAGAGAGAGAGCTGTGCATGATGCCATAAGCCTAGGCTGATGACCAGACAAGAAACAGGAAGGGGGCTGTATAAGGTATTTACTGGTAGAAAAAAAAATTTACTGTCCAAAGTTAAAACAACAAGGGCGGAAGATTTAATAGATGGAAAGTTGAAAAAAATGACTGAAGGTCCACTTTAATGGGAGAAATTGCTCTTTCTTCACAGTAAATCAGAAACCATGTGCATATCAGGCCATACACTCAGATGGTAGAACTTTCAATCACTTTCAACCTATCTTCCAATATAAAAAAACAAGTACATTGATTAAGGCAGCCTGCTACCATCAGTTCCTTTTTCTCACTGAAGGACCCATTTCAGGAACTACTGTTGGCTTCCCAATGTTGAAAGTTACTACGTTGTTGCTCCATGCTACTGTGCACAATCAGAGGTGTGACTATAATCAATGAAACAAATTGGCATTTAATATACTGCAAGCAACAAGCATCTCATTGCTGCATGGTGTTGTACAATGATGACCTCTAGTGGTTCAATAGAATATTGCTTAAAAAAAATTAGGTTGAAGACCCTCTACCCTTTTTCTCTTCTGTTTTGAATTATTTACCCCCATTCCTTCTTTTTTCTTGTACCCTGTTGATAAGAAAATATGAAAAAACCAGATTAAACAAAAGAAAAAGGTTAATTCCCAAAGGCAAAATGTGGGGTAGGCAAATCTCTGCACCTTATTTACAAAGTTTTCTATTAAAAATGTATTTTTTCAATCCGATCAAGACGTAGCTGCATGCATAAGCTGAATTTACTAAATGCATGCTGTGTCAATAATTTTTAGTGTATTTTTTGTGCAAATTCATTATTATGTTGTTATTATTATTATTATTATACAGAATGTGTACAGTGCCAACAATTGAGTGTAGCGCTTTACAAAATAAAAAGAGAAAGTTCAGTTAAAATACAATTCAACAGAGAGCAGACAGATTCAAGAGCGCATAAGAACTTACAATCTAAGACCCCTTTCACACTGAGGCGCTTTTCAAGTGCTTTTGCGCTAAAAATAGCACCTGAAAACTGCCTGACATCCATTTGAATGGGTGCTTTCACCCTGGGGTGGTGCACTTGCGGGGCGGTCAAAAAAGTCCTGCAAGCAGCATCTTTGGGGCATGTTTAGAGCGATTTAAATAGCGCTTCAAAAACGCCCCCTGCTTATTGAAATGAATGTGCTTCAAAAGCACTGCAAAACGGGTATTTTTTCACTTTTTTTTAAGGTCACATGACCTTAAAAAAAGCACCCTGCTAGCACCTGAAAAGCGCAGCTAATACACTGCTAAAGCACCGCAAAAACGACCGGCGTTTTAGTGGCAGTTTTTGCAGCGCCTCAGTGTGAAAGGGGTCTCAAAGAAATACACTAATACTCACTTCTTAAAATACCAACACCAACGTCTCTCTGGCATTAACTACTGAGTTATTTGAGTTAGGTTATTTCTGCTGAGGAGAGCAGAAAAAGAAGCCATGGATATAAAGAAACATTGGAAAATGTGGGCTGGAAAAAGAACATATATGATAAAATAATAAAATCTTAAAAAAGTATACCTAAAGCCCAAACTTTTATTTTTTTAATTTTTGTTGGTACAGCAGGAAATACAGAGACAAAATCTCCTGCTCAACATTCTTCAATCTGAAAATTGAAGGGGTCAGATGGAAAATTGTTGACTGAACAGCGACTGCAGCAAATCAGATGCAGTCACTGTTTGGGCTTTTTGACAGCCATGGGTGCCAGCTGTCAGAACACAATAGCATAGAAGGCAGGGCCAGGCCAAGGGTTTTTGTCTACTTAGGCCAAGGTGCATTTTTTCACCCCCCCATTGGCCGGGGGCGCGCTCGCACACTCACTGTGTGAGGGGGGGCTGGGGAGCGGGTAGGACGGACTCGATCGCCGCCGGCTACCCGTGATGGCCCCCCCGCAGTGAAAGAATGGAGGTCCGTGTATGTAAACATGGATCTCCGTTCTGTTAGAGGGGGAAGGGCGATGATCACAGGCTTCCTGTATATGGAAGCCGTGATCATCCCCTTTCCCCAGCCAGGGCAGCCCACACACAGTTAGAACACGCCCAGGGAACACAGTTAACCCTTAGAGCGCCCCCTGCAGGTTAACCCCTTCACTGCCAATGGCATTTACACAGTAATCAGTGCATTTTTATAGCACTGATCGCTGTATAAATGCCAATGGTCCCAAAAAAGTGTCAAAATGGTCCGACATGTCCGCTGCAATATCGCAGTACGGCTAAAAATCGCAGATCGCCGCCATTACTAGTAAAATATAAAAAAAATAAAAACCCCAGAAATTAATTCTCATCATCCGTAAATGCGGCAACTTTTGCACAAACCAATCAATAAACGCCGACTGTGATTTTTTTAACCAAAATATGAGGAAGAATATAAATCGGCCAAAACCGATGGAAAAAAATATTTTTTTATATTTTTTTTTTGGATTTGAATTTTAGCAAAAAGTAATAAATTTGTGTTTTTTTGCAAAATTGTCGCTCTTCTTTTGTTTATAGCGGTGATCAGAAATGACACAGAGGTGATCAAATACCTTCAAAAGAAAGCTCTATTTGTGGGATAAAAAGGACACAAATTTTGTTTGGGTACAACGTTGCACGACCGTGCAATTGTCAGTTAAAACGATGCAGTGCCGAATTGCAAAAAGTGCTCTGGTCCTAAAGTGGGAAATCCTTCCGGGGCTGAAGTGGTTAAAATCATTTTGGGCCTGAATATTACTCAAAACCCCCAAAATATTATTTTTATTTTTTTTTGAAAAGCAGACACCATACAGAATAAAATGTTGGTAATTCTAATTTTTTATACTGAGCTTCCACCGCCCTTCCCCGCGACACTCGCCATGACAGCACCAGGCCGCAGGTGGTACAGCGGAGCCTGGTAAACATGGTGGGGCCAGATATTGGCTTTTTGATACACATTGTTAACACTATCCAGTAGGGAAGGTACTTGGGTTGGGTGGGTGTTTGTGCGGATGGGGTGGATCAGGGCCGCTGATAAGCCAGTAGAACTGGCCCTGTTGTACTGGACCCGACCAGCAGGGGGGGCCCGGGCAGCTTCAGAGACTTTAGTGGAGAAAAAAAATGGCTTTATAATTTACATCCCCTAAGCCACTGCTACTAGCTTAGGGGGTGTTGTATCAAGTGCTGTTGTCTACTAACAAGTGAGAGGGGCGGTCAGGGGGCGGAGCCTGGCCTCTCCATAGTCGGTGCAGTCATTAGAGAGAGGAGAGGATGGCCCTGAGTACAAGCACATGTGTGTTTTCTCTCATTCCTTCTGTCATTCTCTCGCAGCGCTGTTCTGCTCTTATGTTAGCTGTTCTCAATCTGATTGCACTTGTTCTACTTCTCTATAACTTTGTTTCTCATCCCACTCCACTCCCCCCTCCCTCCAGATTCTTCTCCGCTCCCTCTCCCTCCCATAGATCTCCTCTCCGTCTCTAAACCTGCTCTGATCTTCTTGCTCTTTTCAGTCCCACTGATTGTGCTGGGTTAGTCTCTCTGCAGTCCTTCACTCCTGTACTGCTCCTCTTATCAGGCCACCCTATCTCTCTGCCGATCCCACTGCTCCAACAGCTCAGCCTATATATTATCTGCTCCCCCCTCCCCCAACACAGACACAGCAGGTCAGCTTAACCACTTCAGCCCCGGAAGGTTTTGCAGCTTTAGGACCAGAGCACTTTTTGCGATTCGGCACTGCGTCGCTTTAACTGACAATTGCACGGTCGTGCGACGTTGTACCCTGCGTTTAAAACAAACCCATGTTGCAGCGTGCTGGCACGTTAACAGTCAATTTCGCTGCGTCACGGCTTAGCGTTTTTCACGAGACCAGGATTTCGACGTTTTGGAAGGCCCCGACTTCACCAATTCGACTGGACGACACAGACACAACCCCCTCCCCCCTCGTCTATTATATATCCGACTCGACAACCTCGTCACCCTAGCCGTCTCTCTATCCCACCGGACTATTCTCCTCGTCATGTCCTCACTTCCTGACGTCTCTCTGATTGGGTCGTGTTAGTCACCCTGACTTTTCTCGTTCTTCTAGTCTCGTCCAAATCTCTGCCTCTCCTCTAGATACCCT
>BLSH010176471.1:1093451-1112400 GCA_018402905.1 Glandirana rugosa
CCTTGAAAAATTTATGGCCTGAAACAGCGGTAAGGCACTCACGCGCGTTAAAAGTTGCGCGCACTCACGGAATGGCGACAAAGTCCGGTATTTAAAAAGTTCCATAGGTGACGCTTTAAAAATTTTTTACGGTTACCAGGTTAGAGTTACAGAGGAGGTCTTTTGCTAGAATTATTGCTCACACTCTGGCGATCGCAGCGATACCTCACATGTGTGGGTTGAACATCGTTTTCATATGTGGGCGCGACTTACGTATGCGTTTTCTTTGCTGCGCGAGCTCGCGGGGACGGTGGCAATTTAAATCTTTTTTTTTTTTTTTTTTTTATTTCATTTATTTATTTATTTTTAGCACTGTTCCTTAAAAAAAAAAAATCTGATCACTTTTATTGCTATCACAAGGAATGTAAACATCCCTTGTGATAGTAATATATGGTGACAGGTACTCTTTTTGGAGGGCCGGGGGGTCTAAAAGACCCCCCATCCCTCTTTTACACTTCACAGTATTCAGATCGCCAAAAACGGCGATTCTGAATACTGTAGTTTTTTTAAATTTGGCGCCGTTAGCCGCCGTGTAAACCGGAAGTGACGTTGTGACGTCGCTTCCGGAATTTGCCGAAGGAGACCCGATCGGAGCCGATTACGGCTTTGATCAGGTCTCCTTCCAGCCGGCGGATGCGCCGGATCGTCGATCCGGTCTCCCGGTGGGACGGGAGGCCGGAGAAGAGCGGTGGAAGGCGGCGGGAGGGGGGGGCGTCCCCTCCCGCCCCCTGCGGTAACGACCGAGCGGCTCCTGAGCCGGATCGGTCGTTACCCCTGGATAGCCGACCGCCAGCTCTAAAAAATGATACTGGGATATAGCCTGCAGGTGCAGGCTATGTCCCGGTACAGCCGCTTAAACCCGACCGCCGCCTATTTACGGCGCTGGTCGGGAAGGTGTTAAAGCTGCAACTCAAATTTGCGAAACACACAAATAACAGACATAATAAAGTGGAAGAGCAGAGCTACAATGGAAACTGGAACAGAAAAATTAATTCCCACATGTATAGCAACATATACTCATGTAATCCATAAAATCTTATTTGGCCTTAGACCATATGCATAGATAGTTTTTTCTTACTTATCTATGCATATGGTCTAAAACCAAAGAAGATTTTATGGATTACATGTGTATATGTTGCTATACATGTGGGAATTAATTTTTCTGTTCTAGTTTCAATTGTAGCGCAGCTCTTCCTCTTTATTACAGCTGGTCAGCTACATTCTGATGGGATGCACAATTTACACTATTCTGTACACTGATGCCCCGCTGAGGGGCGTGGGCAGATGACAAGTCCGTACCCACTCAGCTTATGCAGAATGGACATGGACACAGCCTCCGCTATAAGGGCGGCTGGTGTAAACAAACTGGTTGTCCATTTACACACAACCGCCCTCCAATCCAATTCGCTATATGGAATGTAAAGGATTCTTTTCTGTTTAGTGGATTGGATTGGAGGTAGGCGGATATAAATGGACACAAGTCCATTTACATCCATCACTCTATAGAAGTGAATGTGGAGAGTCAGATCAAGTCCACCTATAGATATTAGAGAGGTCTGTTCTCATCTGAAAACAATATTAATTTAGGATTATCAAATTTATAACAGGCTGGAGAAAGATAAATATTACTTAAAGGCAAACCTGCACTTTGTTTAAAAGCGGGATCAGGGGCAGAGCCAGTGGTGGGGTTGAGGGTGGGGCTAAAGGGGGCCCAGTCAGGTAGGCTGTACGGGGCCCCATGATTTCTATCAGCGGCCCTGGGGTGGATCATAGAGGAGGAATGGTGGGGGGCATTGATGGGAAACAGTGCTGTGATACCATGCCTTTTGGAGTTTTTGTATATCGTGTAAGAAATTGTAATTTTTCTAGTCCAACAAATATTTGATCTAGTGGCTTTATGTTGGTGTTTCTTTCCATGTTTTCCTTCTCAATTTGGTTATATTTTTTTTGTAGTGACACCCACCTTAATATGTTGTGTATTAAATCCATGGGTTAAGCATTTTTATGAGCTCCCAGGACTAATTGCGTTATAGGCTGGGTTCACACCATTGTGAATTGGATGCGGATTTCCGAATTCGCAATGGCAGGAGATTTTGACCGGTTCTCTCATCTTAGGTGCAGCTCCGGTGCGAATTTGCATAGGAGTCCTTTGCGTCTTTTGGTCCATTTCAGGTCCAAATTCAGCCAAAAATACGAGTTGATATCAGACCTGAAATGGTGAACCGGGATGCACCGGACCCCTGCTGTGAGCCGCATCGGCATTAGATGTGAACCCAGCCTCAGGTGGAAATTTGTTGACTGAATAGTAACTGCATGAAATCAGATGCAGGCACTGTTTGGGTTTTCTGACAGCCATGGGTGCCGGCTGTCAGAATATAATAGCCCAGCAGAAGAGATTTGTCTGATCAAGAGAAATCTTACAGTATATGGACAGTTGTCATGGGGTATGGACTTTATGTCAGCTTTAGACAGTTGCCACTAGAGCAAGTATCACAAATATCTCCCCTCTATTCCAGTTCCGGTGGCAATTCATTATTGTAGAGAAAATAAAAGCTGCCCTTTGAGGAATTGGGGTTGGTCATGCAAATTTGAATATTTCCCAATGTGGTTTTACCAGAATCCAGATATCTAGTGCCAATGTTTTGGCAAAGGGGTGAATTTATGGACAATAGCGCCTAAATGATAACAGAAGCCTAGAGAAGCAGCTTTCGGTATGATTTGTGAAAGTACTAAATTAAAAAAAATTGCAATTGTGCATTTGGGTAAAGATTCAAAAGCAACAGTTGTTAGCAACAAATGCTAGCAGCTGGTTAGCTGATTAATAGACTAAAGTAAGGTATTATTTTCTTAATTTTCCTATGGTTTCATGGCATAAATTCCATTTCTTACTAGAGGTGACCTTTAGGGCTGGTTCACACTGCTGCGATCCTGGTGATCGGATGTGATTTGCACCGCACTGCAGTGTGAATCACATGCGATCTCTATGCGATGCAATTTCAGCCATACAGATAGCTGAAATTGCATCGCATTTGGAATAAACTCGCACAGGACCCTTTTTTGGTCCGCAGCAGAATCGGATCGCATGGGTGTTCACACCATGCGATCCGATTCCTGTGGAGTTTGCAGTTCGGAGTGTGATATGCAAACTGATTTGGGGGTGTCATTAGCTTTCTATTGACACTACCCGCAGTTTGCATATGGCTGTGTGAACTGCCACCTGGAGACATGCGATGCGGGAACCCACAGTGGATTCCGCATCGCAGCAGTGTGAACCGGCCCTATGTCCTTTTATATTTTAGATGTGTGATGGAAGAGAGAAATGCTGGTACCTTCTGTTATATGAAAGCTTTACTGTGCTTTTTATTAAGGGGCGGTTCACACTGCTGCAATGTGGGAACCTACTGCGGGTTCCCGCATAGCATGTCTCCCAGCGGCAGTTCACACTGCACTATGTGAACTGCGGCAATACAAAGCTAATGACACCCCCAAATCAGTTCACAGAACGCAGTGCGAACTGCAAACTCGCACAGGAATTGGATCGCATGGTGTGAACACCAATGCGATATGATTCTGCTGCAGACCAAAAAAGGGTCCCATGCGAGTTTGTTCCGAATGCGATGCGATTTCAGCCATACTATCCGTATGGCTGAAATTGCGTTGCAACTCTTGTAAGAATTGGAATTTATGCCATGAAATCATAGGAAAATTAAGAAAATAATATCTTACTTTAGTCTATTAATCAGCTAACCAGCTGCTAGCATTTGTTACTAGCTGGGTGTGAAAACCCATGCAATCTGATTCTGCTGCTGTGGAAAAAAAATGCCCTGTGCGAGTTTGTTCCGAATGTGATGTGATTTCAGCCATACTATCTGTATGGCTGAGATTGCATCGCATAGAGATCGCATGTAATTCACACTGCAGTGCGGTGCAAATCACATTCGATCTCCGGGATTGCAGCAGTGTGAACCAGCCCTAAAGGTCAACTCTAGTAAGAATTGGAATTTATGCCATGAAATCATAGGAAAATTAAAGCGGAGTTCCACCCAAAAGAGTAACTTCCGCTTTAAGGGAAGGTGACCCCCTGACATGCCTCAATTGGGGGGGGGGGGGGGTGCAGGGACCCTGTTTTCAGGTCCCAGGTCCTACTTCCTCTCCTGGCGCCGCGGAGCCGGAAGGAAGTTCATCCCCCCACCCGGCAATCTTCTGGGACACCTCACAGGTCCCAGAAGATACACCGGCCATCCACAAGGCGCAGCGTGGCTCGCACATAAGCAGTGTGCGCCCGGCTTTGAAGCCAAAGCCGGGTGCCCACACTTGTGATGCTGGTACCGCATGGAGGAGGGGGAAAGGAACGAGGCTGCGGGCGGCAGCAACACTGGACTGTGGGACAGGGGAGTATCTGATTATTAAAAGTCAGCAGCTACACTTTTTGTAGCTGCTGACTTTTAAAAGGGTGGAACTGCGCTTTAAGAAAATAATACCTTGCATCCGATCTTGCCGCATGCAGCAGTGTGGTCCGGCCCTAAATGACCACTTTTTTTTGTCTAAGGCACTTTGTAGAAATGTTCACATATGGTGTGCATAAAGAAGTAAGCGAATCGCTGTGTATAATAAGAGACTGAAATATATGGTTTTGATTGCACAGTTTATGGAACTTTGAGAGTTATATTTATGCACACGTATATGAGTTTTCTTGCTTATTGGACTCATTTGTTTTATATTATGAATTGCTCTATATTTTAGTATAGTATTTTATTTTGTTTTTATTTTATTTTTATGACATATTTTGTGACCCATTAGCTTATACATGATATAGATTTATACATGGATATTGTTTATACAGTTTTCACAGAATGATTTTTGTTATTATTGGCGTTAACCACTTCAATACATGACATTTATACCCCCTTCTTGCCCAGACCAATTTTCAGCATTCAGTGCTCACACTTTGAATGCCAATTACTCAGTCATGCAACACTGTAACCAAACATTTTTTATCATTTTTTTTCACACAAATAGAGCTTTCTTTTGGTGGTATTTAATCACCTCTGGGTTTTTTATTTTTTGCGACATAAGTGAAAAAAGAGAAAAAACACTTTTTTTTTGTTTCTATGATAAAATTTTGCAAAGAAGTCATTTTTGTTCATAAATTTGGGCCAAAACCTATACTGCTACATATCTTTGGTAAACATAATCCAACTAAGTGTATATTATTTGGTCTGTGTGAAAGTTATAGAGTCTACAAGCTATGGTGCCAATCATTGAAAATTGATCACACCTGATGCACTTACGGCCTATGTCATTTCTTGAGGCCCTGAAATGTCAGGAAAGTACAAATACCCCCCCAAATGAAAAGTAGACATTCCAAGGTATTTAGTATGAGGCATGGCCAGTTTTTTGAAGTTGTATTTTTTTTCCAAGTTGTATTTTTTTTCCAACAATTCTTGGAAAAATTAAGAAATGATTATTTATTTATTTTTTTGCACAAAATTGTCATAACAACAAGTTATTTCTCACACACAGCATATACATACTTACAATTACACCCCAAAATACATTCAGCTACTCACCCCAAGTATGGCGATACCACATGTGTGAGACTTTTTCACAGCCTGGCAACATAGAGAGACCCAACATGCAGGGAGCACCGTCAGTCATTCTAGGAGCAGAAAATTCTAATTTCCTAACGACCTATTACACTTTTGAAGGCCTTGGAATACCAGGACAGTGGAATTACCCACAAAATGACCCAATTTTGGAAAGCAAACACCCCAATGTATATTTTATGAGGCATTATGAGTCTTTTGAATGGTTCATTTATTTCCACAAGTCTTTGAAAAACGTGGAAAGAAAATGAAACCGCTTTTATTTTTACACAAAGTGGTAAATTTATAAGATATTTCTAACACATAGCATGTACATAGCAAAAATTACATTCTGCTACTCATCCTGGGTATGGTAATACCAGAGGTCCAACATTGAAGTAGTACCTTCAGGCGTTCTAGGAGCATAAATTACACATCTAATTTAATTTCTACCTATCACATTTTTGAAGGTCCTGGACCACCAGGACAATGGAATTACTCACAAAATGACCCAATTTTAGAAAGCAAACACCCCAACGTATATTCTATGAGGCATGGGCTGCAGATAGGTACTCAGGTACTCTGATGGTCTGCAGTAGGTATTTGGGTACTCTGATGGGTTGCAGACAGGTGCTAGGGTAATCTGATGGGCTGCAGGTAGGTACTCGGGTACTCTCATGGGCTGGTGACAGGTACTCGGGTACTCAGATGGACTGGTGACAGGTACTTGGGTACTTTGATGGGCTGGTGACAGAAAATCGTGTATGCTGATGGTCTGGTGACAGGTACTCGGGTGCTCTGATGGGCTGGTGATTGGTACTCGGGTACTCTGATGGCTGGTGACGGGTACTCTGATGGGCTGGAGACAGGTACTTGGGTACTCTGATGGGCTGGTGACAGGTATTTGGGTAATCTGATGGGCTGGTGACAGGTACTCAGGCACTCTGATGGGCTGGTGACAGGTATTCGGGTACTCTGATGGGCTGGTGACAGGTACTCTGATGGTCTGGTGACAGGTACTCGGGTACTTTGATGGGCTGGTGACAGGTATTTGGGTGCTCAGATGGGCTGGTGACAGGTACTCGGGTACTCTGATGGGCTGGCAACAGGGAATCAGGTACTCTGATGGGCTGGTGACAGGTACTCAGGTACTTTGAGGGGCTGGTGACAGGTACTTGGGTACTTTGAAGGGCTGGTGACTGGTACTTGGGCACTCAGATGGGCTGGTGACATGTACTCGGGTACTCAGATGGGCTGGTGACAGGTACTCGGGTACTCTGATGGGCAGATTTTATTGGCTCTTTACCCTGCTCGGGGATGAGCTGTGTCCAGAGGACACAGCTCATCCCCGTTCGCCGAGCTGCGGTCCTGGCCCCTGGGGGCCCGCAGTAGCAGGGAAATACCGAGGACGTCATATGACTCCCGTCCGGAATGGGAGATCCCATCTGCGGACGTCATATGACTATGGCCCGGTGGTGAAGTGGTTAAAGACACAGGTATAGATGGTATATAGTAATGCAGCATCCTTTAATGTATAAAAAATGTATTCTTAAATCAAAAAGTTCTTTTTATTGCTCTCATCCTCTTCCAAATCTCCATCCTTTTTTTTTTTTTTTTAATTTTCTTTTTTTGCTGCTGTGTTCCAACTTCCTATTAGTGGTTGGCTACTTTCGTTCTCCATGATCCCACTGTATGTAAGAAGGTAGATACCCTCTCGTGCTCCCCCTGAGATAGACTATGGACTATGGGCTATGGGATTTGTGGTGCACATGACTAATGTGCACTGCTCGTTCCAAACAAAGAGGTAAAAGAGAAAAGGAGAGGTTTGGCAGCTCACAAGGACATTACAAGGAGGCAGAAAAGCACAGTAAGAAACGATTTACTGAAGAATAGATTACAGTGCAATTAGGTAGAGGATGAGTATGGAGTATTTTTGGAGAATAGGATATTGTTTAGATGCACTTTAATTATTACAGTCTCTTCTTCTTCAGTTTTCTTCACCTGAAATCACCAAGAGGTGTAAACACAAATAGACATAACTGCATGCCGAAAGACAAATCATCCCTACTCAATTTTCTGATAAAGGGTCGGTTCACACTGCTGCGATGCGGGGAACCGGCGAATCCACTGCAGGTTTCCGCATCGCATGTCTCCCGGCGGCAGTTCACACTGCCATATGCAAATTGTAGGGAGTGTCAATAGAAAGTTAACGACACCCCCAAATCAGTTCGCATATCACACTGCAAATCAGATCGCATGGGTGCAAACACCCATGTCTATGTCATACACCAATGTCTATTTGTGTTTACACCTCTTGCTGATTTCAGGTGATTCTGAATAATTACATTAAAACTAAAGAAGAATAGACTGTAATAATAATAATAATCTAAACAATATCCTATTCTCCAAAAATACTCCATAACTCATCAGTACAGTGTGTGGAAGCCAAGGCTTCTGTAAAGTAGGGCTTGGGGAGCAACAAGACGGTATAACCATGATGTGGCTGAAAAGAGCCAGAAAACACTCTATTAAAACAGTATGAAGCAAAGTAGATATCTGTTCTAAAGACATATGGGGTTGATTTACTAAAGGCAAATCCACTTTGCTCCACAAGTGCACTGCTAGTGCTTCACAAGTGCTCTTGGAAGTGCAGTCGCTGTAGATCCGAGGCAGACATGCAAGGAAAATAAAAAAACAGCATATTTGCTTGCACATGATTGGATGATAGCATCAGCAGAGCTTCCCCTCATTTCAAATCTTCCCCTCAGAACTACAGCGACTGCACTACCAAGTGCACTTGTGGAGCACTAGCGCTGCACTTGTGGAGCAAAGTGGATTTGCCTTTAGTAAATAAACCCCATAGTCTATCTTTTGAAAAAAAAATTGATAAAGGAAAAAAATGTGCATTTATTAACCAATTCCTTACCCAGGCCAATTCTGACATTTCTCTTCTACATGTAAAAATCTGTATTTTTTTTTTTTTTGCTAGAAAATTACTCAGAACCCACAAACAGTATATATATATATTTTAGCAGAGACTGTAGAGAATAAAATGGCAATTGTTGCAATTTGTTATGTCACACGGTACTTGGGCAGCGATTTTTCAAATGCAGTTTTTTGGGAAAAAATACACTTTAATGTAAAAAAAACACAATATATTACTCATTTTTTGTAAAATATAAGATGATGTTACGCCGAGTAAATAGATACCTAACATGTCACGCTTTGAAAATTTGCGGAATGGCGCCAAATTAAGGTACATAAAATCTCCAAAGGCAACTCTTTAAACATTTTTAAAGGTTACTAGTTTAGAGTTACAGAGGAGGTCTAGTGCTAGAATTCTTGCTCTCACTCTGATGTTCGTGGAGATACCTCACATGTGTTGCGTGAACACCGTTTACATATGCGGGCGCGATCTACGTATGCGTTTGCTTCTGCGTACGAGCACTAGGGAATGGGGGGTGCTTTACATTTTTTTTTTAGATCACTTTTATTCCTATCACAAGAAATTTAAACATACTCTGTGGCAGAAATAAGGCATGACAGGTCTTCTTTATGGAGAGATCTGGGGTCTATAAGACCCCAGATATCTCCTCTACTCTGGAAAGCGTGAAATTGAAAAATATCTTCACTTTCTAGGGGAAAAATGGAGGTGTTTGTTTCATGACATCACTTCCAGCCTCCTAGGGTCATAGAGATGGCTGGGGAGTAACCTGGTCCTCGACCAGCACTGTGGTAATCCGGCACCACTGCTGGATCAGATCTCTGGTTTGCCAATCTCACGGGAAAGCCCGGAGAGGCACCGGCGAGTGGCGGGGGGTTATTCTTTCCCTCTGCCTGTAAAGGCAATCCAGCAGCTAATGAGCTGCTAGGGTAGCTTTTGTATGGCAGGGTATTTACCGGCTGAAAAAATAAGATATCTGGATGATGCCTGTAGCTGAAGGCATCATCCAGGTATCTCCACTCAAATTCCAAGACATCATATGATGTCATGCGGACAGGAAGTGGTTAAAGTGTTATTAAACCCATATGATTAAAAACTATCAATAAATTACATGCTGTTCATACCCACTCAGTCACTGTGGCATTGATTTTCTGTATTCTGTAAAAAACCTGGTTCATCCGGCTGCTCTGTATCTCCCCCTTCTGTCCCCACTGCAGTTGGGGATTTTTCAGAGCAGTTTCGGCAGCTGGTGCACATGCTTTCAGTGCATTTTCTACCCTGAGTATTTCCTCCCTATCACATCTGGGCAGCCCATGTAACTATAGAGTCACATATGTGGGTATATAGACTTTGGTAAATAACCCGCACCCTCCTTCCTCCTCTATGCCCACTAACCAGCTAAAAACAATGGGGGCGGGAAATTACATCTTGATTGATGGAGGCTTCACCTCCCTCTTATTCTAAGACACAGGCTGGAGGAGTGTGACACAGCCTGTGACTGGCAGAAATTCATCTACACCATTTTATTGTCAAAAAATAGTAAATATTTCATTTCAAATATATATTTGTATACCAATTTACAACAGTTTATTGATATTAATTATTTGTTTTTACTCGGCATTCCAAAGGCTGTTATTTTATATTGAACATGTGACCAGCAGCAGAGAGCTAGAAGCTCCTCCTGCCACTGTTTCCCTGCAGACAGGCTGGAAAATGTTGGGTAATGTGACAGCTGTATATTGATTAGGAAAGAAGGTACTTAGATGTTTTTTTTTAATTAAAATAATTACAATGCTATCATCCACATACAGAAAGAGAAGGAATAATGTGAATGAAATCGGTAGTAAACCCCACTTGCTCATTTTGACCTACAATAAGGCTTACCTGTAGGTAAAATGAATATCTCCTAAATGTGCATCATTTAGGAGATATCCACTCTGGATGCAGCCAGTGACATCACTGGCGCATGCGCTCTGAAAGTTTGGCATACCTTGCCGGACCTTCAGAGCTTTGTGCCGGAAGCGGGGGCTACCGCGCGCATGCACAGGAGTAATGTTATCATGGCTCCGGCCAATCACATAGCCGGGGTGCGCAAACCTGGATTAAAAACTGGGGGAAGATGTTAGTCCTCTGAGCAGTAACAGTATAGAGCTGGAGGGCTTCATTCCAAGGAGAGTATTTTATAATGTGCTAGTATGCAATGCATATTAGCACATTATGTCATTGCCTTGCAGGTGTTTTTTTTTTTGTTTACAACAGTTGCGGTTTACTATTGCTTTAAACAGTGTGTGTTTAGTATCGCGTTGATTTCTTTGCATTAAGGCCTGCAGAGAATTGCAACCATGATCAGCCCATCGGGGGTGCAATGTCCAGACTCCTGCAGGCAACAAACCTACTGTTATGGGGCTGGAGTGAGTAAACAATGCACTACAAGTATGGTCACCAAACTTGTGCTCCAATGAAATCTACATGTCCTTCTGCCATGATAGCGTATGAGATTTATAGTCTTTCGAGTCACAGATCCCTGTGAGTGGATGGTTCCACCTGCACAACTGTGTCGAATTCAAACACACACAGAGGAATGCAGAAAGGAGCACCACATTATTCAGGTAAGTACAGGAGCAGTTTGCGGGTAGAGGGTTGGGAGGAGCATGGGTGTAACATGAAACATGGCCAAAAAGATGGACTTAGCCTTTAAAAAAGATCTGCTTGCTTAGTGGAGGGATGTTTTGGCTCCTTTTATCCAATCTCACCTTAATTTGTTTGGTTAATCTATCCATTTAATACAAAGGGATATTGCCATGTATGATCCCAGTGCAGACACCATACAATTGTAGTGGTTATCAGAGTTGCTGCACCAATCTGACCAGAACTCCCATTGTACAGAGGTATAGCTTGTCTGCTTTCAGGATTGAGTTCACCTCTCCCTCTTTGTTTCTCACAAACATTCACAGAGAAACAACCTACTCTGCTCTTTTCCCCTGATTATTCATTGGCAGAATGAGCTCAGCCAATCAAGGGAGGATTGGTGTTAGGAAAATGGCCGCTCCAGGTGTCTGTGCACATTGCGTGCGCCTGTGCACATTCGGCGCGTGTGCCAATGGCGCCAAACGACCTATTTAAGCTGACAACACCCTGCAGCAGATGCTGTCCATTCTACAGCATTCCTGTGACCCCCCAGCGTTTATTCCAGAGAGACTTCCTGTACCTGTGACCCTGGCTACCTCTTTGGACTTTGTTGTTATCTGCCTGCCCTGACCTTTGCTTGTTTACAACCACTCTTCTGCCTAATCCCTTTGTACTTTGTCCGCCTGCACGTTGCCGACCCAGCTTGTACCCGACTACCCGTTTGCCTGATCCTTCTGCACTTCACAGCCAGCCAGCTACCGACCCAGCCTGCACCACTATTCTTCAGCCTGCATGAGCTCCAGCGGACTTCTATCAGACATCAGAGACTTGTCCAGCCCTCGTGCTCCCCTGTGCTCCAGAGCTCCCTGTCTGCACTATCAGTGATTCTTAAACCAGGGTCGTAAGAGAGGTTGCCCCCCGAATAAGCCAGACTCATCCACCAGGTACGTGACAATTGGTGTAGGAGAAAGGAACTCTGAGAAAAAGACTCTGGGAAATGGAGTCCCTAGTACAGGATGTTGCATTGTGATCTCTATAATTAAAGCTACAGGATCCAGCAGCCCTTGCATCAGGTGAGAGAGACCTTACCAGAAGAGCTTCTGGGGGAGAGGTTAGAGCCACCATGAGGAAGGAAGGCATCGGGACACAGGTCAGAGTTCTGCGGCCTGAGATCAGGGGAATCGTGCCTGCTACAGCAAGGATGTTGGCGGCATTACACAATAAACAAATTACAAGGGCTAGATAGACTAGACATGGGCTTTGCACACATATTTAGCTAATGAATTATAAATTACAAGACCAACGTCTTGTTCTGTTTGTGAAGGCAGATGGGTGGACTGCAGCATGTTTCTACGCAGACTGGATAGAGTGTAGAAGACACCTTTGGAGGTCTGATTTATTTAGATGTTCTACTAGAGATGGTTTTACATGTGCCTGGCTCTGAGACAGTTGGGAAAGAAATACGTTTAGGATGACCGCTAAATGACAGGATTCTCTTTAAGATCGGACAGGCTTTCCCTTCTGGCATAAACTTTTATAATAAATGGATTTCATCACTGATGCCTCATACACACGTTCAGATTATCGGATGATAAAAATCGCTTTCGGAACAGTCGTACAATAGTCTGATCGTTAGTACAGAGCTTTAGATAGCCGATCACGACAGTCCGTCCAACAATATCCGAAGGGACAAACGCGAAAACTTTCCTCGGATGATAGCCTATCGAACAACAATCATATAATCAGTACAGTATGCCTCCGCTTAAAAATGATAGACAAACACTACGCATGATCATGATCATGAACGTAGCTACGCAAACAGGATCATTTCAGATACGTAACTATGCAAATAGGAAATTTTTCTAGAATCATACAAAAAAATCTTAGTTTTTTTTACAGTGCTTCAAATAATGTTGCATTCGATTTATGTATTATACAACCAAAAGTGAACGATTAGACGTGCGATGATCTGAACGTGTGTAGAAGGCATAAAATAGACAGGGTACTTCAAGAATAGCATCAGACTGCTTTCCATAGAGAACTACAACTTCCCATCCAGGGCTACTGAGGACTGCCAGGATACTGAAAGGCTGTTCTGATACAAGATAAGAAGGAACGGTAGTCACTGTGTGACAACCAAGGACAGACACAGAACAGCTAGCAATAGACACAATCCATAAAATAGCACAGAGCTAGGTATTTTAGAATAGAGGTAAATGAGGTGATGTGGAATGTGAGCTACATGCACTTCAGAGCTAAAGGGCCCAGGCTAATTATGTAATTATTCTTCATTATGTGAATGGATTTTGCATAATTGTCTAAGATACAGAAATGTACCTTAAATAAGGTCAATGCGAAGACTTGTACCTAGAAACAGTAATATTGTGGCTTAAAGGAAAACTCCATTTTTGTTTAAAAGGTTCATATACATACTGTAATCGCTTTTGCCATTTAATGGAATTAAAAATTTTAGTTTGCAGCTTTTTTAAATTCTGCATAATGTCCAAGAATAATTTGCTCTCCTCGTAGCTTGTATAATTGGCTCACAGCTTTTCCTAGAAGATGAGAGCTTGAAAGTAAATTATAGACAGCTCTTGCAATATCTTCCTTTTTGTTCATGTACTTGACTAAGGTAGTTTAGATCACACCCGTTTACCAATATTCACAAAACCCTGTACCCATCACCCCTTATCTTTAAATAAGGACATCAAAACCGCATTGGAGGTAAATGGCCGGTTCTGCCTTTTTATTAAACAAAAACCATAACTAGCATAAGAAAAATAAAACATGCATAAACAATCCAGATCAAAGAAGAATGGTTGCAGATCCTTGACGACACCATCTTCCACAACTTTGGAGTCTGTGGTATCATTAAGCTAGGTTCTTTCCCCAGCCGCAAAACACCACCTTGAGGACTATCCCAACTGACCACAGACCCCTACCACCTTACACTACCCGGTCAGTCTAAACTGAACAAGACCAACCAGAGGACTCCATACCTGAGATGGGTCCTGCTGTTTTATCAATAGACACCATGTTTTAGACCCTTGTCAAGGACCCCAACTGCCAACATCCACCCTCCTCAGCAAATACGACTAAACAATATCATCACGGCAGTAGGGAGGGACATTCCTCCTACCATTTCCAGTCTGCATTAGAAGCCCCTTCACTCCTCATTTCAAATTACTATCTCTCCTGCTCCTCCCCATTATCCCATCTGCTTGTCCAATAAGGTAAGAGTCCTGACCTTTTACATCCTAACCACGAATTGAACCCACTAATGCCTGGTTTCCTTCCACTCTGTCATGTATGCCCTTCGCTTATCACTTTATTCAAGCTCCATGCAAGTCTTTCTGAGCCTATTGCATGCATACTTGGGTTACAGCTTTCCTTATTGCAACCCTGAAACACATCAGGTATTGCTGCCATTGGAGCAAGGGCAGGAAATGGCTTTAAAGCATCTGGATGCAACAAAGGATGGGAAAGGATGAAAAAGACAGTAGAAAGGTAAAAACAGGACAAAAGCAGCAAAAGACAGCATTATACTTTGTTCTGGCAGGGGTTCCAGCACACAGTGCAAGGGCACTGGCAGCAGCCTTAACAATGAGTAAAGGATTTTTTTTTTTGGGGCCAACTATTTAAAGTATAAGGAGTTAGGCCTTAAATCTGCACCATGACTACAACACGACTACGACATTTGTGTTAGTGGCCCACTAGTGAATCCCCTGTGGAAAGATTGCACTTCAGAATCAGAAAGCCAAGGCTAAACAGTGATAGCTGAACTGTGGTTGGGGCAGAATTTCCCCACCTGGAACAAATATAGCACTAATAACCTAATAGGGAATAGCCCTGCCCACCCCACTGAAATACCAAAGCCCCTTTCACAAGACTGTTCTGATAAGGTCTTCCTGTCAAGTTTGCAGGCGGACCTGAGTGAACAGTCCATTCACCCCTATGGAATGGCGGGTGTAAGTGAACACAATCCGTTCCGATCTAGTCTGCTAAAAACAAACGGAAGGGGATCCATTCTGTAGGCTGATCGGATTGGATAGGTAGTCATGTGAAAATGGACAGTGGAGCCCGTATACACCGACCACCCATTGAGCAAAGCAGTCTTTGTCCATGCCCACTCTGCAAAAACTGAGCGGACATGGACCTGTCATCCGCCTGCTCTGTTCTGATCAGCAGGGGATCTGTGGAACCCCTGCTGATCAGAACAGAGTCCTCCCTGTGTGAAGAGGCCTTAGGTCTGCTTACTGCTCTCTGAAAAGTCATCCACAGTGGATTGCTTTTCAGTGGGTGGTAGGGTGATGGTAATGCCTTTTCTAAATATCTATTTTTTTTTACTTCTATTTGTAAATTACCAAATGGAAATTTTGTGGTGAGGCCCTGTTGAACTAAATGGGCGAGTTTGACGGCCCCAGAGTTAAAAATGGCAAGGCTACCAATAAAAGCTTTGCAGCAAGGGGCAGGAAAACTGCGGCTCAGCATCCAGTTTTTGCCATCTGTCTAAAAGAGACCTAAAAAAAAAAAAAAAAGTTACAGGTAAAAGTCTGATTTAACCCATTCATTTCTACAGAAGGATAGAGTAACGATTGGCAGTAGACTGGCACAGTGTAACCTATAGCAGTGGGATATGCATTGCATTTAATTTATTAACCTAAACAGACACATCCTGTGAGAATCTACCTGTGAATAGATATTTGGAAATATTTTTTAACTAGCTCTCACATAAGCTTCAGGCTGACAGTAGTGTCTCTAACAAACCTGTCATACATATGATTTTTGGAAATCTTTGAAGATTTGCAAAGCTAAAACCTTCCCAGGCTTTGAAGACTCTGTCCGTCTCCTCGGTTCTGGCTTCAGACAACTTAACGTGGAAAAAAAAAAAAATCTGTGTCTATTTCTGGAATCAGTTTTGAAGATATTGCAAAGTTGGGGAGAGCAAAAGGTGGAACAGGGTCCTTTTTTCTTTGCACAAAGAAGATTGGCAGCTGAATAGAATCACTTGTCTCATATTTTAGTTTTGTTTTCATCCTAACATTCTACAACATATCTGGCGTTCTTTATATACAAATCAAACCTTCTTTGCTATTTAAAAAAAAAGTAACTGTCACCTCTCAAACCATCTGAGAATCAGGATGTAGTCTAATGGCCCGTACACACGATCCGAAAATCGGACGAAAAATACCGCATACGATGCGATCGTACGATAATTGGATCATTAGTACACAGCTTACGAGAGCCGATCACGACAGTTCATCAGATAATATTAGATCGGACAAGCATGAAAATTTTGATCGCATGGTGCCCGATCGTACGATTTTCGTTTAATCAGTACAGTTGTTGTCAGACAATACAATACAAATACACTACAACACATGACATCACTTCAGATTTGTATTCTGTCGTACGAGAATATTCGTGACTTTAGTACATTCTTTCGATTCGATCTGAGATTAGCATGCAAAAAAAAACGGACGATCTGTTGTCCGATTTTCGGATTGTGTGTACGGGGCACAAGGCTGGAGCTGGGCCATACCTCTTTTGACTTCCCACACAACCTTACAGGCGTCATCAGTCCAGTCACTTTTTTGCTATGAAAAAACTGATGAATATTGATTGAGGTCACCTCAGTTTATATCAGTTTGTGCATCTGCCTTCAGTCCAGTTCAGTTTATGTCCATTTTTGCATCAGTTTTTTTTTAGTTGTTGAAGAAGTTAATGATAGGTGACAAAAGTAAACTGATATGAATGGATGTAAATGGATGACATTCATTTACATCTGTTTAATGTAAATGAGAAAAGCATGCGGCCTTGTACCATTTAGGCCTCATACACACGGGCGTTCTTTGACACCACTTTTTTGGGCGTTTTTTGCTGCTCTCCATGTTATTCAATGGCCCTCTAAAAACGCTGACGTTTTTGAGCAGTAGAGGGCGTTAGTGAGCTGATTCAAGAACGCGGGACCAGCGCGTTCTGAGGCTGTATCGTTTTGGCGTTTTTTGACACTAATCGGCAAAACGCTCACTAACGCCGTACCGGCGTTAACTGGCGTTTCTTGACGCCAACGTTTTCTGGTTAAAAAATAGCAGAGTAATGTTTTTTTTTAAAAAAATGGCTATTGACGCCAACGCTCACTAATGCTCATTGACGCCGATGCAACACGCTGATTTTCCCTTGACATTGGAACCGACATTTTGCTTATTTAAAAACATACGCCTGTGTGTATAAGGCCTTGAAAAAACAGACCTGTAAGAACACAGATGTAAACAAATGATCATCCTTGTACATCCACAAGACCATAGGTATGAGTTGCTTTCTGTTTCCCATACAAAAATGGACTGATGAAAAAGGATGAATGGAACATTGCCATAAGTCACATTTGACCTATATAGGATTCAAACTTTTTCATAACTCAAATCTATAAGGTTAAACAGACAAGGTTCTACCCTGTCATAACCAATAACAAAACTATATTTTGGGTATAGGCAGTGTTACTGTACTGGTAAGTATATACAATTTATATTGGAAGTGGAACTATGCTTTATAATACATCTATGGATTACAAATGGTCCTTTAGGACGTGGATTGTGAGTCTCAGGGGGACGGCCAATTTCTGACCCTTTGGGCGTATTGACTTATAGTGCGAGGGAGGTTCATCAGAACTTGGTATATCCATTAGCCCCTGCACTTGTGGTACACTTCCACTCACTTGGATACAACAGTACCCCCTCTGGACCACTATTTAACCCTCAGCATCTGGGTCAGATATACACCCCATTGACCCTATCCCACTCTTGGAATCAATTACTTGGTCAATTGGTTACAAACTCCTTTGTCGTTTCTAGCCAGTCTCTAAACATGGATACTTTTACATAATGACTAAAATACCCCTGTGAAGTGATCAATGGTAAGAGCCTAGATGCGTATACCACTTACCTATTCTGTGTGGGTCTCACATGCATAATAGAGAGATGGACACATAGGGGGGATTTTATTATTTTATTAAATGGGGAAGTACATCTTACAAGATTGTATTAAGTGTAAAGTTAATCAGTCCAGGAGAAAGAGCCATTTATAATAAACAGAAACCCTCGTATTAGAATGTGATGTCTATATAACAAAGACCTGCTTTGAAACCTACCTCTTAAGTGAATTAAAAACAGGCTTTTCTCTTTTTAATTAGCAGATGGTCTCTTCTTCCCACCCTTACTTCTTACCTTTCTTTTTCGTCATTAAAACCTGCTCCTCTGAGAATTTCTAGTTTTTTTGGCAGATATAATGCCAAAAAAATGTCGTTTCTCGGGATACCCAAGACCATGATTTATAAATTGTGTTTCACTGATATAGGGAAGCTATTAATCTCTAAATGCTATGCATGGTTTTCCAATTTTTAGATCAACAGGAGGACCCAAATACCAATAGAAAAAGAGGCTTTGAAGCAACCCTTTGAAGACCGAAGGGGATGGACCACATACTGATTAACAGACACTCCTGGATATGTCAAGTGGACTGAGAAAAGCTAGTTACCTATGTACATTGTTAGAGATTACTGAGAGAGACACATTTGTGGTGTGTTATATAAAGTAACATACTCCATTGTCATGGATGACAGGATTCACCTTGAAATTCTCCAATTTTTTAAAGGATAATTTCACCTTATGTAACATGTTACATGGTACACCCATGTTACAACATGTTGCAGCAACCCCTGCACCCCCCCCCCCTCAATCCCCTGTTTTGACAGCGA
>BLSH010176471.1:1129071-1169415 GCA_018402905.1 Glandirana rugosa
GCACACCCACCTATGCCTCTAACTACCCTCCCCACACATGTAAACATGTTAACATGAAAGTTAAAAAAACGTCAGTACCTTCTCTCTTCTCTTCCTGCCGAGTACTGCACTGTAGGGGGAGACAAAGAGCACAGCACACACTGCTTTCACTTTCACAGTGTGACGAGGCTCCCTGCAGCGCCGTTCGGCTGAGGAACGGAGTGCTCCAGTCCTCATCCCCTCATCTAATCTGGGCATACAGGGGGCCCTTATGGGCCCCCCCAGCATGGGGCCCGGTCGCCATGGCGACTCCTGCGACCCCTATCCGCCCGCCCCTGGTCGTCATCTCCCTATAATCTTCTAAATTACTTCAATCTCTCCTGGTGAACTGACCTCTTGGTACATTGGTCAACCACCTCAGCAAATGGCAACTAGTGTTTAGAATATAAATATTGCAGTCTTCGGGTTTCCTATAGGTCTTGGTCAGAATGGTATTGTTCTCAACAAAAATGGTTAGGTCCATAAAGTTGATACTCTCTAATCTGATGTTGGGGGAATGTCTGTCCCAGAAAACTATAAATTTGTGGAAAGTTGCAATATATTGCATTTTTGTTTTTTGGTTTAATAACCGCTTTAGAGTTTTTTTTGTTCCCTCTAATTTAGCATCAGAAATGTTATAGCAATGTATTTGATGTAAATGTTTTTAGTTGAGAGATTTATTAGTAATTATTTTGGTTCATACAGTATACACTATATTACCAAAAGTATTGGGACATCTGCCTTTACATGCACATGAACTTTAATGGCATCCCAGTCTTAGTCCGTAGGGTTCAATATTGAGTTGGTCCACCCTTTCCAGCTATAACAGCTTCAACTCTTCTGGGAAGGCTGACGAAGAGAGGAGTTTGGGACTTTAAATGAGAAACATAGACCGAGGTCGGTAGGTAATCAGAGTAAAAATGCATTTATTCTTTCAGAAAAATCATGAAGACCATAACAGATCACAAAACATGTATATAAAATATTGCACATGAATGAAAACATGCCATCAAACCCTATAGACATGTACACATCACAGCACTCTGAATGGTACAGGATAGGGAATATCCACCAATCATGGCACCAAGAGCTCAACATTGTATAATTGGAGTAAAACCATTCTGGAAAGGCTGTCCACAAGGTTTAGGAGTGTTCGACCATTCTTCCAGAAGTGCATTTGTGAGGTCAGACACTGATGTGGACTACAAGGCCTGGCTCACAGTCTCCGGTGGAGTGGAGGAACTTGACTGGCCTGCACAGAGTCCTGACCTCAACCTGATAGAACACCTTTGGGATGAATTAGAGAGGAGACTGTGAACCAGGTCTTCCCGTCCATCAGTGCCTGACCTCACAAATGCGCTTCTGGAAGAATGGTCAAACATTACCATAGACACACTCCTAAATCTTTTGGACAGCCTTCCAAGAAGAGTTGACGCTGTTATAGCTGCAAAGGGTGGACCAACTCAACACTGAACCCTACAGACTAAGACTGGGATGCCTTTAAAGTTCATGTGCGCGTAGAGGCCGGCGTACCAATACTTTAATACTTTTGATAATATAATTCTATTCACACATATAAGAATTGGGGTGCAAAACTTTCTTGTTTTATATATATATATATATATATATATATATATATATATATATATACATATTGCATCACAACATCCTCCACAGCAACCAGAAGACAATCCTAGATAAAGGTGTTTACACATCTGTCTGTGATTGATTACCACAACTGTGATCCTTTCACATAAAATAGTGCAATAGATAGCACTTACGCTGTCATAGCCTTACAATTGTGAATCACAATAGAGCGGTGGTGTTGTCCCCCATGGCAACCAGGTGACAGACCCAGATAGGAATGTTGCAATATACAGTACTTGTGCTGTGTGACTTGCAAGATTGCAAAATGATCCCATATTTAAACACCTTAATATCAATTACTGCATATGCTTCTATAATGAGTGCAGTACTCATAACCTGTACTACACTTCAGTACCCATCATAGTGGCGGCGATGCTACAAAAAGTTATTTTTATAGATTATAGAATAATAGATTGTAAATGTAAGTTAAAGTTCCAGAATAAGCAGTTAGCATACAGCAACAGAATGGCCGACTAGTGCCAGAAACCAGCATGTGTTAATTTTTACACTCTGATATGAATGCACAAATGTTCCGGAGTAGTATGTGTACCATATGGATACCCATATGTAGCACTAATCCTTCACACAAGGCAGTCAATGAAAGCAGCAATCAGTTCTGTTTGAGAGGAGATTTTGTAACTTTGGACAGAATTCCTGTGACTTCCTGTTGTCTTTGTGGGACAGGAAGTTAAAAGTAAATCTCTCCAATGGGATACAGATGGGAAAAAAAAGAAAAAACTGACAGTGATTTTTTTTTTTTAAAGTCCTCCTCTTTTCTTTTCTTTAACTACCTGCGTTAACCTGAATCCAGTGGAATACTGCGTGAAGTCTGGACCTCATTGGGTGCTAACACTCTGGGGGTGTTGCAGCCTCCAGACAATTTTTTTATGTGTTTTGTGTGGTGCTGCAGTGTCTATGATATTATTAAGTGGTTACTCTTTACTGAGCGGAAACAGGGTAGGCGGGGGTTCGTACTTGGGGTTCTGTACTGAGGCAGTTGGCTGGGAGGGATATTTAGGGCTATGGGGGGAGATCTGTACTATGGAGGATATGGGCTTGGGGTAATTTTTGGTTACATTCTGTACAGTGGCCTGTGTGTTACACACTCCTGAGACCTGCACTCTCTGCACACTTCTGACCCCTACATTCTGTGTGATACACTCTCTTAAGCCGTACACCCTCTGTGTTATGCACTCCTAAGCCCTAACAAAACACAAATATCCAGGCACATAGATGGATAAACCAGATGAATATGGAAAAAACTGAAAACTGAAGCCACTGCTGTCCCAAACTCATAGACCAATGAGATAAATGCAGTCAGACCAACAGGGGACAAACAGCGCTGAACCACAGAAAGTAGAATGAATAATCCCCAGTGTGAGTATATATTACAATGGAATAAAATTCCTTGTTCAAACAGTTAAAACATGTGATAATCCGTGGTGAATAAAACAATGGGAGCAATGCACTGGACCAGTTGCAGCCAGAGGACCATCCTATGGAAACTATAAAACTTTTGGGGCAGACAGTACCTGAAGGCTGGGGCTGCATGAATGTCACATGGGCTCAGTGGGAAGGCAATCATGCCATGAAGCCAGCAGTGTAAATGCTGCCATTTGTGGAAGTTTTTTTGCACTGGTCCAAAAGCTGCAACACATGCACATGCAGGTCTTTGGGTTCAGCCATGTACTTGATCTTCCTGACACCTGCACTCTCTGTGCTATACACCCCTGTCCCAGACACAATGTGCATTATGCACTTCTGACCCCTGCACATTCTGCAATATATATTCCTGATCCCTGTGCTTTCTGTGTTACAGACTCCTGAGTCCTGTGCCCTCTATGTTGTGCACTCTTGACACTTGCTCTATAGACACCAAGGGATCTATTTATAAAAAACTTGCTTTGCGAATAATGTCTTAACTGTTGGAAGAATAACAGCTTGATTGCATATAAACTGACTATATACTATATGCATTATACCTTGATGAATATGACAGAAAGAAAGAAAATTTGCACCATGATGACAAAGCTCTTAGGATGTACAAAGGCACAAAGCACAACAAAGAAAGCAGAGCCTGTTTTCGCTGTAAAAGGACCCGTCACTTAAAAAAAGACTGTTCTATCTGGAAAGCCGAGCAGTGAAAACTACAGCTATCCACAAAAGAGAGTCAAAGCAGCCACAAAGGAAACTGCAGACACATCATGGAGTGGCACCTTTAAAGTGACACAGAGCTGCGAAGCCACGCGGCTGGTGCATAGACTCAGGTGAGACAAGCCACATAACTAGCGATGATACTTTCTTCACAAACATTGATTACAGTGCAAAGGACAAAGTTTTCCTAGCAAAGGGGAAAAGCATCACTGCTGAAGGTAAAGGCCAGGGCTTCTTGAACTGCATTACACCACAAGGTAAGCAGAGTATCCTTGTAAAGAAAGTGCTGTATGCCCCAGAACTAGAAGGCAGCCTTCTATCAGAGAAAAGTCTTGCAAACAACGGTCTCACAGTTAAGTTCCAGGGTGATGAATGCACAATTCACAATAATAAGCAATTCCTCGCAAAAGGAAAACTGGATGATCACCTATACAGGCTCATCACCACAGAACAGCAAGCCAATATAGTCTCTAATGACCTAAACAACAGCAAATGTATTCACTTATGGCATAGGTGGCTGGGGCACAGAAGTCCAGAAGCTATACAGGACATTATAAAGAGAGGCTTATCCAAATATTTGACAATAGTACCTTGCAAAGTGCTCATGAAATGCAAGTGCTGTATTGAAGCAAAAGCCACACGTGTTTCCTTTCCACAGGTTTCTCAAAGAAAAACCACCCACACCCTACAGCTCATACACAATGACGTATGCGGTGCGATGAAAACATCCACATCAAGCGGCAACATATATCTACAGACTTTCATTGATGATTATTCCAGGTACATAACTACTTATCTGATGAAACACAAGAATGAAGCATTAGAGAAACTTCAAGAGTTCGTTGCCATGTCTAGCAACAAATTCCATCAAAAACCAGGAATAATACGCACCGACAATAGTGGAGAATACAAAAGAAGAAAGAAGTGGCCTCATTCCTGAGGAGACAAGGAATAGTACACGACACAACCACACCAGACACTCCTGAACAAAACGATGTAGCAGAAAGGAATAATTGCACTCTTCTAGAAATGGCCAGAACAGACTACACTCAAGCGCTATTAAAAGTACTCCATTCAAAATATGGCATGGAACAAAGCCTAACATAGGGCACTTCAGAGTGTATGGATGTAAAGCATATGCCTAAATTCCAAGTGAAAAACGATCCAAGCTGGAGAACAGAGCCATAGAGGGCATTCTAGTATACTACAGTGAGCAAACAAAGGGTTACAGAATCCTACACCCAAAGACTGACAAAGTGACAATAAATCATAGTATTTATTTTGATGAAAGCCCATCACCAGAAACGTCAATCCCTGAAAGCTGTGAATTGAATATGCCAAGCAAACCAGAAGAAGGTCGATCAAAGCAAACCTGTGCAGGAGTCAGAACATGAGGTGGAACTCACAATGCCTAAATCAAGTTCCCCCCCAGTTCCTGCTGAACTGCCTAAAGTCAGAGGATGCACTCTGACTACAAAGGGGATACCACCCATCTAGCTGTCAGACACTGTCAAAACACACAGCATACTTGAACCAACATCCTGGGAAGATATAGAAAAACTGCCAAAACATGAAGCCAATAAATGGAGAAAGGTAGCAGAAGAAGAATTAAAGTCACAAAACCTGGACACTCACAGAGCTCCCTCCTAACTGCAAAACTATGGGAAGTAAGTGGACTTTCAAAGTAAAGTCAGTCAAACCAGGGAATATCCACACATACAAAGCCAGACTAGTTGCCAAGGGTTACTCCCAAAAATTTGGTGAAGATTACGATGGAATATTTGCTCCTGTCATAAAACACTCCACCATCAGAGCGTTTCTTAGCGTTGCAGCTGGGAAGGGCATGCAAGTGAAACACCTATATGTTAAAACTGCTTTCCTATATGGAGATATTAAGGAAGACCTCTACATGGAGCAACCACCAGGGTTTGAGCAAGGAGACAACCTTATGTGTAAACTTCAGAAGAGCATCTACGGTCTTAAGCAATCTGCAAGGATGTGGAATGAGAAAGTAAACAAAGTGCTTACTAGAGATGGATTCTCAAGAGGTAAAGCAGACCCCTGTCTACTCCAAAACTCAACACGACAGATGGATATACATCCTTATATATGTCGATGACTTTATTACTTGTTTTGACAAAGAAGGGGATTACAATCAGTTCACAAGCTGAAAGAAAATTTTGAAATCAAAGAGCTAGGGACCATTGGCTACTATCTGGGAACCCAAATAGAGAAAGAATATGGAAGTTATCATCTCAACTAATCTCAGAAAATCTCAGAAATCTTGGAACAATTCCATATACAAGATGCAAAGGAAGTGAGAACTCATATGCAACCAGGCTATCTAAAGAGTAATAAAGCAGAAAACTTGCTACCCAACAATGATACATATCACAGAGTAATCGGCTGCTATATGTTGCCACTGTAAGAAGACCAGACCTAGCCGCAGCAGTAGGCATACTATGCAGGAAAGTCTTAGCTCCCAGTCAGTGTGACTGGAACGTAGTGAAGAGAGTGATGCAGTACCTCAAAGGAACAATTCAGAGGAGGTTATGGTTACCAGCAACATCAGATCCAAAACTGGTCGGGTATGTGGATGCTGATTGGGGAGGGGGCTGCACAGACCGCAAATCTACAAGTGGATTCATCTTCCAGTATGGGGAAGGAACCATAATGTGGTCTAGTCAACAGCAAGTAACTGTCGCTCTATCTTTAATTGAAGCAGAGTACATTGCAGCAGTATACGCATGTCAAGAAGTAATATGGATTTGTCAACTTTTTGTGGACATTGAGATAGACATGGTAAAACCAAATCCCATGTATGAAGACAAGCAGGGATGTATAAAGCTCATGCAATCAGAAAGGGTCAATCCTAGGACCAAACACATTGATGTCAAGCATCACCTGAAGGATAATCAAGAGCAAGGTGTTATTGACATTCAATACTGCCCATCAGAGGAGATGACTGCTAATGCACTCACCAAGCCTTTGTTGAAGGAATGTCATAGTTATTTCCAGGAGAAGCTGAATGTAATTTGACAAAGCACATGCTGTTGAAAAGGGGTGTTGGAAGAGCAACAGCATGATTACATATAAACTGACTTTATGCTATATGCATTATACGTCTATATGTAGTAGGTGGCGCTGTAGTATAATAGTGTATAGTGAATGTATTCTATGATATAACAGATATATTGACTATCTATGTCCTGTGCACTCGATGTGTTCTCTTTCTGTTCCATGATAAAGATATCCTCCATGAAAATACAGTTATTCTTTGCAACCAAGAAGCTTCCAGCACATTATATCAACACCCTGCGAATATTAACATTCATACAAGTGTAATGAATAATACCTGTAATGTTTGTAATATGTGTGTAATAGTTTCCTTGTTGCCTTTCACCGGGCAAATGTAACATTCTCAAAAATTTGGTTCTAAGAGAAAAATAGCTATAAGAACATTCGACCATGAGAGTCGACCAAAATAGTCTTAACACTAACACTTTTGCTAAAATACAAATCCAAAAAAAAAATATAAAAAAACATTTTTTTTCACCGTTTTTGGCCGATTTATATTCTTCCTCATATTTGTGATAAAAAAAAATCGCAATCGGCGTTTATTGATTGGTTTGCGCAAAAGTGGTCGCGTTTACGGATGATGAGAATTAATTTCTGGGTTTTTTATTTTTTATTTTTTTTTACTAGTAATGGCGGCGATCTGCGATTTTTAGCAATACTGCAATATTTCAGAGGCCATGTCGGACCATTTTGACACTTTTTTGGGACCATTGGCATTTATACAGCGATCAGTGCTATAAAAATGCACTGATTACTGTGTAAATGCCATTGGCAGTGAAGGGGTTAACCTGCAGGGGGCGCTCTAAGGGTTAACTGTGTTCCCTGGGCGTGTTCTAACTGTATGGGGACTGCCCTAGCTGGGGAAGGGAAGTGGTCACATCCTCCACGTACAGGAAGGCTGTGATCACAGCCCTTCCCCCTCTCACAGAACGGAGGTCCATGTTTACTTACACGGACCTCCGTTCTTTCGCTCCGGGGGGGGGCATCACGGGTGGCTGGCGGAGATCGACTCAGCCGCACCCGCTCCCTGGCCCTCCCCGAACACAGTGAGCGCGCGGGCGCGCCTCCGGCGGCGCGCGTGCGCTCACTAGGCTCGATCCCGCAGCCGCCGTCATATGACGGCGATTTGCGCAGGAGAGCCAGCTTGTCGCCGTCAATTGCCGATCGGCGGTTGGCAAGCGGTTAAGAACATTTGACCAGCAGGGGAAATATACTCACTGGCCACTTTATTAGGTATACTTTGCTAGTACTGGGGTGGACCCCCATTTACCTTGTGGCGTAGATTCAACAAGGTATTGGAAACATTCCTCAGCTTTTGGTCCATAGTGACTTGATAGCATCATGCAGTTGCTGCAAATTTGTCGGCTGCACATCCATGATAGACATGTGCAGAGCGATACAATTTGTTTAGTTTCGTTATTTATACAAATTTTATTTATTTATTTATTTTAGGTACTTATATAGCGCCGTTAACTTATGCAGCGCTTTACATATACATTGTGCATTCACATCAGTCCCTACCCTCAAGGAGCTTACAATCTAAGGTTCCTAACTCACACATAGCAGGGGCAATTTTAAACAGGATTGTAATCAACCTACCAGCATGTCTTTGGAGTGTGGGAGGAAACCGCAGTACCTGGAGGAAACCCACGCAGGCACAGGGAGAACATGCAAACTCCAGGCAGGTAGTGTTGTGGTCGGGATTCAATCATGCGACCCTTTTTGCTGCTAGGCGAAAGTGCTGTCCACTACACCACTGCACTGCCCCCTACACAAATTAGTTTAATTAGATCTATTTCATTTGTTTCATTCATTTTCGGAATTTGTTTTGTTTATTCGTTTCCGAAACAATTCGAAAAGTCTTCAAATCCATTTCGAATAGTTTTTTAATTTGAAAAGTTTTCAAATTGCGAATCGTATTCAATTTTGAATCGTTTTCAAATTCAAATTGTTTTCGAGTTTGAGCAGCTTTAGAATTCAAAAAGTTTTCCAATTTCCAAGGAGAATGGGGTGGAGTGGAAAGTGGAGAAATAGAATGAAAAAAGAGAATACAATAGAGGGGAATATAACAGAAAATGAAAGAATATAATGTGGTGGAGTGGAACAGAGCTGTTTTACTCTGTTGTATTCAATTATTTTGTTTTCTGTTATATTCTAATCTATTGTTTTTTTTCTGTTCTATTCCTTTGTTTTCTATTCTATTTTGATCTCTTTGGAAATTGGAAAACTATTGAAATTCGAGGATTTTTCTAATTTGAAAACTATTCGAATTTGAAAACTTTTCGAAGTCGAATTTGAAAACTATTCTAATTCAAAAAGTATTCAAAAACATTTCTAAAATGATTCGAATTCCAATTTTTTTCCCGTTATTTCAGATTTGTTTAAATTTGGTACTATTGTAATTCGGAAATTCGGATACATCTGAATTTCCGGAAAAACAAAAATTCGTCTGAATTTTAATTCGGAACAAAATGAACCGCACGTGTCTAATCCATGATGCCAATCTCCCATTCCACCACATCCCAAAGGTGCTCTATTGGACTGAGATCTGGTGACTGTAGGCCATTGGAGTACAGTGACCTCATTGTCATGTTCAGATAGTGAGATGACTTTAGCTTTGTGACCTGGTGCATTATCCTGGTGGAAGTAGCCATCAGAAGATGGGTACACTGTAGTCACATAGGGATTTGACATGGTCAGCAACTCAGGTAGGCCGTGGCATTTAAATGATATTAAGGGACCCAAAGTGTGCTAAAAAAAATATCTCCCACACCATTACACCACCACCACCAGTCAGAACTGTTGATACAACGATGGATCCATGCTTTCATGCTGTTTATACCAAATTCTGACCCTACCATCTGAATGTCACAGCTGAAATCGAGACTCATCAGACCAGGCAACGTTTTTCTAACCTTTTATTGTCCAATTGTGGTGAGCTTGTGCAAATTGTAGTCTCAGTTTCCTGTTCTTAGCTGACAGGAGTGGCACCCGGTGTGGTCTTCTGCTGCTGTAGCCCATCTGCTTCAAAGTTCAATGTGTTGTGCGTTCAAAGATGGTATTCTGCATACCTTGATGATAACGAGTAGTTATTTCAGTTACTGTTGCCTTTCTATCATCTCGGACCAGTATGCTCATTCTTCCCCGACCTCTGACATAAACAAGGCATTTTCATCCACACAACTGCCGCTCAATGGATTTTTTCTCTTTTCCAGATCATTCTCTGTACACCCTAGAGATGTCTGTGCGTGAAAATCTCAGTAGATCAGCAGTTCTTGAAATACTCAGGCCAGGCCGTCTGGCACCAACAACCATGCCACATTCAAAGTCACTTAAACCCCCTTTCTTCCTCATTCTGATACTCGGTTTAAACTTCAGCAAGTCATTTTCTTCACATCTAGATGCCTAAATGCATTGAGTTGCTGCCATGTGATTGGCTGATTAGCAATTTGTGCGGCCGGCGAGTGTAATATGAGGGAGACTTATGCACTGTGTACATTCTATGGAGACTTTTGTGCGAATGGCCAAACAAATAGGTGTTATTCCTACACCTGTCCATCTAAATGCATGTACTTCCATTGTTGGAGACTTACAGAAATAGAGTTGAGGTCCACAGAAAAAATGGGGTGCCTTGCCGGGGCTCTGTGGCTTATGCATGCATTTGCAAATGTGTGCAACTAAACCCCTGTTTTTAACGCATACTGTTGGACAGGTCAATTTGTTTGGTTGCAGGCTGGTCAGTTGAGCTTGGAATTCATTTTGTTTTTTGTATATGCGTTGCCTTTCCAATGCTCCTTGCTGCAGTGACCAGTTACAAGTGGGGGCAGTGACCACTTGTTTGTATTATGGATATATTGGCCAGGCAACGCACTGACACCTGCCATAGTGCTATGGGCTGGGTGTTCAGTGTGCACCTGTGCCTTTAATAAGGGGTGGGCTCCCTTCAGGTTTATCTGCCCTACACCTGTCCATCTAAATGCATGTACTTCCATTTTTGGAGACCAAGGATGGGCTCGGGCGTGTTCGGAACCGAACGCGCCCAATCCGGCCTGGAAGCTGGCACTGCACAGCTAGGGTTGCCACCTCATCCTTTTAAAACCGAACATTACTAATTACACAGGTTCTGTGGCTGATTAAGCTGGTAATTAAACTCACTTGCTGCCTCATCTGCATTAAATTAGCCTCAGAACAACCTGTGTAATCCATATGTGTTGGGGATTAAAGGGATGAGGTGGTAACACTATGCACAGCGTGAATCACAGGCAGTGAGACATTTTCCAATCTGTAGCTGCAGCGATTGGGAAAGGTCTCACTGCCTGTCATTAGCTGTTGGACAGGTCAATAAAGCCTCATACACACGCGCAGATTGTTGGACAACCGAACCTCCATCTTTTGTCCAAATTGGCTGTTGGCGGTTTTGTCTAGTGTACTGACTAGGGTTGCCACCTCATCCCTTTAAAACCAAACACACATGAATTACACAAGTTCTGTGGCTGATTAAGGTGGTAATTAAACTCACTTAATGATTTGCCTGCACTAAATTAGCCTCACAACCTGTGTAATTCATATGTGTTCAGGTTTAAAGGGATGAGGTGACAACCCTAGTAATGATGGTAGTCAACAAATCGGCCAACAAACCCGAATGTAGTGAGGTGTTACTAGCGTATAACGAGGAAGCTCAGGTGAATGTGATTTGTGAATTAGGAACACAGGTTACACGATTGAACGCTTCCTGGCTTCCCAGCAATGCGTGTTTGCACTTCCAACTTTTTGTTGGGCCAACTTCTGTACACACGAGCCAACAATCAGCCAACGCCTTGTTGGCCAGCAAAAGTTTTCTAGTCTTGTCAGCCAACTTCTGTGGAACGACAATTGGAAATCGGCTTTGGAATCGTGCGTACTAACGATCGGATTATCGGCCAACAGGCTGTTGGAGGACCATTGTTGGCCAATAATCGGACCATGTGTATGGGCCTTAAGTATGGTCACCAGCTGGTCGGTAAATTGAGCTTGGAATTCTCTTTGTTTTTTGTATATATACGTTACCTTTCCAATGCTCCTTGCTGCAGTGACCATTGGGGCAGTGACTACTTGTTTGTGTTAGTCCGAATGAACCTCCAGCTTCAGTAGGAATCAAAATATTTACTAGTGGTATTATTCTCAGGGTATTTTATTCGTTGCTGGCAATCTTGTTTTTAATCGTATATGTGTGGTTTTATCTACGGAATTGTAAGTAGCCATTTGGCTTGGTTTGGGTTAATAAAATAAGCAGTATTACACTATTGGAAGCCCTTCTCTTTTATATGGTCCATTTTCATCTGGTGAATCTGCCGCTGTGTGATGGTGTAGAGGGAGACTACCAGTTGTAGCTGCTAAGAGTTCAGTCATTCCATGTGAAAACCACGCCTGCAGAGGCTATGGGGTTGATTTATTAAAGCTTGAAAGTGCAAAATTTGGCTCAGCTCCACACAGAAACCAATCAGCTTCAAGGTTTAAGGCCACATTAAAACGGATGAAGTATTCATCCTTTTTTCATCCATTTTTTCATCCGTTTTTTTCATCTGTTTTTCATCTGTGGTCATCAGCAACGCTGTATCTTGGCCTAGGCCAACAAGGCCCAGGCCTAGGGCGGCACTTTGCAGGGGGGCAGCACGAAAAGGGTCCCCGCCGGCTTGCAATTGTAGTGCTGCTGGTATGATAATACAGGCAGGGCCGCCATCAGAGGGGACCAGCCCATACATATGTGGGGGGTCTGGGTATCCCGAAGGGCCCCAAACAATGAGTTGTTGGGTGGGCAGCCAGCGTTCCACGACTGTGGGGGGGGGGGGAGGGTGTTTAGTCAGGCCTAGGGCAGCACAAAACCTAAATACACCACTGGTCATCAGTTTTTCATCAATTTTTTTTACATCCACTACCAATGCAAAAACGGATGAAAAACTGACCGTTCGTCCGTTTACATCTGTTTTTCATACGATCCGTTTTTATGACGGATGAAAAATAGGACTTTCATCCGTTCAAAAAAACGGATGTTGACGGAAGCGGATGAAAACGGATGGAAATGAATGCTCATCAGTTGTCATCCGTTTTTCCAAAGAGTTGCATTGATGTCTGTTTTTCATCCATCAACGGATGGATGAAAAACGGACAAACGGTCCGTATGTGTGAAAGGGGCCTTATTGTGAAAGCTTGATTGGACAAGCTGAGGTTAGAAGCTGATTGGCGACCATGCACAGCTGCACCAATTTTTGCACTCTCCAGTTTTAGTAAATCAACCCCAATGTGTCCGCTCTTTTGACTATCCTAGAAATAGGTAGTCACACTGTTCTGGTAAGAGTTCCTAGATATAGAGTGTGGGGTGTCACAGAAGCTTGCCCTTCCTTTAGCACTTGGTGAAGGAACTCCTGTCATTCTGAACTCTTCTATCAGGACTCATAAATATATGGACTTACAATACTAATATATGCAAATTAATAAATCAGTGAAAAATACGATCCACTGATTTATTAATTTGCGCATATCAGTATTTCTTGTCAATTAGCACCTTACATAATATTGTTGTTTAAGACTGTTATATGGAAATCAGCGCCTACCCTCAATCCAATCTGATTGTCAGTCAGATTGTGCTAAGTGTGAAATATGTATATGTACAGATGACTGTGTGAGTGAAAAATGATAGGTGTAACATTTTTGACAAAAGTGCAACTAGGGGGCTGCTGTACTCAGGAGATTCCTGCTATGAAACTGTTAAATGAAAAAACAGCGCCTGACCCTATTCTGATTCTCAAAATAAATGTGCATCAAACATGTGTATAAAAAATATATAAAACATACATCAGCTAGCACATAACAACTAGTAACTGGGGGCAGCTATACTCTCCACCTGGTGGAGAGTTCTCTGTTTTCTCCTGGATGAAAGGTGGCCGCCAGCCGCTGTCAAAGCACCTGACCAAGACTAGCAGCTGGTGAATGGAAAACTGGATTAAGCACTTGAAAGAAGAAAACCAACAACTGAGACAGCTAATTGTTACAGAGTTGCCTGGCGTATTCGATACTTTGAAGACCCAGTGTTTTTCTGTAAGTAAGATTCTTCTTTGCGCATTAACCGCTTGCCGACCGCTGGTCGGCAATTGACGGCGACAGAATGGCTCTGTAACGCAAATCGCCGTCATACGACGGCGGGCGCGATACAGAGCCACTGTGTACGGGGGGGGGCCAGGGAGCGGGTGCGGCGGCTTCGATTGCCGCCGGCCACCCGCGATGCCCCCCCCGGAGTGAATGAGCGGAGGTCCGTGTAAGTAAACACGGACCTCCGCTCTGTGTGAGGGGGAAGGGCTGTGATCACAGCCTTCCCGTACATGAAGGCTGTGACCACTTCCCTTCCCCAGCTAGGCAAGCCCCCCTACAGTTAGAACACGCCCAGGGAACACAGTTAACCCTTAGCGCGCCCCCTGCAGGTTAACCCCTTCACTGCCAATGGCATTTACACAGTAATCAGTGCATTTTTATAGCACTGATCGCTGTATAAATGCCAATGGTCCCAAAAAAGTGTCAAAACGTTCCGACATGTCTGCCCTAATATCGCAGTACCGCAAAAAATCGCAGATCGCCACCATTACTAGTAAAAAAAAAAAAAAAAATAAAAACCCCAAAAATGAATTCTCATCATCCGTAAACGCGGCCACTTTTGCGCAAACCAATCAATAAACGCCGATTGCGATTTTTTTTATCGCAAATATGATGAAGAATATAAATTGGCCAAAAACGGTGAAAAAAAATGTTTTTTTATATTTTTTTTTTGGATTTGTATGTTAGCAAAAAGTAAGAAATTTGGGTTTTTTTGCAAAATTGTCGCTCTTCTTTTGTTTATAGCGGCGATCAGAAATGACGCAGCAGTGATCAAATACCACCAAAAGAAAGCTCTATTTGTGGGAAAAAAAGGACGCAAATTTCGTTTGGGTATAACGTCGCACGACCGCGCAATTGTCAGTTAAAGCGACGCAGCGCCGAATCGCAAAAAGGGCTCCGGTCCTAAAGCTGGAAATCCTTCCGGTCCTTAAGTGGTTAAATACCTGCTATACACAGTATACACTATGCTCTTTTTTATGTTTATTCTTTGAGTGCCTTTGGATACTAAGCCAGTGGAAAGGTTTACATATTTGGAACTACAGCGACATCCTGGATTTGAAGCCCCCACCAGAATTTTGTCTCTTTTGACCCACTGACTGAAAAGCAGTGGGTCCATAACTTCTGGTGAGTGCGGGCACAAAGGGGGTCACTGAACAGTGTGTGTCACTTTCACAGCACCCTGAAGTTTTTTTGAGCACGGATTTGCACTTTATGTGAAGCACTCATCACTTTATATATGGACTAACACTATTATATAGAATTTCTGGGTTTGGCGCTTGAATTGTGTTAATTATATTATAGCAGGTTTCTTACCTGAGTATAGACGCCCCCAGTTACTAGTTGTTATGTGCTAGCTGATGTATGTTTTATATATTTTTTATACACATGTTTGATGCACATTTATTTTGAGAATCAGAATAGGGTCAGGCGCTGTTTTTTCATTTAACAATATTGTTGTTTACCTTGCACAATTTTTTGCACTTTCATTGTTTGTATGCATTTGCACTTAAGGCACTTTATAGATATATTTTCGATCTAATAGCTGGATTAGCGCAACTGGTATTTTTATTATTTGTCATTTTCTGGGTGATATCCCTAGTTAGGTCACAGCAATCCATTTTCACTAATTTCAAGTTTTTCACAATTCTGAATGTTTTCTGCGCGGTATATCTCTTTAAATTTTTTTTTCGTATATGCTTTGCCTTGCCAATGCTCCTTGCTGCAGTGACCACTTGTTTGTGTTAGTCTGAATGAACCTCCAGCTTCAGTGTGAATCTAAATATTGACTAGTGGTATTATTCCCAGTGCTAAATGTGACAGCCCCCTCCTGGTTGCTATGGAGCTGGCACCCAAAGGCGTCCTATCAACCAGTGACTCATCCATGTTTGGCACATTTAACTGTCAGCTGGGGATTCCTGACTGACAAGTGAAGGTAAACATGCAGGGGATATTGTAAAAAAAACAAAAAACAAAAGAAAAAACACGTGAGCCCCACCCCACCCAAAATAAAATACATACCAGGTTCCTTATGTATGAATTTTAAGTAGGTCCGTTAAGAAGAAGAAAAAAAGAATAGCACGAGGTCCCCCTAGAATCTATACCAGACGCATATCTAAAGCCTCGTACACACGGTTTGATTGTCGTACGACCACGCTTCTGTTTTTTGTCAAAAGTGTGTGCCCATGATTTTGTAAAGCATACTGACTATCCGAAAATTTTCATTCGACCGAACCCAATGTCAGAAGTGACGTAATTTTTTGCATATTTTTTGCATCATTTTTTCCTCTCTGAGCATGCGTAGTCTAGGTCATACGATTTTTTTTGTAGGAAGACCTTACTCACAAAACGAAAATCGGACATGGCTTTGTCGTATGACCAAAAATTTACTAGTCTACACATCCAGCTTTTGTCTGAGGAAAAATGTCAATTGGCTGTCGAAAGGAGCATACTAACGGTAAGAATTTCAGACGAAAGGCTGTCCAATGACAATACCTGTCCCACAATTTTGCATTGTGTGTACGGGCCTTAAGTTTGCAGCCTGGGTGGACGGGAAAGTTGAGGGACAAGCATGCAACCCTCAGCCCCCCTGAACTATACCAGGCCACATGCCCTCAAATGAGTGGGGGTACCTGCTGGGGTAGGCAAGGCCATCTTCCCCACAACCCTGATATGGTGGCTGTAGGGGTCTGCGAGTGAGGGGCTTATTGGAATCTGAACATCCCCTCTAAAAATAAGAGGATGCCCAGTAAATGTTAAGTAAACACACACTGACAATGACATTTGCAAGATATTGGATTTCCTATCCCTTTCTGTCAAAGACAAATGGAGAAGGTAATTCTCCCCAGGGGGGTCCAGACAACAATTAAAACTGGGTTTCTAAGCCTTCCACACGCTATACAAAAATAAATAAATATATATATACGGTATCTCACAAAAATGAGTACACCCCTCACATTTTTGTAAATATTTTATTATATCTTTTCATGTGACAACACTGAAGAAATGACACTTTGCTACAATGTAAAGTAGAGTGTAAATTTGCTGTCCCCTCAAAATAACTCAACACACAGCCATTAATGTCTAAACCACTGGCAACAAAAGTGAGTACACCCCAAAGTGAAAATGTCCAAATTGGGCCCATTTAGCCATTTTGCCTCCCCAGTGTCATGTGGCTCATTAGTGTTACAAGGTCTCAGGAGAGAATGGGGAGCAGGTGTGTTAAATTTGGTGTTATCGCTCTCACTCTCTCATACAGGTCACTGGAAGTTCAACATGGCACCTCATGGCAAAAAACTCTCTGAGGATCTGAAAAAAATTGTTGCTCTATATAAAGATGGCCTAGGCTATAAGAAGATTGCCAAGACCCTGAAACTGAGCTGCAGCACAGTGGCCAAGACCATACAGCGGTTTTACAGGACAGGTTCCACTCAGAACAGGCCTCGCCATGGTCGACCAAAGAAGTTGAGTGCACGTGCTCAGCATCATATCCAGAGGTTGTCTTTGGGAAATAGACATATGAGTGCTGCCAGCATTGCTGCAGAAGTTAAAGGGGTGGGGGGTCAGTCTGTCAGTGCTCAGACCATACACCGCACGCTGCATCAAATCGGTCTGCATGGCTGTCATCCCAGAAGGAAGCCTCTTCTAAAGATGATGCGCAAGAAAGCCCGCAAACAGTTTACTGAAGACAAGCAGGTTAAGGACATGGATTACTGGTACCATGCCCTGTGATCTGATGAGACCAAAATAAACGTATTTGGTTCAGATGGTGTCAAGCGTGTGTGGCAGCAACCAGACGAGGAGTACAAAGACAAGTGTGTCTTGGCTACAGTCAAGCATGGTGGTGGGTGTGTCATGGTCTGGGGCTGCATGAGTGCTGCAGGGACTGAGGAGCTACAATTCATTGAGGGAATCATGAATGCCAACATGTACTGTGACATACTGAAGCAGAGCATGATCCCCTCCCTTCAGAGACTGGGCTACCAGGCAGTATTTCAACATGATAACCATCCCAAACACACCTCCAAGATGATCAATGCCTTGCTAAAGAAGCTGCTGATAACAGTGATGGACTGGCCAGGCTTGTCCCCAGACCTAAACCCTATTGAGCATCTGTGGGGCATCCTCAAACAAAAGGTGGAGGAGCGCAAGGTCTCTAATATCCACCAGCTCCATGATGTCATCATGGAGGAGTAGAAGAAGACTCTGGTGGCAACCTGTGAAGCTCCGGTGAACTCCATGCCCAAGAGGGTTAAGACAGTGCTGGAAAATAATGGTGTCCTTGCAAAATATTGACACTTTGGGCCCAATTTGGACATTTTCACATAGGGGTGTACTCACTTTTGTTGCCAGTGGTTTAAACATCAATGGCTATGTGTTGAGTTATTTTGAGGGACAGCAAATTTACACTGATATACAAGCTGTACACTCACTACTTTACATTGTAGCAAAGTGTAATTTCTTCAGTGTTGTCACATGAAAAGATATAATAAAATATTTACAAAAATGTGAGGGGTGTACTCACTTTTGTTAGATACTGTGTGTATATATATATATATATATATATATATATATATATATATATATATATATATCCCTATGGTGTTGATTATTATTTAAATTGTTGGCCGTAGTAGTGTCTGCACATTTAGGCTGGGTTCACACTATCCGACAGTTGGACCGTTTGTCTGTGAACAGGGATCTGACTTTGATCCCGACAATACCAGGCACCTTGTGCTCTGGGGATCTTGAACGGGAACTCCACACCAAAAAAAAAAAAAAAAAAAACTGGCATGGGGTCCCCCTCCAGGAGCATAGCAGGCCCTTTGGTCTGGTATGGGTTTTAAGGGGAACCCACAGGCCGAGAAAATGGCGTGGGGTCCTCCCCAAAATCCATACCAGACCCTTATCCGAGCACGCAGCTTGGCAGGCCAGGAAAGGGGGTGGGGATGAGCGAGCGCCCCCCTCCTAAACCATACCAGGCTGCGTGCCCTCAACATGGGGAGTATGGGTGCTTTGGGGCAAGGGGGGCTCTGCGCCCCCCACCCCAAAGCACCTTGTCCCCATGTTGATGAGGACAAGGGCCTCTTCCCGACAACCCTGGCCATTGGTTGTCGGGGTCTGCGGGCACAGGCTTAACAGAATCTGGAAGCCCCTTTAACAAGGGGGCCCCCAGATGCCGGCACCCCACCCTTTGTAAATGAGTATGGGGTACATTGTACCCCTACCCATATACCTGGAAAAAAAATATGTACAAAAAAACCACACTACACAAGTTTTTTAAATATTTTATTAAATCAGCTCCGGCGTCTTCTCCCCTCTCTGGTGTTTTCTTTATCCGGCTCTTTTGCGGGGTCCTCCATCTTCTGAGGGGTCTTCTTTCTTCTCCTTCTCTGCTGCGTCTTCTGCTCTTTTGCCGGTCTTCTCCACTGTCCTCTTCCCACTGTTCTTCCTCTCTTCTTCTTCCCATGTTGACACGACGCAATCTCCTTCACGAATGCCCTCTCCGCTGTGTGCTGTGCCTTATATTGGCATGAGGCGGGGCCACCTGCTGACATCACCCGGCAGGCCCGCCTCATATGATGTCACAGCCCCGCCCCAGGGTGTGACATCATATGAGGTGGGGGCTGCCGGGTGATGTCAGTAGGTGGCCCCGCCCCATGCGGGGCCACCTACTGATGGAAGATGGAAGACCCTGCAAAAGAGCCGAAGAAAGAAGACACAAGAGAGGGGAGAAGACACCGGAGCTGATTTAATAAAATATTTTAAAAACTTGTTTTTTTTGCACATATTTTTTTCCAGGTAAATGGGTAGGGGTACAATGTACCCCATACTCATTTACATAGGGTGGGGGGCCGGCATCTGGGTGCCCCCTTGTTAAAGGGGGCTTCCAGAATCCGATAAGTCCCCGTCCGCAGACCCCGACAACCAACGGCCAGGGTTGTCGGGAAGAGGCCCTTGTCCTCATCAACATGGGGACAAGGTGCTTGGGTGGGGGGGCGCAGAACCCCCCTCTGCCCCAAAGCACCCATACTCCCCATGTTGAGGGCACGTGGCCTGGTATGGTCCGGAGGGGGGGAGGCGCTCGCTCGTCCCCACCCCCTTTCCTGGCCTGCCAGGCTGCGTGCTCGGATAAGGGTCTGGTATGGATTTTGGTTTTTCGGTATGGGGTTCCCCTTAAAATCCATACCAGACCAAAGGGCCTGGTATGCTCCTGGAGGGGGACCCCATGCCAGTTTTTTTTTATTTAAATTTGGAGTTCCCCTTCATGATCCCCAGAGCACAAGTCGCATGCCAAAGTCGGATCAGTGAGAACACTGATCCGACTTTGATGCGACTTCAATGCCTTTCAATGAGCTGAAGTCGGATCAAAGTCAGACAAAAGTAGTACAGGAACCTTTTTCAAAGTCGGTCCGACTTTGAAAAACACAAGTCGGACCAGTTAAGACGGCTCTCATAGGGAATCATTGTTTTTGTGACGTAATGCGACTTGTGTTCCTCATGTCGGTCCGAGAATCGGACTAGTGTGAACCCAGCCTAAATCTAAGTAATAAATTAGCTGAGCTAATAAATCAGCTGGGTGTCTCTTTCTAATTTTTATGAAGGAAGGTTCACTGCTGGATGGAACTGCATTGTGTGTGATATCTACTATGTTATCTAAAAGAAAGAGGAGCAGGATGTGGTTTGAGAAAGGTTATTAGAGGGCCAAAAATAAATGGGACTTTTTTTCCCTAATAGCCCATCCAAGCATGTGCATACATAAGGAGATAACTTTTACACATTATTGTATATTTATAACTGAATCTTAATTTTGGTCAGAGTTCTCTTAATGGTATCAACAACTATTCAACATCCTGCATTTTAATGAGTCTGGAGTTCTTCTTTTTCAAGCGTGGCAGTAAATTATTTAAAATGTTGGTAACTATGCATTTATAGCAACGGGCAAAGCTGCAGCTTGTCTGAAAGAAGAGTATGTCGCTATTAGACACTTGATGGCAGTAATACACCACAGATCAAGAGCTGCATCCTGCTAAGTGTCAATGTCACATCGTGTTTTAGGATGACAGACAAAGGCTTTAAAGCTGTCTATTAAAGAAAACAAGTAAAAACATCTATTATTTTATATTTGGGGGAGGCCGTCGTATTATTTGTTCAAGGTGATGACATCACACGCAACCGCGAATACAGACTGATGCGTTCATCCCTGATTAAACAATGCTGTGATTTGGCCTGTGTGTTGCAATCCAGGTCTGCTCACTGCAGCATGTGGAAAATAAATGTTGATTTAGAAAGGCTGCATATAAGTATTGCTGCTTTTAAGACCAGGAAAAGTCATGTCTAACCGAAAAATGACACCTGCTGTACTACAGCCATGCATTATATGGTTGCGCTGTGGCTCAGTCGATGGCAGAAGAATTTGGTATGGGAATGACATATAGGGGGAGATTTACCAAAACTGATTTACCAAAACTGGTGCATCTGTGCATGGTAGCCAATCAGCCTCTAACTTCACATTGTTCAGTTAACCACTTCAGCCCTGGAAGGATTTCCAGCTTTAGGACCGGAGCCCTTTTTGCGATTCGGCGCTGCGTCGCTTTAACTGAAAATTGCGCGGCCGTGCGACGTTGTACCCAAACAAAATTTGCGTCCTTTTTTTACCACAAACAGAGCTTTCTTTTGGTGGTATTTGATCCCCTCTGCGTCATTTCTGATCACCGCTATAATCAAAACAATTTTGCAAAAAAACCCAAATTTCTTACTTTTTGCTAAACTACAAATCCCAAAAAAAAATATAAAAAAAACATTTTTTTCACCGTTTTTGGCCGATTTATATTCTTCCTCATATTTGCGATAAAAAAAATCGCAATCGGCATTTATTGATTGGTTTGCGCAAAAGTGGCCACGTTTACGGATGATGAGAATTCATTTTTGGGGTTTTTATTTTTTTTAATTTTTTACTAGTAATGGCGGCGATCTGCGATTTTTAGCGGTACTGCAATATTGGGGCGGACATGTCGGATGATTTTGACACTTTTTTGGGACCATTGGCATTTATACAGCGATCAGTGCTATAAAAATGCACTGATTACTGTGTAAATGCCATTGGCAGTGAAGGGGTTAACCTGCAGGGGGCGCTCTAAGGGTTAACTGTGTTCCCTGGGCGTGTTCTAACTGTGGGGGGACTGCCCTAGCTGGGGAAGGGAAGTGGTCACAGCCTCCATGTACAGGAAGGCTGTGATCACAGCCCTTCCCCCTTCACAGAACGGAGGTCCGTGTTTACAGACAGAGACCTCCGTTCTTTCACTCTGGGGGGGGCATCGTGGGTGGCCGGCGGCAATCGAAACCGCCGCACCCGCTCCCTGGCCCTCCCCGGACACAGTGAGCGTGCGGGCGCGCCTCCGGCGGCGCGCGCGCGCTCACTGTGCGCGATCTGGCGGCCGCCGTCATATGACGGTGATTCGCCTTACAGCGCCACTTTGCCGCCGTCAATTGCCGATTGACGGTCGGCAAGTGGTTAAGCTTTGCCAATAAAACCTGGAAGCTGATTGGTTATTATGCAGAGCAGCACCAGATATTGTGTGTACTGGCTTTAGTAGATCTCCCCCAAAAGGCTACCAATGGGCATACAGTAAGTGATGTTTTAATCACTGGTGGGGTGTAATGAAACCATCTTGCTATGATGTCGCATGAGTGAAAGTTTGATACCACTAATACAATGTCTCTTTGCAACAGAGATGTTGTCTATAGCAACAAATTGGGTTCTTGATCTAATAAATAAAAGATGAAACCGGATTGCTTGCTATGGACAATAGCTCCACCTTACACTCTACAATTTTAATAAATAAGCTATTTTGTCATGTCTTTGCAGATTAGTGTTCCTGCTTTACATTCCTCAAATGCTTTCAACAAGTCAGGCTTTCAGAATTTGTGTCATTTTGCTCAGGTGATTTTTTTTCTTCTTATGGTCCCCATACCAGTTAAATTCAGAAGAAAAAAGTTGGTTTTTTAAACTGTCCCCCACAATACTTTGCTTCCACTTCCAGTGCACGCTAGGTCTGTGATGTCACAAGGGGGAGGTGCCACCTGGTGACATCGCTGGGTGATCCCACCCCTTAACTATTTAAGAATTGTGAGACGGGGAAGCATGCAGTCAGTGGGAGCCTTTGATGGGAGCAGAGCTTTTTTTTTTTCATTGGTGGCAGCAGGCTTCGTGATTGACAATGGATCTACACTGGGGGCATTGTTTTTGTTTTTTTTAATAAAATAATTGTCAAAAACTGTGTCTGTGTTTTTATTTCTTTTTCACACCTTTTTGGTGAATGAGTAGGGGTACAATGTACCTCTGCTCATTCACAAGGGGGGTTGCTTTGGGGACATGGGTGGCTTTTCTGAGTAATGTTTCCAACTATCTATGTTATAAATAATTAAGGTAGTCCTGAAGGCAAAAGGGGTCCAACCCGGTTCAAGCAAGGTGTACCTAACAAAGTGGCCGGTTAGTGTACAGTCCTCTATGCTCCCTTCACCACACTTGGAGTTGCACTGATGAATGTGTTTGCCCTTCCTGGTACAGACTAGGCAAACACACAGCTTGTGTAAATACAGCCCAGATAAAGGATCCACTTGTGAATCGCCTGGAATAATTCTCCTCCACTCGTCTCCCCTCAGTGGTTTCACACAATCTAGGAAGGTGTGTGATAACTATGAAGCCTGCCTCACCATCAGCACCTCCAGTGCTCAGTCTGTCAAGCAATGGAGTGTGTGCCCTGAGACAGCAGCAGGCCCTCCTCTTCCTCCTGCTGCTGTGACTCCACTGATGGTCTATCACAGAGATATGCAATTAGCGGACCTCCAGATGTTGTAGAACTACAAGTCCCATGAGGCATAGCAAGACTCTGACAGCCACAAGCATGACACCCAGAGGCAGAAGCATGATGAGAGTTGTAGTTTTGCAACAGCTGGAGGTCCGCTAATTGCTTATCCTTGGGACTCTATCAGGTCAAGTAGTGTTTGCTCCTGGAGGAACATAAAAGGGATTGTATCATTCATTTTAGCGTTGTTGCGAAATGTGGGGGTGTCACAGTGAGGCTGACAGGCAGCTGATGTTCTTCCAGGTAAACACTGTAAGGTATTACTAGCTAAAGTGGCCAAAAACCTTTCTGGCCGGAAGAAGGACCTCCTGGAACCAGGGTACTTCATGATGAACTTTTGCATTACCAAGTTAAGGACATAGGCCAGGTAAAATACATGTGTCGATGTATTTTCCTAGCAAAGGACAGCCAGCAGGTTATAGCCTTTGTCCCACACGACCTTGCTTGGTTGGAGATAGCGTACAGCCAGTCACCTCTTGGTCTATAGAGCTGACAGCAGCTCTGAACCTGTGCTCATTTCCCCCAATCATACAAGCTGCAACACAACATGGCAATGTATAGCCTGGGACATTGCATATGGCGTGGAGTGCTTTGGGGGAGGGGGGGTCTAAGGAGTCTGAGGAGGAGGGGGATGTAGCAGGGTGCTCCATCCTGCATCCTTGTCAGCCAAAAAAAGATTAACCTAGCGTTCCGTGTAAGATATGTAGCATTGTTCTGTAGCGAGGGGAGCACATGTGATCTTAAACCTGTTCCTGCGTGGACTCAGGGTTAGTGACCTTGTCTTAGCAGTGTACCATGAGATCAGGGAGACTATCCTGTGAGGCAATCTATCCTGGCTTAAACAGTAGGAGAAGGAGTAGTCCACAACAGGAGTTCCTTATAACAGTTTAGTGAATCAATAGAAACAGAGATATTTACATACTTCAGCCACCCCTTAAAGATGGCGACACTCACCTTAAGTTGCAAACAGTCCAGCATAGTTTAGACCTGGCATAAGGGGAGAGACCCTCGGCTCATAGAAGGGGTGTCTCAGAGTCCAGCATCCTTGAGTAGTCCCTAAAATAGGATGACCAGACATCCCTGGTTTCTGGGGACAATCCCCGGATTGAGGACACTGTTCCCGGGACCTGGCTGTCCCTGGATTTGTCCCCGGATTGCAGGGTGGATGCTGAGGCAGAGGGGGGCGCAGTGGTGTCGCTATGGGGATGACACCAGGTCCGGGCTGGCACTGGCGCCGCATTGAGAGGGTGCCTGAGGTCTGACCGTCTTGGTCCCATGCACAACTTGAGGCCTCATTTACACTGCTGCTGGTAAACTGACGTTTTTTTCAGCTGCCCCTGAATTTTCCTCTACTATCTTATCAGTACATTTACACAGGGTCGTTTATTTCCAGGCAGTTGAGTTTAAAGGCTTCTTTTGGAACGGAAAAAAATGGGTTCAGACGCCAGTTCAGAGGCATTTGAAACGCCAAACAGCTTGTAAACGCCGCTAAACGCACCTAAACGCGGTAACTCGCGTCTAGGACCGTTTTGTATACAGGCATTTCCATTTAAAAAAAAATAAATACATTTCTTTAAAAACGCTCCTAGGCGCAAACACTGCTAAACGCTGCTAAACGCTGCATGCAAAACGTGTCAAAACGGCCGTTTTAGACGTCGGCTTCTAGCTCTCAAAATAAATCGTTCAGGGGAGGTTAACATAGCGTCCCGTGTAAATAGAGCCTTATGTCGCAATCGCATTCCTCTCCCCGCCGGCTGCACTCACTGCACACCGGATTATAGCCGCCTCCACCTCGGCTCTGCCATGGCAAGTACAAAGGCCGGGAGGAGGAGCTGAGGAGGAGGTAGAACACCGCGCTACAGCATCTGCCTGGGAGCTGGAGCTGAGGTCTTGGGGTCATGGTGATTGGGAAGGGGCCTTTTAACAATCATGCTGCCAGGAGTTATTTTAGGGAGGGGGATGGGGGTTAGAGGATATGTGGTAGTGGGTGCTTTGTTTTGGGTTAGAGAGGACTTGAACTAGAAGGAGGGGGGCAGATTTGAAGTTTGACCCCCCCCAGCACTATTCCTCTCCCCTCCCAAAGCACCTCCTAGCACATATCCTCTAATCCTCACCCCCATCAAATCAAAGATCCCATCTTGGCTCCATCCATCCCCCCGATCTCCCATCCCGGCTCCATTCTCCACCCCAATCCCATTCTAGCTCCATCCACCACCCCAATCCCATCCCGGCTCCATCAACCACCCCAATCTCATCGCAGCTCCATCCACCACCCTGATCCCATCCCAGGTCCATCCATCCCCCAATCCCATTCCAGCTCCATTCATTGTGGCAGGTTAAGGGGGGAGAGCTGCGCCAATGCACTAGCCAGCTCAGTGCCCTGGGGGGGGTGACACCATGTTTTACCGCACCAGGTGACACCAACCCTAGTGATGCCACTGGGAGAGCGGTCCGCCCTAGGTGCCACACTGGTGGGTGTCAGGCCGGCTCCGCCCTCTGTGTCAGCTTTAATTAGAATTGCCAGGTGCTGCTGTCACATAAAGTCCCGCCTCCTGGTATAGATCATTTGACAGACAGCACACTTGTCCAATGCTGGGACATGTGCTGTCTATCATAGGTGGGAGCCGATCCAGGAGGCGGGGCTTGCGTGATGGCGGGCACCCAGCGATTCTAATTAAAGCTGACACAGTGGTCGATGCCGGCCTGACATCCACCAGTGTGGGATGATCCGGTCAGCTCTCCTTTCTCACCCCCTGCACTGGTGAGGCTGCATTGCTGGGCACTGGTGAGGCTGCATTCCTGGGCACTGGTGAGGCTTCATTGCTGGGCACAGATGAAGCTTCATTGCTGGGCACTGGTGAGGCTGCATTGCTGGGCACTGGTGAGGCTGCATTCCAGGGCACAGATGAGGCTGCATTGCTGGGCACTAGTGAGGCTGCATTGGATGGGCACTGGTCAGGCTGCATTGGATGGGCACTGGTGAAGCTGTATTGCTGAGCACTGGTGAGGTTGCATTCCTGGGCACTGGTGAGGCTGAATTCCTGCGCACAGGTGAGGCTGAATTCCTGGGGACAGCGGAGGCTGCATTCATGGACACTGGTGAGGCTGCGTTGCTGGGCACAGATGAGGCTGCATTCCTGGGCACTGGTGAGGCTGCATTCCTGGGCACAGATCAGGCTGCATTCCTGGGCACAGGTGAGGCTGCATTGCTGGGCACAGATGAGGCTGCATTCCTGGACACTGATGAGGCTGCTTTGCTGGGCACAGGCGAGGCTGCATTGCTGGACACAGGTGAGGCTGCATTCCTGGGCACTGGTGAGGCTGCATTTCTGGGCACAGGTGAGGCTGCATTGCTGGGCACTGGTAAGGCTGCATTGCTGGGCACAGGTGTGGCTGCATTACTGGGCACTAGTGAGGCTTCATTAGATGGGCACTGGTCAGGCTGCATTGGATGGGCACTGGTGAGGCTGCATTGCTGGGCACAGGTGAGGCTGCATTCCAGGGCACTAGTGAGGCTGCATTCCTGGGCACTGGTGAGGCTGCATTGCTGGGCACAGGTGAGGCTTCATTCCTGGGTACTGGTGAGGCTGAATTGCTGGGCACAGGTGAGACTGTATTCCTGGGCACTGGTGAGGCTGCATTCCTGGACACTGTTGAGGCTGCATTGCTGGGCACAGGTGAGGCTGCATTGCTGGGCACAGATGAGGTTGCATTGCTGGGCACTGGTGAGGCTGCATTTCTGGGCACAGGTAAGGCTGCATTGCAGGGCACTGGTGAGGCTGCATTGCTAGGCACTGGTGAGGCTGCTCTGCTGGGCACTGGTGAGGCTGCATTCCTGGGCACAGGTGAGGCTGCATTCCTGGGCACTGGAGAGGCTGCATTACTGGGCACTGGTGAGGCTGCATTGCTGGGCACTGGTTAGGCTGCATTGATGGGCACTGGTGAGGCTGCATTGCTGGGCACTGGTGAGGCTGCTTTGCTGGGCATTGGTGAGGCTGCTTTGCTGGGCACGGATGAGGCTGCATTCCTGGGCACTGGTGATGCTGTATTACTGGACACTGGTGAGGCTTCATTCCTGGGCACTGGTGAGGCTGCATTGGGCACTGGTGCGGCTGCATTGCTGGGCACTGGGGAGGCTGCATTCCTGGGCACAGCTGAGGCTGCATTCGTGGGCACTGGTGAGGTGAATTGCTGAGCACAGGTGAGGCTTCATTCCTGGGCACTGGTGAGGCTGCATTGCTGGGCACATATAAGGCTGCATTCCTGAGCACAGATGAGGCTGCATCCCTGGGCACTGGTGAGGCTGCATTGCTAGGCACAGGTGAGGCTGCATTCCTGGCACAGATGAGGCTGCATTCCTGGGCACAGGTGAGGCTGCATTGCTTGGCACAGGTGAGGCTGCATTGATGGGCACTGGTGAGGCTGCATTGCTAGTAACTGATGAGGCTGCATTGCTGGGCACATGTGAGGCTGCATTCCTGGGCACGGGTGATGCTGCATTGCTGGGCACAGGTGAGGCTGCATTGCTGGGCACAGGTGAGGCTGCATTGCTGGCCACAGGTGAGGCTGAATTGCTGGGCAATGGTGAGGCTGCATTCCTGGGTACTGGTGAGGCTGCATTGATGGGCACTGGTGAGGCTGCATTGCTGGGCACTGGTGAGGCTGCATTCCTGAGCACAGGTGAATCTGCATTGCTGGGCACTGGTGAGGCTGCTTTGCTGGGCACTGGCGAGGCTACATAGATGGGCACAGATGAGCCCTGCATTCTTTATGTAGCACATTCCTGAGCCCTGCATTCTTTATGTAGTGCACTCCTGAGCCCTGCATTCTTTATGTAGTGCACTCCTGAGCCCCGCATTCTTTATGTAGCATTCTTCTGAGCGCTACTTAGCCCTGCATTCTTTATGTAGCGTGCTCCTTGGCCCTGCATTTTTTTATGTAGCGTGCTCCTTAGCCCTGCATTTTTTATATAGCATGCTCCTTAGCCCTGAATTCTTTATGTAACGCACTTCTGAACTCTGCGCTCTGTTTTTATCTTATCTTGATAACATTTGGTAGTCATATCTCAAAAGATTCTAAGAAATGTCTTTTTTTTTAATCTTTATTTATGGTCGAAATGTCAAAAATAAAGTATATATATCAAACCATCTTTCTCAAAAAACATATACCACATACACTGCATATATAATTTGAGAAAAATATGCTTATAAAATAGTTTACCATTTGCTAAAAAAAAATATGTCCCTGGATTTCATTTTAAAAATTTGGTCACCTTACCCTAGAATGGATAGTCTTTACATTGCTACAGGCCCAAATGCCTACATGTTGAGCTGGTCTGGACCACCCCCAGAGAAAAACAGTAATCATTCTCCTCATTGAAAACCAACTAACTAGAAAGCCCTCTGTCTTTTTAATATATCCTTATCCATTCTTCCCTGACTCCTGATTATGGGACATCTAGTGGCTAAAAGGTAATTACAACAGACCACCTTTGTTCCCTGCCCTACACTGTCCCTGCTCATGCTTACTGGACCAGGTGTCTGTGGTCATGTGCACCCTGCCGCTGACAGTATAGCACAGCGACACACTGCATTCCATATGCTAGTAGAGGGCAGGGGTAGCCTTCTGGGCAAAATAATGACAGCTAGGAACCTTCCACTGTAGCGCAAGTCATAAACTCCAGTGACACAGAGTCAGTAGAACATGATGCAGAGTTAAGGGGTCAGGAGTAAGTGATGCAGAATTCAGGGGTCATGAGCAAGTGATGCAGAGTTCAGGGGTCAGTATTAAGTGACCCAGAATATAGAGGTCAGTAGTAAGGGAGGCAGAGTTCAGGGGTCAGTAGTAAGTGATGTAGAGTTCAGAGGTCAGTGATAAGTGACAGAGTACAGAGGCCACTAGTAAGTGGCATAGAGTTCAGTGGCCATTAGTGACATAGAGTACAGAAGTCATTAGTAAGTGACCCAGAATATATAAGTCATTAGTAAGTGAGGCAGAGTTCATGGGTCTGGAGTAAGTGGTGCAGAGTTCAGAGATCAGTAGTAAGTGACCTTCTATCCCACAGTACAACCATGCAGCCCTCCCTCTGCACAGGTTACCACCATTCTCCTTAGACTCATTATGGTTCCTTCTGTCATCAGCCGGGGATCTCTTTCGCATTTCCCTGGGTCCAGGAGGCAGGCTGTGATTTGCCTTAGCAATGGCCAACCACAGTCCTTCTCCCCCTGGAAACAGGACCCCCCCAGCATTGCAATAGCACTTGATCTCATCCCCATAAACAAGCACTGAATGGATCTTTGCTGCAGCTGGGAGTGACCTTCGCTGCTGTCACAAAGACACAGTACTGAACAGCGTTTCTTCACACTTATTGTAGTGCAATGTTTGAGGGCACAGTGTGCCCTCCCCCTAGTGGCCCATGTTACCCACACACATTGCACCAATGGAGGATATGCCACTGTACCAGAATCAACAGATGCTGTAAATGGCCCTAGGCCTTGGCCTGACTGGGAAATGGTACAGATTAAAGTATTATTTTGTTGAAACACTTGTGGGCAATGGTAGTTGCATTGCAGTACCCAACCCAGTGTAGCATTATTAAATGCACTATATTGTCAAAAGTATTGGGACACATGCCTTTACATGCGCATGAACTTTAATGGCATCCCAGTTTTAGCCCGTAGGGTTCAACATTGAGTTGGCCCACCGTTTGCAGCTATAACAGCTTCTTCTCTTCTGGGAAGGCTGTCCACAAGGTTTGGAGTGTGTCTATGAGAGTGTTTGACCATTCTTCCAGAAGCGCATTTGTGAGGTCAGGCACTCTCATAGACACACTCCTTAACCTTGTAGACAGCCTTCCCAGAAGAGTTGAAGTTGTTATAGCGGCAAAGGGTGGGCCAACTCAATATTGAACCCTACGGTCTTTGAGTGGGGATAACTGAATCATTCAGATATCATTTCTTCCGGCCGCAGATTTCCTGCACCATAAGAACAATCATAGTGGAAGTTCAGCTGCTTGATCGTTCTTATAGGCAGCAAGAGGGGAGGAAGGAATCTGTCACTGCTGGAAGTTGATCAGAGAGATGACTGGTGACCATCTGGTCACTAGTTAACTCTATGACCCTCGGAGGCCCAGGCGCAATGCTATGACACCACGTCTGGGCCGGCTTTAGTAAACAAAATCGTGGATGCGGCTGGAGAGACCGAGAGAGTTCATTTTTTTCTGATCTCGGTCTTTCCAGCCTGGAGGAGAGATGTGGGTTCTTATTGACCCCATATCTCTCCATAAAGAGTACCTGTCACGCACTATTCCCATTACAAGGGATGTTTACATTCCTCGTAATAGAAATAAAAGTAATAAAAAAATAAAGAGACGGTGTAAAAATAAAAAAATAAAGGTAAAATGAACAATAAAAAAAAAAAAATTTAATGCGCTCCGGTCCCCGGAGCTCGTGCACAGAAGCGAACGCATACGTAAGTCGTGCCCACATATGTAAATGGAATTCAAATCACACATGTGAGGTATCACCGCATGCATTAAAGCTAGAGCAATATTTCTAGCACTAGACCTCCCCTGTAACCCTGAACCCTGTAAAAAATTTTAAAGCATTGCCTATGGAGATTTTTAAGTACCAAAATTTGGTGCAATTCCATGTGTGTTTGCAATTTTAAGGCTGGATTTACATCAGTCCGGTGCAAATTTCAGCCAGTCTGCTGCTGAGAACAAATGGCTCCTGTCCGTTCTCACAGCGCAGCAGCCGCGAGCAGGGGGAAAGATCCCCATTTGGTGCGAAACACATTCTCCATGTTAGATGCATTCCCATTGAATTTAATAGGCTGGGAATTCACACCGCATTGCAGAGAAAAAGCACACGTTTTCTGTGCAATGCGGAATGCGAATGCACCGGACCTATGTGAACCTGACACATTGTTTTCAAGTGTCATTCAAATTGGATGCGGTGTAAGCTGCTTCCAATTTGCAGAGGTGTGAACCTAGCCTAAAGCTTGACATGTTAGGTATCTATTTACTCAACGAAACATCATCTTTCATATTCTGCAAAAAAATTGGGCTAACTTTACCTTTTTTTTTTTTTTATTCGTGAAACAGTTTTTTATCCAAAAAAGAAGGCGTTTGAAAAATTCCTATGCAAATACCGTGTGACATAAAAAGTTGCAACGATCGCCATTTTATTCCTTAGAGTCTCTGCTAAAAAACATATATAATATTTGGGGGTTCTGAGTTCTTGAGCAGCTGCAAAACAGAAGAACATCAGTCTTACACAAGCAGAGACTATGGCAACCTTTAACAACTTGAACCAGTTTATTGATTGCCTGAAAGTTTCCTCCACAGCAGACACTTCAACATCATCTCATCAAGGACCTACTCAGATTTCTTTGTTTCCCTGCAATAAAACATATACATTTTCCTGCATAAAATACATTTCAGGAAGAAATTCTATTTATTTCTAAATTGTTTGTTTTATACTGTATGCTGCAGGTTAGTGCATTTATAACCATGTAGGTTCCAAAGCACCCCTTCCCTTTTCACCATTAAAGAATAAACAAACCCCGATTGGGTTTATTTCCTCTATATTCCCCTGCAAAGTAGAAGCATAATGAGCTATTATGCATTGCATACAAGCCCATTATGTGTCCATTACCTGCAAACAAAGCCTGCAATGTCCAGCACTGTCCCCTGTGCAGGCAGTGTCCCTCTTCAAACCCCTCTTCCCTCCGGGGCCGCGACTCCGGCTCTGTGACTGTCCAGAGTCACGTGACGTCACTCCCACGCATGCGCGCAGGAGCCGCCAGTCACAGCACGATCTCAGTGAAGAAACAGCACGGAGGCCGTTTCTTCACTGCGCATGTGTCGAATGATGTCAGCAATGCTAGTACACTGTATATCTCCCAAACTGTGCAGGTTTAGGAGATATGCAGGGCACCTACAGGTAAGCCTTATTATAGGCCTTATTGAGTCTCAGTGCATTGTTTTTTTATCACATTTTTGCGCCTTTTAGGCTGAATTCACACAGGGGTGATCCGTCTTCCGGCGGGACTTTGCCAGGCAACTTCAAGGCAAATTGGAGGCAACTGGCAGGCAAATTCAAGCTTGACTATGCCAGGTGACTTTGCCTGTGGCCAATCAGAGAAAGGAGGGGGTTGCCCTGGATAAATTATTTTCTTTTAACTGTAAAGTCGCTTCCATTTAGATGGGGGATCCGACTTAGAGGCAACTTCTATTGAATTCTATGGGCACAAGTCGGATACAAGTCGCCTAGAAGTAGTACAGGAACCGTTTCTGAAGTTGCTCCAAATTCAGTAGTGTACATTAAGACGGCTCCCATTCATTTTAACTGGGATTTCAAATATCAAGCTACTTGGGGCAACTTGAGGCGACTCAAGTCGGAGCGCAAGTCGCCCCTGTGTGAATGGGCACTTAGTCTACCCTAAAGTCCATACAGTATGTCTTTTTTACAGGACAGGTATGACTTTAAATTGGTAGCAGATTTGGATACATATTTTATTTTAATTTCTAGATTTAATTAGATAGACATAGGGAAAAATGATTAAAAAATGCATGTTGCTATGATTTTTTTTCACAATGCAATTTTTACGTAATTCACAAAGCCCTAGATATATCAATATCACAAGGCAAGGAACTGATTGAGTCAGCTCCTGGAATTTGGGGTATATAAAAAAAAAAACGTTCACTAGGATTTACTGTACATTTGCCTAACATTCTTCCAAAGTTCAATAAGAAAATTTGGGATTTTGAAGCATTCAATTTTATAATGAAAATGCAATGGTTGCCTATGGAGAGTATGGAACTTGTGCATTTAATAAAGATTCAGCACTTCGGCAGTTACATTTTAATTTTTAACTAGTTATACTTAAATATGAAGACTAGGCACAACAACACTCCTTTAAATATATTCCTAATAGTCACAAAGGATATAATACCAATTTGTGTGCACATGCTCTGCGCAGAGAGCAGAGCTGTGGGAGGGACTCATCAGGCCCCACCCACTACAGACCACTTGCAAAAAACTATAGGAGGGATGGAGAGAAGACCAGTCACCCTGCATAAAGAGGGAGTAGAAGTGAACGGTCTTCATTACAGGAACCTCTTGTAAAATTTCACACTGGATTACTGCACAGATTTGGAAGAAAAAAACAAAGCACATCAACATTTAACCACTTGGAGTGCACCAGGTGCATCATCTAAACAATGAAATTGTTTTGGACATTATTTCAATGAATTTTTTTTTCCCCATCTGTCACTATGAACTTTAGTGTTCAAGCACTTTACGGACTATGTTTTAATGATTCACTTTGAACTTCATTTCTTTAGCGCTGCAATTTTTATTATGTACTGTATACTTTTTTGAAGTGTCAGTAAAAATGTGGCTCTGTCAGTAAATTTCAAGGTTTCTGTCAATAAAAAAATTTGTTCTGTTTGTTAGTGTTTAGATTTCACTTGGGGGGGGGGGGGGCAGGTAGAGGGGTTAGCAACACTACCTGAGCCACGCTTTGTGTGTTCAAACAAAGCATGGCTTGGCCTCGCTCCTCTGATTTCCTCATTGGCTCACTAGCTGTAGTTGACAACAGCAGGAGCTAATGGTTCCTGCTGCTGTGTGAGCCAATGAGGAGAGAAAGACCTGGGAGAGCAGATGCTCTCATGCACATCTCTAGATTGAGATGGGGCTCGGGTAAATTTTAGGGGGCTGCGGGGGGAGCTGCACCCAGAAGGTAAAAAACCCTGAGCCTGTATAACCACTTTAACACTGACTATACTTTGTTCTGCAATAGGAGTCTCTCATGCTTTCGTTACCAAATAAATGTATCCTCTACAGCACAGATACAGAGTTCTTTTCCTGCCAGAGCTGCAGATGCTTCTATTCAGTCTGCAGCCAATGTAATTTTTTAAAACTGTCAAAAAGTACAATGACATTTGACCACCTGGAGGCATTCTGTAAAGAATGTCCCAGAAATGTTATTTGCTCTTCTGTGGTTGGCTCATTGATTTTCACTAAAGTCTGCACTAGGAGTCACGCAAAAGTTAAAGCATCTCTTGCAATAGGAAATACATTTTTGCATTTTTAATGAAATATTACCTAGGTTTGCCATCTAAAGGGATGCAGACCCTGCAGCTTTCCTAATTAGAACACTGAAAGCATACCAGCTGGTCACAATTGAAGGCAGGCTATGGCGAAACCCAACAGCTATTTCCTAAGAACAATGCATGCCTATTGATGCTTGTTGTGTTAGGCCAACGCCCTGCACCACAATGGACCATAAATTGTGCATGCAACATTTCTGATAGCGTACCACAATGCACATGTGCCAAGAATGAATAAATGGTGCTGCATCACACCAGCAATAGCGTGAATAGGCCCTTATATTTTAAACAGCAATTCTACGAATTTTTGCACTTCGGCCTTACATGCTTGTCACATGCACATTTCACATATTTTATAGTTATTAGTGGTAACCAATGCTGTATCTTGGCCTAGGCCGACAAGGCCCAGGCCTAGGGCGGCACTTTCCAGGGGGGCAGAACAAAAAGAGTCCCTGCCAGCTTGCACTCTTAGTGTAGCGCCAGTCTTATGGGGCAGATTGGGCCAGGAGGCAAATTGGTCTGGCACCCCCATAAAGCAGCTGGGCAGGGCCGCCATTGGGGGGACAGCCCATACATATGTAGCCCGAGGGGCCCAGGCGGCGGACCCCAACCAATGAGTTGCTGTGCCATAGCCAAACAGGAAGTGTGAAGAAATCTCTACAAATTAAGGGAATCCATTGCCCCCCCCCTAAAGTCCTAAGAACTAGTGCCCCTACTGGACAATTTCAAGGTGGGTCCTAAATAAGAAGGGGTGTGGCCTTGACAGGAAGGGGTGGCTCATTTTTAAATTAGGGGGTGCACGAGTTTAGTCAGGTCTAGGGCAGCACAAAACCTAAATACACTGCTGGGGGTAACTAAAACTAATTCCACCAGAATGTGCTGTGCCAATAAGCTGCAGGAGAAACAGTTATGTGCGTTTATGTAACCTTTTCGGATTTATCTATAAAAAGTATATATCCCTGTTTATTCCTGTGTATATTAACACACATAATAGAGTTTCAGGTAAGTAAATGGAAAAATAACATCCAACCTTTTACTTAATATAAATCCCCCCCCCGTGATAAGAGCTAAACAATAACAATCCATTCTGCTGTTCAAGGCCAGTCACTTTAATTCAGCACAAATTCAAAAGATGTTTTAACCTTGCTGGCATCATAAATGGACTTTGTGGAGTTTTCTATAAAGTCAGTGCTGTGCCTGGTACTTAGTATTGAGTGTATTCTTCCTCTACCTGTGCCTGATCTAATAAACACTTCAGATCATTTCAATCTTGAAGTAGAAGTAAAGGCAAAAACTTTTTATTTTATTTTTTTTATTTTGGATAGAGTAAGGGAGGGTTATACCTCTGTCAGTTTGTTTGTTCCATTGGGGAGAATTCCCTTCACTTCCTGTCCTATAGCCAAAAAGGAAATGAGAGGAAATCCTGCAAAAGTGAGGGAATCACTTTGTAAGCAGGTGCAGTCTATTATCTCCACTGAGGATGGCGCTCATCAAGGTTGAAAATAAAGCGCAAACTATCCTAAATAAATTAACCAAAATATATACAGCGCTCAACCAAAATTAGCAAGTGCTTTAATCGGACCAGTGAATTTAGATGAGTGAATAAAGTGAAGATATAGAAAAAACAAAAACATAAATATATAAGTGCATATCACTACACAGTTATAGAGTTATTGGGATAAGAGTTCATCCAATTTTCGTATTAATAAAATGGCATTAACCTCCTTGGCGGTATGATTATGTCAGGAATTTTGTTTGTTTGCATGGAAATTTGGTGTTATGTATTGTAGGCCTACAATTCTTAGGAATAACTCACTTAAATCTGTCCAAACAACAGTCTAGTAGACATCCCGGGTATGAAAAAGTTTGAAAAATGAAATCATAAATTATAATATAATAAATAACTAAAAATAATTATCAAAAATAATAATATAATAGTAATAAAATTTATTCAATAATGTAATCAAACCAAAAACGCAGAAATTTGCTCAGTTGCAGAATTGTCGCTGTCGTCACTTTCAGTTTCTGATGATAAATTTCCTCAAAAATCAGTATCACTCAATTCTGCAAATGATTCTTATTTACTATCGCTGTTTTCTAGCTGATCAAAAACCACTTTTGACGTAAAGGGACGCTTTTTGGTTGCCATGGACATTGTCATGTTTCCAGGCAGAAAGAATGACATTTATTATATAAAAGTGCATGCAGGGCTCTGGGCAAACCACTAGGGACAAAGGGGATGTGAAATGTTTTCATACAGTAATGTAATCTATAAGATTACAGTGTACTGTATGTATAGTGTGTGTTTCACTTTTTGAATTTCCCGCCGGTCTCCGTCCCCGTGCGACGCGACGCTCGCAGGGAACGGAGCCCGGCACACAGAGGCATCGGAGCGGCGGACACAGCCCGCAGACACGGCGGGGGACATCGCTGGATCCAGGGGACAAGGTGAGTAGCGCTGCCTGGATCCAGCGATGCAAGCCCGAGTGTGGTTCGGGGTTACCGCTCTTGGTACTGAAAATCCACCCCGAGCCACACTCGGGAATACCGCCAGGGAGGTTAAGCCTTCAACCATCAATGGTATTGTGTAGGGGAAAACAGGAAAGTTCACAGGTATCCGGATAAAAGGGTAGTTGGGGGCTTACCAGACACAAAATAGAATAAGCTTCAAATGATCAAGGAAATCCAGGCAATACGGGTTGGGAAGAAGCACGTCACACTATCCAGGAATGATCCAGGTAATCTCCAGGGGCAAGATGGACCACCTTCTCTGGCTCCTAGGGGTCTCCCGATGGCTAGATGCAAATCATCCAATCCCGAAGCAGCATGTCACACTCTCCTAGACGATTATGGTAGGTCTTACTTGTAAGACGGACGGCCACGGAGCTTCATATATTCCCACATCGACCAATCAAGGTGATATGTCAGGGGTAAACATACCCGATGGCTCCAAAGGATGAATGAACCGAAGGGGATAAGAACTCAGAATAGTGTAAAACCTCAAGAGGTGAGGTGTATTTATTAAAATTAAATTAAATTAAAATCAGCAAATGGATATACCAGAACAAAATATAACAGGCGCAGCACTTCAGAGCAACTAACTCCCACTAACTAACTGCGGGAGTTAGTTGCTATGTGTTATAGCTGCTTACCTTAAATTCTACATTTACCACTCACTATTTGTGCCTTAGCGCTGTATCACTAGTACACTATCCTAAATAAATTGCAGCTGAACACTCAAGGCCAATTACAAAACACCTCCAAATACACATACCGTATATACTCGAGTATTAGCCGACACAAATATAAGCCGAGGCACCTAATTTTACCACAAAAACTGTGAAAACGTATTGACTCGAGTATAAGCCTAGCATGGGAAATGCAGCAGCTATTGGTAAGCCAGAATACAGGCATTGTAGCCATTACACATGGACTCAGTCATTGCACAGGGACTGAGCCATTACACTGACAATCAGCATTACACAGGGGACTGAGCCATTACACTGACAATCAGCATTACACAGGGGACTGAGCCATTACACTGACAATCGGCCATTACACAGGGGACTGAGTCATTACACTGACAATTGCCATTACACAGGGACTGAGCCATTACACTGACAAACAGCCATTACACAGGGGACTGAGCATTACACTGACAATCAGCATTACACAGGGGACTGAGCCATTACACTGATAATCAGCCATTACACAGGGACTGAGCCATTACACTGACAATCAGCATTACACAGGGGACTGAGCCATTACACTGACAATCGGCATTACACAGGGGACTGAGCCATTACACTGACAATCGGCCATTACACAGGGACTGAGCCATTAGACTGACAATCAGCATTACACAGGGGACTGAGCCATTACACTGACAACCAGCCATTACACAGGGGACTGAGTCATTACACTGACAATTGCCATTAGACAGGGACTGAGCCATTACACTGACAAACAGCCATTACACAGGGGACTGAGCATTACACTGACAATCAGAATTACACAGGGGACTGAGCCATTACACTGACAATCAGGCACTACACAGGGACTGAGCCATTACACTGACAATCAGCATTACACAGGGGACTGAGCCATTACACTGACAATCAGCCATTACACAGGGGACTGAGCCATTACACTGACAATTGCCATTACACAGGGACTGAGCCATTACACTGACAATCAGCCATTACACAGGGGACTGAGCCATTACACTGACAATCGGCATTACACAGGGGACTGAGTCATTACACTGACAATCGGCATTACACAGGGACTGAGCCATTACACTGACAATCAGCATTACACAGGGGACTGAGCCATTACACTGACAATCGGCCATTACACAGGGACTGAGCCATTACACTGACAATTGGCATTACACAGGGACTGAGCCATTACACTGACAATCAGCCATTACACAGGGGACTGAGCCATTACACTGACAATCAGCCATTACACAGGGGACTGAGCCATTACACTGACAATTGGCATTACACAGGGGACTGAGCCATTACACTGACAATCGGCATTACACAGGGACTGAGCCATTACATTGACAATCGGCATTACACAGGGACTGAGCCATTACACTGACAATCAGCCATTACACAGGGGACTGAGCCATTACACTGACAATTGCCATTACACAGGGGACTGAGCCATTACACTGACCATTGGCATTACACAGGGGACTGAGCCATTACACCAGGCCTGTACTGGCCATCGGGACTACCGGGAGTTTCCCCGTGGGCCGATGGCTCAGTGGGCTGGTTTATATGCAGAGTTTGGCCGGCGGCAGCGGGAGCGTGGCAGCACACATCGGCGGGATTCGGGGGAAAGTGGCCAGCGAGGAGGGCAGTTAGATGAGAGGGCCTGGGAGAGAGACAAGCTCCACCCCCTCCCTGACCACCGAAGAGGAGCGTGCGTGCGCGGCCACCCCGGCGTTTCCAGAGTTCAATTCCCCCACCCACCTCCTCTCTGCTCCAAGAACTGTGGGCCCGAGCCGGAGGACAGACTGACTGGGGGCCCACAGGAAGAGGACTGGCGGGAGGCGGAGGCTGCCGAGGAGCCCCTGCAGTGCAGAGCATCAAGAGCACCTCCGGACCAGGGAGAGACTTGGCACGCCGCTGCTGCTGCTGGCCGTCAGGTACTCGGCAATGGCATCCTACATAGCTGCCTGCACACAGAGCCTAGGGGGAGCAGGGGGAGCAGAGAAGGGACTGCAGATAGGGTCAGTGCTATGTGGTCTGCCTCAGCCCCCCTGTCTCTCAGCCCCCCCTCTCTCTCAGCCCCCCGTCTCTCAGCCCCCTTCCCCCTGTCTCTCAG
>BLSH010176471.1:1183594-1194131 GCA_018402905.1 Glandirana rugosa
AATTTCTGCTATCTGTCCTCAGAGCAACAGCACAGACAGCAGTAGTAAAGTAATCTATCTCAGGATGCAGGATCAGGTCTTAAAATGGCTAAAATCTGTCCCTCACGCCGTCAGCTACCTTTCCCTATACTAACCCAAGGAGCATGTGACTGCAGCACTGTGACTCCAGCTTATAAAGAGGCTGGGTCACATGATGCACTGGCCAATCACAGCCATGCCATTAGTAGGCATGGCTGTGATGGCTTCTAAGGGCAAACCAGTGAAACGCTTGTTGATTGGCTGCCCTGCAGCTTCTCAACACGTGGAATAAAATAGCAGAACCCCGGACCGAACCCGAACGATTTTTGAAATGTCCGGGTCCGGGTCCGTGCCACGGACACCCGAAAGTTCGGTACGGACCCGAACGTTACAGTCCGGGTTCGCTCAACACTAGTCCTGAGAGTAGGTGGAAAAGCAGTGGAGGTATTGCTCCAACATCTGGTTTGTCCTTTCCGTCTGGCTGTTGGTCTGGGGGTGATAGGCAGTGGAAAAGGACAAATCAATTTCGAGGGTAGCGCAGAGAGCCCTCCAGATCCGAGAGGTGAACTGCACCCCCCAGTCAGACACTTCACTGGCAGACCATGCAGCCGGATGATCTCTCTGATAAAGACTTCTGATGTCTCTTTCGCTGTGGGTGTGCCCTTCTTAGGGAGGAAGTGAGCCATTTTAGTCAGTCTGTTAACCACCACAAAGATGGTTGTGTATCCTTTAGGAGGGGGCAACTCCACAATTAAGTCCATGGAGATCTTGGACCATGGTCGGTCCGGGATGGTGAAAGGTTTCAGGAGACCCCAGGCTCTGGTTTTGTCCGATTTGTTTCTGGCACAGGTAGCACAAGAGTGGACATAAGCAAGACAATCTTCAGAAAGCAGTGGCCACCAGAATGAGCGCAGAATCAGCTCTGCAGTTTTCTGGGAGCCGAAATGACCGTCAAGTTTGTGGTTGTGATGGGCCTTGAGGACAGCAGGGCGTAGCTCCAGAGGGACGTAAATCTAATTTTGATGCCACCAGAGACCATCTTTCCAATTGAGTCCTTGGGCCGGGGGTGCAGGCGAGCAGACAGAGCTTCTCCGAATTTGCGAGAGCAAGTCATCCTGAGTAAGTAAGGAGTTCCTGGGTTGAAGAATTGTGTCAGGAGGAGTAGGTGTTCCGGGTTCTAAGTACATGCGGGACAAGGCATCCGGTTTACTGTTCTTTGCCCCGGGGTGGTAAGTCAGATGGAACTGGAACCGGGAGAAAAAGAGTGCCCAGCGGGCCTGGCAAGGTCGGAGTCTCGTGGTGGTGCGGAGATACTCCAGATTTTTATGGTCCGTATATATCAGAATGGGGTGCTGGGCTCCCTCCAACAGATAGCGCCATTCCTCCAGCGCGGCCTTAATAGCCAGTAGCTCCCTGTCGCCGACGTCATAGTTCCTTTCTGGGGCAGTGAGCTTGCGGGAGAAGAAGGCTACCGGATAAAGAAGTGCCCTTGCTCCCCGTCTCTGAGATAGGACCGCTCCCACTGCCGTCTCTGAGGCATCCACTTCCAACACATAGGGTAACGTGGCATCCTGGTGTTGCAAGATAGGTGCAGAGACAAACAGTCCCTTTAAAGCCCGAAAGACATCCTGGGCCTCGGATGACCACTGGAACCGTTGACCTTGCTTAGTGAGACAGGTGATAGGGGCAATGATTGCCGAGAATCCCTTTATAAATCTTCTATAAAAGTTTACGAACCCAACGAACCATTGGACCCCTTTTTTATCCACAGGTGCCGGCCAGTCCAGGATCGCGGTAACTTTCTGCGGATCCATGGTAACCCCTGAGACTGAGAGAATCAGTCCTAGGAACGGGTTGGTGGAGCACTCGAAGGCACATTTCTCCGCCTTTGCGTATAGTCTATGCTGCCGCAAGTGGCTCAGAACACAGCCCACATGCTTTCGATGCTCTTCCAGGTAAGGAGAGAAAATCAGGATGTCATCCAGATATATTATGATGAAGACATCTAAGTAGTCCCGGAAGATATCATTAACCAGGTGTTGGAATGTAGCTGGGGCGTTGCAGAGTCCGAAAGGCATAACGAGGTACTCGTAATGGCCGAAACGCGTCCGGAAAGCAGTCTTCCACTCATCTCCCTCTCTGATGCGGATAAGATTGTAAGCCCCTCCGAGATCGAGTTTAGTAAACACAGTGGCCGACCCAAGCCTTTGGAAGAGTTCCGGAACAAGCGGGAGAGGATATATTTTTGACCATGATCCGGTTCAGCTCATGATAATCTATACAGGGACAAAGGGAGTGGTCTTTCTTCTCAACAAAGAAAATGCCAGCCCCAGCGGGAGAGGTAGAAGGCCTGATGAACCCCTTGGCCAAGTTGTCATCCAGGTATGTTTTGAGAGCAGCCAGTTCTGGTTCAGATAGTGGGTAGATGCGCCCAAAGGATACCTCCGTGCCTGGCAGCAACTCTATGGGGCAATCGTAGGGTCTGTGTGGAGGGAGCTGGTCTGCCCCCTTCTTACTGAAGACATTCAGGTATTGGTGGTACACTGGAGGCACTGCCTTGCGGGTTTCAGGATCTAGCTCAAGCTCAGAGTCCCAGGATGATGGGGAACAGGGGTGACGCTATGACGTCAAGAATCAGGAACTCCTGGTGCCCTTCGGCGGTGGATATGGGAATTGGTTGGGTCTCCGTTGTTACCTGGCCTGATTTGATGGCCGTTCCGTCGGCCAAATGAATGGTCATCTTATGGGCTTTGGGACGCAGAGGCACCTGGTGTAGTGTAGCAAAGGCTTGGTCCACAAAGCAACTACACGCCCCTGAATCAATAATCGCGGGGACTTCGACGCTCCCTCCGGGCAACTGTAAAGAGACAAGGAGAGTCAGGTGAGATGAATGGTGATTGGCAGATGCGGTTTCCAAGCTTGCCTGGTGGCGCCACGTACCGGCTTTCATAAGTCCTCACCATGTGTCCGGGTTCACCGCAGTAGAGTCACAGGCTGAGCGCCCGGCGCCTTTGTCTTTCCTCTGGAGTAAGGGAAGGGCGTAGGAGGCCAATCTGCATGGGTTCCGGTCCCTCTGTTGGCGCAGGTGGCGCTGGTACAGGAGTCACATGGCTGGGGACCTGGGGCATCATCCAGGTTAGACGGGATCCCGCGGAAGTGCCAATAAACCGTTCGGCTCGGCGTTCCCTGAGCCTCCGGTCAATTTGAATGGCCAGGTTAATTAATGATTCCCGGGTGCCGGGCACCCCAACACAGGCAAGTTCATCTTTCAAAGGCTCAGAGAGTCCTAGGCGGAACAGATAGCTGAGTGCTGCGTCGTTCCAGGCGGTGTCAGCACTCCAGCGCCGGGACTCAGCCACATAGTCCTCTGCGGCACGCCGACCCTGCTGCAGAGTATGCAGGGTGGCTTCTGCAGTAGCTGCAAGGTGGGGATCCTGGTACAGCTTGGCCATGGCGTCAAAGAACCCCTGTAGGGTAGTCACTTTGTGTGCCCGCTGTTCCCAGAGTCAATGGGCCCATACCTGGGGTTCTCCTTGCAACAGGGAGATCACCAGGCCCACCTTGTTGGCTTCCAAGGAAAAAGTGCGGGGCTGTAGACCAAAATACAACTTGCAGGAGCTGCGGAAGGCCCGGAACTTGCTTCGATCCCCTGCAAACTTGTCAGGCAAGGGTACCTTAGGCTCTGAAAGCAGAGCCACAATGGTGCGACCTGCTGCCGCTCCGCTTCAGGATGCAGATGGCGCGGAGAGTTCATGCACTTGTTCCTGCAGCTGGGTATAGCAGTCCTGCAAGTTCTTTATGGCTTGTGTGAGCCCGGCCAAGTGGACGCACGGCTCGTCCATAGCAGAGGGTCACTGTCACGGGTCCACGGTCACGGTCCTGGCGGTGGAGTCTGTCTTAGCAGGGAACAACCACTCTTACACACCAGATTCAGGGACCCCTGGTAGTGTAGACAGGAAGTCCCAGAGTGCGGGATGGCAAGAGGGCTGAATGGTCACTGGTGGTGATGTGAGGCTCCAGATGGTCGTGCAGACTGAAGGATGGTCGTGCAGGTTGGGTCAGCAACTGGCGAGTCAGAGAGGCACACAAGGGGCAGGCAGAAGAGTAGTCAAAGTCCAAGCTGGGTTCGTTCATGGGCTGGCGCCAAAGGTACAGAGGGGTCAGACAAGCGGATGGTCATGGATAGCCGGGGTCGGTGCAGGCAGATAAGTAGCAGGTCAGGGCAAGCCAGGTCGGTACACAGGAACAGGAACAACACAGGAAGCAGGTTTCAGGCAGGAGAGCTGAGGCTCACAGGTACTCAGACGCTGTAGAATGGACAGCACCTGCTGACAGGTGCAGGAAGCTTAAACAGGGCCGTTTGCGCATGCACGTGAACGAGCGTGAATGGCAAAAACGGCAAAAAAGTCCACAAGGGGAGCAGACTTCAACTGGCCAGTCTTTTCCTAACAACAGTGCATGCATCCTTTATTATCAGCCATTGGCGGGGGGAAAAAAAGCCTGTCGCCATGCTGTACTCGCACAGGTACTCGTTGACGGCCCTCTACTGCATGTATAGCCGCTGCAGCATTGCCAAAGTCGAGTTCCACCTGGTAGGCATGTCACAAGTCAGGCAGTTTACAGGCAGGTGGAATTCCTGCTGAATTTCAGCCAACCGAGCACTGACTGTGTATGACCGCCTGACATGGCTACAGACTTTTCTGGCCAGCTTTAGCACATTTTCCAACCGTGGGTACATATTTAGGAAACGCTGCACCACCAAATTAAAGACATGTGCCAGGTATGGCACATGTGTCAACTTCCCCTGTCTAAGGGCGGACAGGAGGTTTGAGCCATTATCGCACACCACCATTCCTGGCTCCAGCTGGCATGGTGTGAACCACCTCTGGGCCTGTCCCTGCAGAGCTGCAAGAATCTCTGCTCCGGTGTGGTTCCTGTCCCCTAGACACACCAGCCGAAGCACTGCATGGCACTTTTTAGCCTGACTCAGAGAATAGCTCTTTGAACTCGTAGGGGGTACCTGATAGGAAAATTCTGCAGCGAAGGGCATGGAGGTGGCTGAGGAGGTGGAGGAGGAGGAGGGGGTAGAGCTCACAGGCCTGACATCATCACCACCAGCTGTATGGAGACGTGGGGGTACAACATGCTGCAGCACCGAGCCCTGTCCTGCATCCTTCCGAGTTGAAAGCAGCATTACCCAGTGTGCTGTGAACAAAATATATTGTCCCTGCCCATGCTTGCTGGATCACGTGTCAGCAGACTGAAGTGGGTAAAGAGGAGGAGGAGGGACAGATTTGTGCCCCTTTTGTGTGGCTTTTAGGTGCGCTTACCAATGGGCTGAGTGGTTGGATGTTAAATGCCTTGTAAAGCATGAGGTACCCAAAAAGGCTGGTGTTTTTGCCCCGTTTGATGTGCCTGAAATACAGTGTGCAGAAAGCAACAGTGCGATCTGCTGCAGATTTACTGAAAAAGGTGGCGTTAAACTTGCAGTAACGCACAAAACTATATGACGTTAAACTGGCAGTAATGCACAAAACTATATGGCGTTAAACTGGCAGTAACGCACATAGAAGTAAATGGTGTTAAACTGGCAGTAACGCACACAGAAGTAAATGGTGTTAAACTGGCAGTAACGCACACAGAAGTAAATGGTGTTAAACAGTCAGTAACGCACACAAAACTATATGGCGTTAAACTGGCAGTAACGCACAAAACTATATGGCGTTAAACTGGCAGTAACGCACAGTAACGCACACAGAAGTAAATGACACTAAACTTTTTTATCTATTTTTGAAACTCTTAAATCAATTGGTTTACTTCCGCTTTAACCTTTTACTGTGCCCTTAATAAGCGAAGTACAGGTTTACGTAATATATATTATTAATAGTGGTTAAATTAAAAGCTACATATACAGCTAGCTAGTCAAGCCTAACCGTACCCAAATTCATTTAGGTTTAGATCTCACTGGCTAGGCCATTACTTTTAGACAGGATTGGATATTGCAATGCTGATGACATAACATCAGAAGAACAGCTCTCTGCCCTCCAGTCAGGTCCCACTCACTCACCCTCCCCCCCAACAACTCCCCTTACCCAAGACATTTTCTTTAGCCTTTTCTTCATACTTCTCGCTCTCTCTCTCTCTTTTTCCATCCTTCCTACACTTTGATGATACACTTCCTTTTAAACTGTAATTTCCCCCACATTTCTTTTTTACTACTAGCACAGAGACAGATAACTAGCTCTTTGCCTTACTCACCAATAGAGAGCTTAACCTTATTCAGCCACCTACACTTATGCTGGCCATAGACTATACGACAAATCGGCCAAACCCATTTTTGAAAAACAAACAATCAGCAGTGAGAGCAAACGATAGTGCCATAACGTAATGACCGATAAATCGTTCATAGGACATACATGAATTGTGTTTTGTGTGTTTTTTTTTTCACACCTAGTGCAAACAGTTCATTCAGCTGAAAATTTCAAACTTGTCTTTTGTTTTTTTGGCTCAAAAACATTCCAACAAATTACCGATTTGTGCCCATTAACTGGCCAAAAAATAACGAACTGTCCAAATTTTTCGTATAGTGTATGGCCAGCATTAGAGTCCCAAAACTGGAAGAGAGTTTCAGTGGAGACAACATCGTAATCCATTGCACCCCTATTACACAACACCTTGAATGCCTTATTTTTTAATATATGGTTACATTCACCTCTAGTAATGAAAGCCATGCTAAACAAAGCTATCTGCAAGCACATTAAATCTGATCTTTACTCAATTAACCTTTGATTGTCACATCACACATATATTGATAACTGCAATAAAACTATGTAAAGAAAGAATAGGTATTGTTTGGTCATAATACAGCTCTAATTAATGTTATAGGTTTCCTTTAATAAGAACATGTTAACATGTAAGGCTCTTTGTGTTTAGCACTCTTGCCATGCTACTCTTTGCTTTTGGTTTGGTATTTCCTAGATACATTAGACTGCAATACTGTACCTCACAGATGCTTCTGTATATAGTGGCCATAGGGATGAGCCGAACACTCCGCGGTTCGATTTGCACCACAACATGCAAACAGACAAAACGTTTGCGTGAACATTCAAACACCGTTAATGTCTATGGTACCTGAACATGAAAAATCAAAAGTGCTCATTTTAAAGGCTTATATGCAATGTTATTGCCCTAAAAGGTGTATGGGGACCCGTGTCCTGCCCTAGGGTACATGTATCAATGAAAAAAAAAGTTTTTAAATCAAAAGTTTTTTCAGGAGCAGTGATTTTAATAATACTTAAAGTGAAAAAAATGAAAAATTCCTTTAAATATTGTGTCTGGGGGGTGTCCTTAGTCTGTCTATAAAAGGGCGCATCTCTGTGAGGCGTAGAACATAGCCAGAGCAAAATGACATTTCCATAGGAAAAATTGTCATTTAAGATTGCGGCTGTAATGTATTGGTACCGGTGATATACAAAAAAATTGCTGAAAAAAATTTGACATGGGTGACCCCCTAAAATCCAAACCAGACCCTTATCCAAGCATGCAGCCCTGACCGGTTAGGATTGGGGGAGGCGGGCGAGAACACTGTAACCCCTTGCAGTTACTCTTGTTTGAAGGAGGAACAGGGCCTGATGTTGTAAATTAGTTTACAAATTGTGATGAAAACCCCCAGTCAAACAGGTGGCGAAAACTTGGGCCTTGGGTGCTGGCAGTGCCAGAACACTGTAACCCCATGCAGTTGCTCTTGTTTGACGGAGGAACAGGGCCTGATGTTGTAAATTAGTTTAAAAATTGTGACAAAAGCCCCCAGTCAAACAGGTGGTGAAAACTTGGGCCTCGGGTGCTGGCAGTGCCAAAACACTGTAACCCCTTGCAGTTACTCTTGTTTAATGGAGGAACAGGGCCTGATGTTTACATAAGTTTAAAAATTGTGACGAAAGCCCCCAGTCAAACAGGTGGCAAAAACTTTGGACTTGGGTGCTGGCAGTGCCAGAACGCTGTAACCCCTTGCAGTTACTCTTGTTAGACGGAGGAACAGGGCCTGATGTTGTAAATTAGTTTAAAAATTGTGATGAAAGCCCCCAGTCAAACAGGTGGCAAAAACATGGGCCTTGGGTGCTGGTGGTGCCAGAACACTGTAACCCCTTGCAGTTAGTCTTGTTGGACGGAGGAACAGGCCCTGCTGTTTTAAATTAGTTTAAAAATTGTTATGGAATGCCCCTGTAAACCAGGTGCAGAAAAATTGGTTTTAGGTGGTGCCCTAAATACAAAATATTGTTCTAGATTATGGACAGGAGCAATAGGAGCAGTGGCAGTCTTTAAGGGATCCCAGATCCCTAGCAAATTTAATCAGTTGCATCAGCATCAGGGGCTTGATAGCTGCTGATCCAGGACTGATTCATTTTTATAAATTTGAGGCTATCAACTGAGTCTGTGGACAGGCACACTCTTTGATCGGTTACGTACCCTCCAGCAGCACTGAATGTCCGTTCAGAAAGCACGCTGGATGCAGGACAGGCCAGTAGCTTAATTGCATATTGAGCAATTCTGGCCAGTGGTCCGTCCTCAAGACCCAGTAACTAAGTGGATGCTCAGCTAGAAAGGTCTCCAAGTCCGCTCTTGCCCCTATATATTCCTGCATCATATAATGCAGACGCTGACGATGGTTGCTTGAACTTATCAGTCCTGGGTGCTAATGACATCGCTCAGCCGGCCACCTTCTCCACCACTCTGCCTCTGAACGACCGAAGCTTCAGAAACACGTTGTCCAGGACCAGCAGCAGGACATGGTAACCTGCCAGGGTCTGAAAGGCAGTGCACAAATTTTTTTTCAAGGTATCCTGAAGATGTTTCATCCTCTGCACCCTCTGAACAGGCAGGATGTGTTCTGCAACTTTACCCTTGTAACGTGGATCAAGAAGGGTTGCCAGCCAGTAATGATCCCTCTCCTTGTCTGATGCAATTGGGTGGCTGCCATTAAGCTGGTCCCTGGAGGACATCCTGCCTTGTTGGTGTTGGGCCTCCTCCTCCTCACTTTCCTCCTCTCTTCTCTCAGGCACCCAAGTACAGTCCATGTCCTCATCATCCCCTCCCTCCTCGTCTCTGGAGCAAACTTGGCAGTATGCTGCAGCGGGGGGAACATGACTGCTAGTTTCTTGTTCTTTTGCAGCACCCCCTGTCTCTAGGCTCACGCTACTCCCTTCCTCAACCTGGGAACCAACATTGGAGCCTTCAAACTGCTGCGCATCCTCCATCAGCATGTAACTGACACTATGTTTGCATTAACTCTAGTGACTCCTCCGTGCATGATGGTGGGGCTACAGAAGGAGTAACTGTGGACAAGGATCCGGTGGAATAAGCCTCTTTGCCAGATGCGTTGGAAGGCAAACTTGTACGAGCCTGGGTGACAGAGGATGAGGAGGATGAGGACGGCTTTGTTATCCACTCCACCAACTCTTCTGCATGATGTGGCTCAATAGCATGTCCAACAGCAGAAAAAAATGACAAGCGTGACCCGCCTGCAGAGTATGCACTACGTCCGCCACCACCACTTTTCACTGAAGACACAGAGGCCGCTTGCCCTCTTTTAGTGGCCTGGGAGCGTTTGCCTCTCCTTTGTGGCCTTCCTGAAATGATGGGATTTTTGTTAACATCGCACTACACTGTACTATATACCGTACACCCCCGAATGCACTGATATATAGTGTGCACTCAATACTCTGTGTGTATGTATGTATACACTAGACTGTATATATTTTAAGACACCATGTCAAGTAGTGTGCTATATACCGCACCCCCCCGAATGCACTGATATATAGGGGTTGATTTACTAAAACTAAAGAGTGCGAAATCTGGTGCAGCTGTGCATGGTAGCCAATGAGCTTCTAACTTCTGCTTGTTCAATTAAGCTTTGACAAAATAACCTAAAAGCTGATACACTAGACTGTATATATTTAAAGACACCATGTCAAGTAGTGTGCTATATACTGTACACCCTCGAATGCACTGATATATAGTGTACACTCAATACGCTGTGTGTATATCTGGATACACTAGACTGTATATATATTTTAAGACACCATGTCAAGTAGCGTGCTATATACCGTACACCCTTGAATGCACTGATTTATAGTGTACACTCAATATTCTGTGTGTATATCTGTATACACCAGACTGTATTTATTTTAAGACACCACGTCAAATAGTCTGCTTTATACCGTACAACCCCGAATGCACTGATATATAGTGTATACTCAATACGCTGTGTGTATATCTGGATACACTAGACTGTATATATTTTAAGACACCACGTCAAGTAGTGTGCTATATACTGTATACCCCCGAATGCACTGATATATAGTGTACACTCAATACGCTGTGTGTATATATATATATGTGCAAAAGACTGTATATATTTTAAGACAGCACGTGTACTATATACCGTACACCACCGAATGCACCCATATATAGTGCACACTCAATACTCTGTGTGTGTGTATATATATATATGTCAGAAAAC
>BLSH010176471.1:1201586-1212232 GCA_018402905.1 Glandirana rugosa
GATGGGTTACCGTAAATAGAGACAGAGATGAATAAGTGAGGTTTGGACTAGAAGTAAGGATGTGTGATGAGCAGGACCCATAAGTAACTGAGATCAAGTAACCTAAAAATCAAAATTCCTTGATTTTTTTGGCCGTGTTCTTCTTCTGCTACCTTAAAAAAACACCACTGTGAGGTAGCATTAACTTCAGAGGCAATAGGTTATCAAGAGATTACTGGAGCTCCTAGTCAGTGGGGTGAAAAACACCCTTTTACAGTTATGATGTAACCAATACACAAGGCTGTGCAGGAGTGGGACAGCCATAATGTATCAGTTACATTTAAAGTGGTGGATTAAACCAGAAGTGCACTTTTTATGGGGTTGATCCAGTTCTGGATGCGCCATTTTGAGTTCCACCTAGTGCGAGAATGTGCATGAGAAAGACTGGTCATTAGCACTGGTATGGATATTATACAGTATATGCCATTGGGTAGTTTGTACCCAATGGTACAATGAATCCTAGGAGTGGTATGTAAGTTGTACAGAGCTTTACAGCATTTCTTTGTGATTTAATATATAAACAACAGTTTAATCGAATGGAGGTGTAACACAAATGCACTCTCCAGATTCAGGTGCATTAATCCTTTTTCTTATCCTTGTCAAAAAAAAGCGAGGACATACTCTGCTCAGGCACTTTCAGGGCTGCAATTAAGGTCCATTCTTCTGTTTTTTTTTTTTCTTTCTCTTGTCATCACTGTCACTTTTAATGGAAGCAGGGACAAGGAAACATACAGAAACATTTTACTGTACTCAAAGGTCTTTGGGTGAAGTTGTCCTTCATAAAAAGAAAACATAAAGACAGCTGTTTACTGTATTAAGCACATTTTTACATATGTAGGCGGAATGAGCAGATCTTCACTTACAGATTTTTTTGTTTACTTACGTGTCTGGTCTACACCTTTAGGCTGCTACAAACACGTTAAATGACTGGCTGCTCAAAGAAATGGACATAGGAATGCTTGTCATAGATTTTGGCAAGATGGTTGAAAGAAGCTGCGTAGAAGCAGCTATGTGGCGGAAGGCCTATTTACTCACCATGCAGGTGTAGGCCTCATTAATTAATTTTCCCACAACTACCGGGTTCCTGGACATGGCCAGAGTATGGCGACTCCAGTGGGGTGGTCCTTTTTCCTTTGGGTCTGTTATCCCTTCAGCTCTTTGCTTGTGTTAAAACTATGACTATGCTATGCAGCCACATATCACCAAGAATGAGCTACAGAGACATTGTAAGGGTAGGTGGATGAGGTGGTTGTTGCGTCCTCTATGTTCCGTTCCCCATCACTGCCATCCACATGTGGTACTACCTTTATCTGAGCCACGCTCATGAGTTGGACAGGTGAGTAAACATGAAAGAACTCTAGTATAAACTCTCCCGATGTATTAGGCATCACCATGGTTACTGGTGCATTTAGAAGGGACACGCAGAACCAATGCCCTCTTCACCTGTCCTGCTTAACACCGCTACCTCATCCCAGTAAGGGTATGGGGTCCTGCCTTGCACCTAGACTCCATGGATGCACTTCACTTAACTCTTCCTCTTCTGTACCTGTATATAGGATGAGCACCCCTGCAGTGCAGATCTGGATCTGTTCTTGTTGCTTTGGGAGACAGATCGTGGCTGAAGGAGTGCCGACAACTTCTCCCTCACTGCAAATGACTATCTCACCTGTCACATGTACATGCTTATGACAGGCTGTTATAGAAACTTTTGTTACCCTTGGTAATCACTGTATCTTCACACTGTTTTAACTCTGGTACTGATGCCTTCATACCCGAACGTGTTTTAGTGACCCTAGATGTAGGCTATATTGCACTCCTTTAGTAACTTCATAGCAGGCAAAAGGAAAGTTTCAAACATTTTGAAAAATATTGCTTTGAAAGGGGATAAATGGGATTTAACGGTGCCGCTACATAAAAAATAATTGCATTTGAAGCAGGTTATAAAAAAGCAAATACAGGTGACAAACAGTTAAAAACAATTCACTAGTGAGTCAAATAACATTTTAGGTGTGCACTCTACATGTTTCGCCATACATTTCGGCTTCTTCAGGAGCCTTTTGACACCATATGTTTTGGCTATTCACTGCAATGAATAAAGATAAATATCAAAAACAAAATCATGCATCCGTCCTCTAACTGTTATATTATATTCAAAAGAGAACAAATTATTCACACATCATTTACTATACAAATCTTATATTGGACATTGGTTGCCATGTTGAAATATCCACCTCACCTCAAACCAGGAAAGGGTGAGACATGGGCCACAGACACGGACACGGAACAATCATCCAGAGAGCATTCGGCAACCACAGGGGAGATAATGCCACTGATAGAAAGAATATAATTTATATTGTGTCTTAAATGATATTGCTCAAACTTCACATTTTTAACTGTGTTATTACAAGTCTGAATAAATAAGTGAGCGGCCTATATCCGTTAAAAAGATCATTTTCAGTATTTATTATTTAAATTTATATATATTTTTTTATTATATATCAAACCTACACCCACCCGATTGGTCAAAAAAGGGACTTTCCTTATGATGAATGCATGTTTTTGACCAATCAGGTGGGTGTAGGTTTGATATATAATAAAAAAATATATCAATTTAAATAATAAATATATAATTTTAAATAATAAATACTGAAAATTATTTTTTTAACGCATATAGGCCACTCACTTATTTATTCAGACTTGTAATAACACAGTTAAAAACATTTTACATTTGTAATTTCAAGCTCTGATCAGCAGACCAGGGGACACATCTAACCAAGCAGATATGTGCTCAGTTAGATGGCATGAAGGGCAGGGCAGACAATGGGGTCAATTAAACCCCTAATGTCTCTAAAATGAGTACCTACCTCCTGCCTAATGCTATCACATGGAGGTTATGAACCCCTTTGTTTTAACAATCAAGTAAAAATAAATAAATAAGAGAAAAAAGTTAAAAAAAATAAAATCATAATAAAATGTATGTAAATCATTTTTTTTTAAAAAAAATTGCCGTAACCCCTGCTGCCCCGCACACATGAGCAAATGCACGCCCAGGATGCACACATGTATGTAAACCACGCTCACACCATAAATGTGACATATCGCTGCACTTGTTAGAGTGAGAGCAACAATTCTAGCACAAGTGCTCCTGGTTAACTCCAAACTGATGAGTTGTAAAGGTTTTTAAAGCATCACCTGTGGAAATTTGCAGGTACCGTAATCTTAAATTTTACCAAAAGAAAATGGGTATTATAATGTGTATGTGTGTGCACAAAAATTAATTTTATTATATTTTTTTTCCTGAAAATTTGTGTTTAAGTACTTCAGCTCCGGAAAGGTTTATCCCCCTTCATAACCAGGCCATTTTTTGTGATATAGCCCTGTGTTACTTTAACTGACAATTGCGCGATTGTGCGATGATGTACCCAAATAAAATTGATGTCCTTTTTTCCCCACAAATAGAGCCTTCTTTTGGTGGTATTTGATTATTTTTATTTTTTGCTCTATAAACAATAAAAGACCGACAATTTTGAAAAAGAAACAATATTTTTACTATATATTTGCTATAAAACACATCCAATAAATAAAATAAAAAAAAAATGTAAAAAAATAGAATTTCTTCATCAGTTTAGGCCAATATGCATTTTGCTACATATTTTTGGTAAAAAAAAAATCACAATGAGCGTAAATTGATTGGTTTGCACAAAAGGTATAATGTCTACAAACTGTGGGATAGATTTATGGAATTTTTATTTTTTAATTGTTTTTTTACTAGCAATGGCAGCGATTAGCGATTTTTAGCAGGACTGTGACATTGCAGCGGACAAATCTGACACTAAGTGACACTTTTTGGGGACCAGTGACACCAATACAGTGATCAGTGCTTAAAAAATGCACTGTCACTGTATTAATGGCACATGACAGGGAAGGGGTTAACATCAGGGGTGAAAAAAGGGTTAAATGTGCTCCTAGGAAGTGCTTTCTAGCTGTGTGGGAGTTACTTTGGCTGTGAGAAGACAGAGATCCATGTTCCTGCTTAACAGAAACACAGGATCTCTGTCTCCCCTACTAGCAGAATGGCGATCTGCTTTGTTTGCATTGGCAGACCGCCATTCTGCCATCTCGCGTGAAAGATTGGCGGGTCCTGTCTAGACATTGGGTCTGCCAGACCTGCTGATTGGCTCCCGCTGTGTCCACAAACCCAGAAGAGGCGATCACGTGCAGGTAAGTGATTTCGCTTGTAGGAGCCACCGCCCTGCAGTATATGTAAGTGGGGCGGTCAGCGACCGGTTAATAAACAGTAGAGCAAATATCTGTGACATGAAAATTTCCAACTATCATCTTTCTAGTCTACGGGGCCTCTGTTTGTCTGAAAATATATAATGTTCTGGGAATTTAGGCAATTGTATTGAAAAAATGAAGATTTTAACATGTGTGCAAAAAATAAAAAAAATTGCTCTAGAGCTGAACTGGTTAATGCATGTTTAAGGGTTTACATCGACTTTAACCTTTCCATATAACAACAGTACATGAAGTACTGTGCCCTTGTATGACTTTAATGCCACTGAATAACATCAAATATTCTTCTGATTTGTACATAGCACATTATGAACCCAGAGATAATGCCAAAAAAAGTATTATCTCTGTTAACAGGAGAAACCTATACAGTGCCACTGTGTCGTGTCACACCTTTTCTTCCACCCTGGGGGCTCCCGACACCTGAAAACTTTTTTTTTCTCATTCTGCTTCTTCTAACAAGCATAAAATAAATAGTTTCCTTCCTGATTGCCATGCTTTCTGCCGTCCCTGTGTTCTGCTGGCTGAGATTGGGACAGGAACACATTGCTCAGACTGTCCATTATAATATTCATTTGGCTGGTTTTGCCATAGGCAGTAGCACCTGTTACACATGCCATGTTCTCTCTGTATATGTATATATATTTCCAAGCATTTCTCACTTACAACTGTGATATCATGCACATGGGCAACAAGATAACAAGATGAAACAGCAAGGTCAGGGGGGTGTGGGATGAACATGAAGAGAAAACCTCAAAAATAGAACGCAGGATAAAATGCATGAAAGTGGACATTGGGGAAATGAAAACTGCTCATCTTACAGCCTAACTCAGGGCATTCTCCAAATTATTTAAATGCCTCCCCCTTCACTGCCACATAAAGAATTGATGTTTATTTTTTATAGGGGATGATATAAATGTAGTGCCCCTCTGACACCCCAAAGGCAGGATAGCACCTCCAGAGACTGGGGCGGGCTAGTATTTCAGTCCATGACTAAAATGGGGGACCGAAAAATAATATTGGGCGCAAGTCAGTTTTGTCTTTTTCAAAGTTTAATTGCAGAATGGTTAAGGAGGTGAGGGGTAGGGGTGCCAGATACCATAACAGATCACTTACAGACTCTCCAGATCAATGGCCAACTTCACAGTGTCAGAACTTTTAAGTTGACCTGGCAACACTGTAAGAACATTCCTAAATTTCAGTGTGTCCTTCCAGTAAGGTGCCCCCCTTGGGTATCCTCCTGGGCACAGTTTCCTCCAGACTAGGCAGGACAGCTTCAGGACCACTTCAGCAGAGCCCTATCCAGCAGCACCTCCTCAAGCCTCAGCCTGAGGCAGGATAGAGAGCAGATGGCTTGTCCCGAATATTTACATCCTCCTCCAGCATGCACCAGTGGCATAAACCTCCTGCTCGATTGGCTTAAGGAAATATAAATATTCATAACTTAGTTTTATTTGTGAAATCTCATACTATGACCAGTGATACCAGTGATAGCTACTGGCAACAGTGAGAAATCACAAGCCAACTTAAGCTTAGGGAAAAACCAGGTGAAAAACTATACAGTCAGTCTGAGCTAACTACAGCCAAGCCAAAAACTAAACTGACATAGTAGCCCTTGTTTAGGTCAAGGGGCTACATAAAACAGAATACTACTTACCTTATTTCAGTGTTCTGCAGTCTCCTTTCCTGACAATTTTGGTTGTGACGACCAGTCCCCTGAAATCACTCTGCTGATGTTATCACTTACAATGCAGGGCCGGCGGCCACATCTCATCCTGATGACTTTTGTTTGGTAAATAATAAGATCACTTTCTCAGTACTCAGTAAGAGGATCTGCCGGTTATAATTTCATTATCAGTCTCAGTAAGGTAACAAGAGAAATGCTGCACAGACGCGGAACCTTAGAAAGTGGCTTTCTCTTTCAAAACAAAAAATTATAACTAGTCCTAAAAAAATTCCCTTCCCTATCCCGGCTAACCTGTATAAAAGTATGCTTACCTATTTTTAATCTGCTGTGGTCCAGTCACGTGTCAGCAATAGCACATCTGGGTTGAACAGTTCCACTCCCGCAATAGTCAAGCACTCTAACAGCAGAGAAATTTCAGGCTTGAAGGCTTTTCTCAATGGATAGGAAGAAAAATAAGGATTACTCTGCCTAAGGCATATGTAAGCCCAACATGATTAAACTTGTGCTGGCATGCCCTCACACGCACACAGCCATTCACTGGGAAGATCAGTGTAATACTTGTCCTCCTCCCCCATCTCTCTGAGCTCCTTATGCAGCTGAGAACAGAGGGTATGTAATCACTTATACAAAAGGGAAATAAGGTATGTATAATGTTTTTATATACAGTATCTATACACAAATGTTTTTTTTTATTTTATTTTAAACTGAATGGGTTGTTTTACAAGGTGAGGGTTTGCATATACTTTAAAAGAAAAGTATGGCTAAAGTTTTTTTGGCCGTACCTCTCTTGTGGGTCACAGGAGTGCACTTACTTTTGCTTCATGCACTTAGTTTTCCTGTTACCCAGAATCAGCCGACAGTGGGCTATAGCCCGCTGTCAGCTGGAATGGCAGAACAGAGCCATTGTAAAGTGACAAAGTGCCAGAGCCCATGGCAGAGAACACCCTGGTTCTATGCTATGAAAGGAGAAAGTGATTTAGTGATCTCCATCTCTGATGTAGCGCATCCCCCATAGGAGTAAATAAATGGTAAATAGGGATCCCCCACCCTGCACAGCCAGGCACACCACATTTTTCACAGGCACACTTGAGTCAGGAAACAATCCAGCAAATTTGTTTTTTTTTTTATTAATTAATTAATTAATTTTTTATTAGGGGTATAGGAACTTGGATGGGGATTGGATTATTATGGGATGCCTACTTGACTGGAGCAAAAGTCTCTTCAGGGACACTTCCGCTATATACACTTCTATGTACACTCCTCTTCCTCCAGATGGCACATTGTTAGTTAATCTGACAAAGGCATCGGTCGGATGAAGCAAAGGCCCTTACAGGCAGAAACTGCGAGTGTCTCTGTTGTGTACAAAAGTCCCAGGGTCCAGCTACATTCTTGTGGCTACTGATTCCAGCAGCACCTCTTCAGGCACTGCCAGTCCACCTAGCTGCAACTGCCCCTTTCACTAGCCATCCTGGCTACTTTCCACAGTCTTCCCAGCCTATCTCACTCACCAGCCACCCTGCTGTCTTCTTCCTGGAGATCTCCTGGACACACTCGGTGGCTTCTGCTGTCCTCAAACTAGCTTCTATGCCTCTGGACAGGACTGCCCCTTGTGTTTTCCGTCTATCCCTCCACGATAGCCTCCTCAGCACTCCATCTCAGGCTTCCACCCAAACTCCACACTGCCCCTGCTGGATTGACCCTGAGCATTTAAGAGGTGCCCTCCCCATGTCAGCCCATTTGGACAGGGATTGGTTGGGGCTCTCATAAATACTCCAGGCAGCTCCTCCTAACCTCCCTGCCATTCTTCTTGAAACTTCTTCAAGGTTCCAGCAAGCAGGGGGAGGTACTATAGTTGCTGCCTGGTGAGTCATCCAGCCTTCCTGAGTCACTCACCCTGACCCAGATTCAAAACACAGGCTTGGCTGCCAGTCAAACCAAACAATTTACCTACACCACAAAAATAAAATCTATGTACATCATAGCACTCTACACTAGAGGGTGCGAAAATGGAATCCCTGTACCACTCTCAAGTACTGTTAACCCAATGGAGTGGCAGTGATGCTCCTCAGGTTAACAAATGCAGCTGCCACTCCACCTGCCTACATGTTAATTCAGGGAATATTCAGCTGCTTTAGGGGGTCCGCAATATACTTTTTTTCCCTATTGAAGCAGAATGCACCATTATGGCATTCCCTGGAGGATTCTGTATTTGCAGGTTTATAATTTATTAGTTGAGCTTGATGGACTTGGAGCTTTTTCAACCTAACTATGTAACTATATACAGTAACTCACAGGGGAGTCTGTATGCAGTGACCAATGACATTCCTTACAACTCCTTGGAATATAATAAATATACACTCAATATGATATGGGCATCAGAAATAAACTAAGATATAACTTTATTGATGTGGCTACATACTGTATAAGCTTTAGCTTCTTTCTGGTGGTTTAGCTCCAGTATTTGATAGTTCCCGAGCTGTTTTGGCTGTTAGGGTATTAATGTTGTTTCATACACTTGGACTTTGTCCTGAACTTTTATTCAGTGGCAAGCCATGCCTGGTGCCTTATTACACTAATTATAATCCATATTCCCATGGCACAGGCTCTTGGAGAGAGCTCTAGAGTACTGTGTGCTGTAGCAACCACCAGCTGGACACTGGATCAGGAAAGCCACAAAGAAGATATTTGCCAGCACACCATGGATCTTCAAGTTGAGTCCAAAGTTTTTTTTATGAAAGCCTGAACCCATCACAAACAAGAGAGTGCAATGTTTCGGAGTCACGCAGGACCCCTTTGTCAGGCATGTGTTCACTTCATTATTATCATATAATATCTTCATTATTACGCTGATAAACAGCTTATTATCAGAAGACTATGTATAGATAGCTTTCAGACAACCAGCAGTATTTCAAATGGAATTTGATGATTGCCAATGCATAACTGGACTAAAGGACATGGTTTTTACTTTGTGTTCCATACATTTGACATGACAGAATGAGTGCTTCCTCCACAGCGCTCAATGTGTACCTTGGTGGTCATATTCTTGAGTAATATATGTAATCCACGATAACTCTGAATCCCACAGCAAAGGTTACAGGTAACTCTGTGCAATAAATCTGCTGTTCAAACATTACTCCTGAAATTACTAGAAAGTGTGACGGTTTTGAAAGGTTCTTTATGAATAATATCAATGGCTCCTATGGAAAAAGGTAGCCCAGAGTAAAAGAGTGAGATTGCAAATATTGCTTTCCAATTCCATAGAAGCAGAGCATGTTGTCATATGTGATGTGTTTTGAATGGGCAAATTACTGGCTTTTTGGCTTGGAAATTGCTCATATTCATTCAAAATTGCTTCTCAGGCGTGGAAATCAATCTTTGTTTTGCAGATTTCAATTCCTTTAGTGCTAACCACATAGATGGAACTAAATGAGTTGCAAAATATGTCTTTAAAAAAGATCATATGTGATGTTATTTTAAATCTAATATTTATTGCAGGGATCAATAATACATGGTTATTTATATGAGATCTAATGTGACAGTACAGAGGAGCACCACCATTTGTGTATTGTATATCAACATACACTGTTGTTGCTGCATTTGCCATACAGTACATGTTAGATATAATAGACTGGCAAAAATACAGGATATGGAGTGGAGAAATGCAAAGGGCAATAGAATGTGTCTGTCAGATATAGCTTTAACTTTAGAATTAAAGTGGGAGGTAATCATGGTACTAGTATCCATTGTATGATCAAAAATATGCAATTTTTTTTAGATATTTAAAAATACGAGTGTAGCTCTTAAATTGTTACCAAAACTAGGACCTCACATTCACTATAACCGGTCTCCCACAGTATCCAGAACATGGAAATGCAATCATTTAAGTAAATATAAACTGCTAATTACCTCTTCTCATCAGCAGTATATAGCAGTCTTGTGACTTCTATCAGTGTCTGGTTAAAACTTGTAGGAGGAGGTTTCATTCTCTGACTGTCCTATGAGGCTGCAGGACCCCTGACTCTCTGTCTGGACAGTGCTGATTGGCCCTGTGCTGATCACATGCACTCTCCCAAAAAAAAAAAAAACTGTCTAGCAATGCACCCCAAACTTAACAGGTGCAGAGTGCCCCAAGGCTTTGTACTATCAGGAGATAGAATGGGGGACTGTGGAAGAAGAGGAGGATCAGAGAAGACAGGATCAAACAGCCTTTCTACACAATGCAAGTGGTTGTAAAGTCTTTACAACCACTTTAACCTACAGGTATGCCTATAATAAGGCTTACCTGTAGGTACCGTGCATATCTCCTAAACTTGTATAGTTTAGAAGATATGCACTGTAATAGCATGTGCCGACGTCATTGGCACATGCGCACTGAAGAAACGGACCGAGTGTGGCGTTTCTAAAGTGACTATGTGAGTGTGTGCCTTAACCGGCGGCTCCAGGGCACATGCACGGGAGTGACATCATTGCGGCTCTGGCCAATCAGAGCACCGGAGCCGGCAAACCTGGAAACAGCATGTCGGCGGTCACAGCGGTGCACGGGGACTGCTGCAACAGCTTCGTTCTAAGGTAAGTATTCCATAATGAGCTAGTATGTGATGCATACTAGTTCATTAAGCCTTTGTCT
>BLSH010176471.1:1228590-1241405 GCA_018402905.1 Glandirana rugosa
AGCGCGGATAGTATAAAGATGTTAGAGTGGCTTGACAACCACTTTAAGACAGAACCGCTCCTAATCCTTCACTGGAGGCATCTGTTTGGACAATAAATTATTTTGAAAAGTCCAAAGTGACTAGCACTAGATACTGGAATAAAGCTGTTTTAACCTCCCTGGTGGTCTGATTATGTCAATATTTTGAATGTTAAAGCGGTACATTGTTTTGCATGGAAATTCATTGTTTTATATTGTCTCTAATTTTTAGGAATTACTCACTTAAATCTGTCCAAACAAGAGTCTAGTAGACATCCTGGCTGTCTATACACTACACTAGCCTGCTGCCTGTATACTACACCAGCTTGCCTGTATGCTACACTAGCCTGTATATATACTACACTAGCCTGCTGCCTATATACTACACTAGCCTGTCTATATACTACACTAGCCTGTCTGTATACTACACTAGCCTGTCTATATATTACACTAGCCTGCTGCCTGTATACTACACTAGCCTGCCTGTATACTACACTAGCCTGTCTGTATAATACACTAGCCTGCCTGTATACTACACTAGCCTGCTGCCTGTATGCTACAGTAGCCTGCCTGTATACTACACTAGCCTGCCTGTATACTACACTAGCCTGCTGCCTGTATACTACAGTAGCCTGCCTGTATACTACACTAGCCTGCTTTTATACTACACTAGCCTGCTGCCTGTATACTACACTAGCCTGTCTGTATACTACACTAGCCTGCTGCCTGTATACTACACTAGCCTGCCTATATACTACACTAGCCTGCCTGTATACTACACTAGCCTGCTAACCTGCTGTCTTTACACTACACTAACATGCCTGTTTAGTACACTAGACTGCCTGTATACTACACTAACCTGCTGTCCTTATAGTACACTAGCCTACCTGTATACTACACTAGCCTGTTGCCTGTATACTACACTAGCCCGCCTGTTTACTACACTAGCCTGCTGCATATATACTACACTAGCCTGCCTGTATACTACACTAGCCTGCCTGTATACTACACAAGCCTGCTGCCTGTATACTACACTAGCCTGCCTGCATACCACACTAGCCTGCTGCCTGTATACTACACTAGCCTGCCTGTATATTACACTAGCCTGCCTGCATACTACACTCACTAGCCTGCCTGTATACTACACTAGCCTGCTGCCTGTATACTACACTAGCCTGTCTGTATAATACACTAGCCTGCCTGTATACTACACTAGCCTGCCTGTATACCACACTAGCCTGCCTGTATATTACACTAGCCTGCCTGTATACTACACTTACTAGCCTGCCTGTATACTACACTAGCCTGCCTGTATACTACACTATCATTTCTGTATACTACACTAGCCTGCCTGTATGCTACACTAGCCTGCTGCCTGTATACTACACTAGCCTGCCTGTATACTACACTAGCCTGATGCCTGTATACTACACTAACCTGTCTGTATACTACACTAGCCTGCCTCTATACTACACTAGCCTGCTTATATACTACACTATCCTGTCTGTATACTACACTAGCCTGCCTGTATACTACACTAGCCTGTCTGTACACTATGCTCGTCTGTCTGTATACTGCACTAGCCTGTCTGTATATACCCTAGCCTGTCTGTATACTGCACTAGCCTGTCTCTATATACCCTAGCCTGTCTATGCACTACACTCTAGCCTGTCTATATATCACACTAGCCTGTCTTTAACCACTTCCCGAACGCCTGCCATGTTTTCACGGCGGCAGTCGGGTTGCTGTGCGCGAATCGCCGTAAAAAGACGGCGATCTGCAAATGGCCGCTAGGGGGCGCACGGCTCGGACGGACCCGATGTCCGCCGGCGAGACGCGATGACCGGCCACAGGCAAAGAATGGGGAACCACCGATGTAAACACGGCGGTTCCCCATTCTGACAGTGCGGGCATGGGAGATCTACTGATCCCTGTCACTGGGATCAGTTAGATCTCTCATGCCCATGGTAGCCCACCCCCCCCCCACAGTAAGAACACACCCATGGAACACAGTTAACCCCTAGCTCTCCCCCCCAGGTTAACCCCTTCGCTGCCAATTACATTTATACAGTAATCAGCGGATATTTAAATTTCTGATCGCTGAATAAATGTCATTGGTCCCAAAAAAGTGTCAAAAATGTCCGACATGTCCGCTGCAATATCGCAGTACCGCTAAAAATCGCAGATCGCCGCCATTACTAGTAAAAAAAAATAAAATAAATAAAAACCCCAGAAATTAATTCTCATCATCCGTAAACGCGGCCACTTTTGCGCAAACCAATCAATAAACGCCAATTGTGTTTTTGTTATCACAAATATGAGGAAGAATATAAATCGGTTTACTCCCCTTCATGATGAGGCCATTTTTGCGATGTGCCACTGCGTTACTGCATAACTGACAATTGCTCGGTTGTGCAACGCTGTACCCAAAGAAAATATTATGTCCTTTTTTTCCCACAAATAGAGCTTTCTTTTGGTGGCATTTGATCACCTCTGCATTTTTTATTTTTTGCACTTTAAACAAAAAAGGCTGACAGTTTTGAAAAAAAAAACAATATTTTTTACTTTCTGCTATAAAACATATCCAATAAAAAAAAAAATAGCAAAAATCGAATTTCTTCATCAATTGAGGCAAATTTGTATTCTGCTACATATTTTTGGTAAAAAAAATCACAATAAGCGTATATTGATTGGTTTGCGCAAAAGTTATAACGTTTACTAACTAGGGGATAGATTTACGGAATTTTTATTTATTTATTTTTACTAGTAATGGCGGCAATCAGCAAATCATAGTGGGACTGCGATATTGCGGTGGGCAAATTGGACACTAAGGGATTGTTTTACTAAAACTGGAGAGTGCAAAATCTGGTGCAGCTCTGCGGAGAAACCAATCAGTTTCCAGGTTTTATTATGAAAGGTCAATTGAACAAGCTGAAGTTAGATGCTGATTGACTACCATGCACAGCTAAACCAGATTTTGCACTCTCCAGTTTTAGTAAATCATCCCCTAAGTGACACTTTTTTGGGGACCAGTGACACCAATTCAGTGATCAGTGCTAAAAATATGCACTGCCACTGTATTAATGACACTGGCAGGGTTAACATCAGGGGCGATCAAAGAGTTAAATGTGTTCCTAAGGAGTGATTACTAACTGTGCGGGAGGTGTTTTTACTGTGAGAAGGCAGAGATCTGTGTTCCTGCTTAGCAGAAACACAGGATCTCTACCTCCCCTTCTCACAGAACGGCAATCTGCCTCGTTTACAAACCACCGTTATGTCTCTCTTGGGAACAATCAGCTGGTCCGGGTGGACATCGGATCTGCCGGACCTGCTGATTGGCTCCTGCTGTGTCCAATCACAGTGGGAGCCGGCCATTGGTGGCGCACATGCATGCCCCAGACCTGGAAGTGCAGAAAAGTACAGGTACATGATTCTGCACAGAGGGCCGCTGTATATACACAGTATACAGTCCGCAAACAGTTAAAGGAAACATACTTTATGAGAAAGGGTGGTACAGTGGCTTAAGCTAGCCATAGATGGACTGAAATTCAGCCGATTCAGCAGGGACTGTCTAAATTTTGATCCATCTATGGCCATTCCTGTTTGAGAGGAGTTGACCTAGTGATGGGCTCCTCTCGAACGGGACTGTGTTCGATTAGTGCATGCAGCCAATCTGCTGCAGTGCTGAACATTTTATTCTGACATCAGAGGAGTCCTACAAACAGAATACAATACCACAGCAGGGAGGATATCCCCATCCTCCTCAAATGTGTGGATGATGGAATCCGTTCAGATTTTTAGATCAGCTTGCAGGCTGATCAAAAAAAAAGATGGCCAGCTTTAGTGATTAGCACTTATGCTTTACAGCAGTGGTTCTCAACCTCGATCCTTAAGTACCCTCAACAGGCCATGTTTTGGGAATTTCTCTTAGATAAAATAGCTGTCCAGAATACCAAGCCACTGACTCTGATTTAAAGCACCTGTGCAAGATAAAGGAAAACCTGAAAACATGGCCTGTTGGGGATACTTGAGGACTGAGGTCGAAAACCCCTCCCTTAGAGCACTGGGGTCCTTGGTTCGAATCTTGGCCAGGGCACTATCTGCATAGTGGGAGTTTCACTCCTTTCTGTATGAAGGTAAGCCTTTCTTACTTTTCCCCTCGACTTTGCTTTGCCAAATACTTATTCGTGGCCCATGATTTGGAAATACTGAAACCAGACACAGAGACAAAAAATAAGAGCCCAGCAAGGGCAACTTCATTATTTCTGCTATGACAGGTATACTTTAAAGCAGGGATATGCAATTAGCGGACCTCCAGCTGTTGCAAAACTACAAGTCCCATCATGCCTCTGCCTCTGGGTGTCATGCTTGTGGCTGTCAGAGTCTTGCTATGCCTCATGGGATTTGTAGTTCTGCAACATCTGGAGGTCCGCTAATTGCATATCCCTGCTTTAAAGGAAAGACGAGACAGAAAAGCAGGATATACGCTACATAACTTGATCTGAATTACGAATATTAATGTCGATAAACAGTGATATACATTCATCTGCTCTGCTCTACAACTTCATCAAATTGTATTAAACATGTCATATTATTACGTACCTGTATGCTTCTCTCTGCATTTGTATCTGCTGAATTGTCTATCCAGCTTCTTTCCCTGTTAAGCCGGGTAACATAAACCATTCTGGCGCTAAGAACAATGAGAGGTGATGGATGGGACTGATGAAATGGATGTCATTTCTTGATTAAATCAAACTTTATTGATGCCTGTCGGCCTGTTGTTTATAGCTCTGAAAGGCCATTTCAGCTAGTTTTGAGGAAGCTGAAAGACTTTTAGACTGGGGAGAATATGTAGAGTCTGTAGGCTGGGATGTTCCTGGCGGTACTGAATTCTCATATCTGTCTTGCTACAGTGGTTATAAAGGCTATTACACAAGGGGTGTACAATCTAGGGGTAGGAAAATCCCCACAATAAATGAAGGGTCATTGATCAAACAAGGCTTGGCTATTTAAAACACTTGAATAAATACTAGCCTGGGGAGAAGAAATTGAAAGGTAAAGAGTGTAGTTTTATGAATTTCAATAATACAATGTAGCCTGTCAATGGGGTTTTATAGGATACCCGTAGATCTACCCAATGCCCTCTTGAATTTAATGATGAATAAGAGATAAAGAAATCATGTCCAATAGGACACAGCTTTTTCTTTGATAGTTTATACAATTCAGATCCTCCAAGTGTTAATATAGTACTAGGTGATTGTTCACTCCTGAGAAATTCTCCATTATCATGGTCTTACTGCTATTTGTACCCAGACAGGAAATCAGTATTGCAGATGTATAAGTGAATTTGGAAATTACTTTACAGATTTTGAAAAGCTCAGGTGGAAGGGTGAACAGATCCAAGGCTTCAGATAACAATAAAATTAGGTCTTGAGTCACTTTACAGCTTTATTTTCTTTAACAATATAAAATCTCACTGTGTGCTGGTTTTGACCATTTTAGATGTACTCTGGGATTTAATAAAATCTGATCTGATGTTTTAGAGCACAGATATCCACCAAGAACTACACTGCAAGGGCAATGATTTCCCACTGATGTCAGCTAAGTCTGAAACAAGCCGGAATAAATGGTTCTGCAATATGGAAAAATAGTTTTGTATGGTTTTGGCACAGAGCCTGTGAGGAGCCACCACTATTGTTCCCAGTGCAGGATAAGATAAGGATACTGAAGTAATACTGAAAAAAAGTCATTACCTTAGTGTTAAAGATTAGTTTAGAGTTTATTTTAGATTAGTAGGGGGTTTAACAGTTTAGGGTGATGGTAAAGGTTTAGGTGGGATAAAGCAACTTAGACATTATACTTCAATAAGAAAACTGCAGTCAGTAATGGAGTGCAGATGCAAAGAGCCTGCAGTGACCCCCATCACCCTACCCTTATGCCCAAATAGGGGTTCGCCCTTATGCGCAACACTCCAGGACCCCCTGGTAGTGTTGAAACTTTCCCACCCTTGAGTGCATCCTTAGCACTAGTGTTGAGCCAACAGCAATATTTTCACAGCAACTGAACCCAAACTATTAAAGTGGAACTTCATTCTCTCAATCTTCATAAAACTATTTTAATCCTTATGCTGCTAGCATTAGTAAACAGATAGGGAAGCATACATTGTTTTACACTTTTTTTTACATTTCCTTAGTTTCCTCCTGGTTTCCAGGCATAGGCAAATAATGTAATTCTTGCCAGAAGTCTTCAGGACGGGGGAAGAGGAGGAGGGGTTTCTCAGCTAAGCACACTCTCCTGCCTGCGTATCTGGGATAAGGGCAGATGGAAAGTATATGCTACATCAGGGGTACTGAATGTTTTGAAGAGTAAGGGCCATTTAAGGGATTTGGTAACTGGTTGCGGGCCACAATGAACTATGGGATTTTATTGCCCCCCAAACTACAAATGTAAACAAGCCCTTGCTCTATAGCCCTATAACCCTGCTTTCACACTGATGCATTGCGGTTTACCTGCACATTAGGTGCAGTGCATTTCACCTGTGGGTTTCCTGAGGGTTAGCTGCACTGAGCCATAGACTTCTACTACATCTTGCAGTTGCGGTGTACTTTCTGAAAACACTCCAAAATTCCTGCATTTAAGAATTTTGGTGAGCGTTTTTAGAAAACACATCAAACCTGCAGGATATAATAGAAGTCTAACCACTGCACCTGTGGATCAGTGTGAGAACAGCCTAATAACCCTTTTTTATAAGTGCAAATATGGTCATTGCATAAGCATGGTGTATGTGATGTTTAATACTTACCTTTTCCTCTTCTAGCTTCTGCTGGAATTGCTTTCTAGGCTGCTAGAAAGGTCCCAGGCAAAGTGAACTTGGTATTACTCTGCCTGGGACAGGAATCCGGCGCTACAGAGGAAGCATCAGCTTATGCAGCTCCTGCTCCCTCTGAGGCTGCCTGCTTCCTTTACTGCCCAGGCCGGCTCCATCCACTCTGATGCTCTGGGATGGTGGGTTGGCAACCTGTTGATCTTGATTTGGGTTTGCTGAGCTGACCCGCCAACCTGAAGCATGGGCAAGCGCTTCCCTGGTATGGGATCGTGAGCCAAATCAGAGGGCTCTGCGGACAACATCAGAGGGCTCAGGCTACGGTTTGAGCACCCTTGTGTTATATGAATTATCTGCCCTTACTCGAGATGGCCATGGCCAGACATTCTAGGGGATGTTCTTCAAAGTGATTTCTCAGCAAAATAAAGCATGGGGACATGAATGGATGGATGAGTTTGCTTTGAATAATAGTAATATATATATATAATAATATAAATAGCATTTTAGTGTGTGGTGCTCAGATGCAGTGTAGTTTCGCCTTAAGCTTCATAATGCTGGAAGCCTTGCACAGATTTCTGCAGAATCCAGCTGCCTGCAAAATGTGGGTTTAACCTCATTATTGGTAGGTAATGTGACTAAAGCTGTACAGAAAAAATATCTAATCTGCTTTAAATCTGCCTGAATGTAGTGCTTTTACGAAATGAATTACTTTATAACTTAATTATGTGAAAAGTTATAACAGCTTGTAAAGAGTTACAAAAAGTAAGAGCCTCGCAACATGGAGCCCAATTCGACATGTTGTCATGCCTGCAGTTAGTTTGGCCTTACTGTGCTGTGGTTTTTTTTTTATCACATTTTCATCCTGTTTATGAACAAATGTTAATTAGAGGCAGACAAGGTATAAACCTAGTTGAACCCCCAAATTTTTTTCCTATTTACGGATCCCTCCAATCCAGCAGAGCTGGAGAGAGGAACATGTCACATACATAGATCATGAAAACAAAATGAAAACCCTCTGTTGTTTAAATATACTGAAAATCATTGTGAACAGTTATCAGTCTGACCGCAGTGCTGGCGCATTAATATTGACTATTCCCAGTGTATATATAACAGCTATGATGTGTAACACATTCAAGCTGGAAGGTTCCAATCAGCAAAGCTGTTCATTCCCTCCCCAAAGCTTGATAAATCTATATATAAACACATAGCTATGAATTACAAGATGCCATTTTTCATATTGCAAAAGCAGCAGACTCTCAGCAGAGCCTCAATTAATCACAAAGCATAATGAACCCTGGTGCCTTTCAAGCCACTGTAATTGATAAATAATTTTATCTAACCTTGAAGTAGATTTGCTATCAATTACCCCTTGTTTATGTGGGTAGCAGCAGCCGAACGGTGGTATTATGTCCACTTCACCCAACGGGCATCAAGAACGTTTATGCGTTAGTATCTTAAATTAATTTTAGTACGTTAAAGCAGAACACCTTCTAATATGAGTTTTAAAATAAATAACCAAAGTAGTAAAAGTAAAAAAATGCAATACTCCTCCACAGAAAGTCCATTCTGCCACTGGGTTAAATGGCAGCCAGCATCATTCAGCCCATTTGCTATGAACCCAATCTCTCATGGGCACACTCCCTGGGGTTGCTCTAGCATTTTGGCCTGGGCTCACAGTACAACACTGCATAGAGGGGTGATGATGTGATAGGATCAGTGTTGCTTTCTGCAGTATTGAACAATGTCCACCACAACCCTGGATTTAAAATATAGATAAAAGCAAAACGTTTTATTACATTTTGGACAGAGTGGAAAGGGATTAGAACACCTGTCAGTTTTTATTGCTGTCTGTGCCCCCATTAGAGAGATTCACCCCCTTTATTTGTCATACTTACCATTATCATTGACCGCTAAAGTAAAACAAAACCCCAAATTTTGGGTTGTCATCAGAAAAATAATAGAGCACTAATCTTCCAATGGGGACACTAGTTCTGGTGACCTTGGGGCCCCAAAGGGATTCCCTTAACTTGTAGAAATGTCCTCTCACTTCCTGTTTTGGACATGGAACAGGAAGTGAAGGTAAATGTCCACAATAGGGCACAGATGGCACTGAATAAAACCTGACAGGGGTTTTAACCCCCTCACCCTTATTCTATCCAAAATAAAAAAAATGTTTTGCCTATAGTTTTTCTTAAAAGTATGAATAAGAGGATTTAAAAAAAAAATGAAGGTGTCCAGTAGATACAACAAAAGATGGAAATCTTTCCAAAGTGAAGTATTTTATCTCTTAGGCAGCTGTCATAGGAACAAGCATCCCCATTTGAAAATTTCCCAGCAATCGCATCCTGGTGTGAACTCAAAATTTGGGATTTTCCCTAACTTTTGATCCCAGTAAAAATCGGGACAAATACAGAGGATGAATCTTCCTAGCAGTAATGCAAGAATTAAAACCTAGCAGGAGTTCTTACCCCTCATACTTCATCCACAAATTAAAAATGGTTTGGTCTTAGGTAAACTTTAGCACTTAGAGGAGAGCTTAGAGCTTAGAAAGGGTGACTAGATCACTGAGGATCAGAACAGATATGGAAGTATCACTCTCTCCAATGGTGCCACAAAGAATCTTCCACTAACCCTGGCTGGAAACACGAAGTACAGTTTACACTTTATAAAATGTATAGGATACATAAGATGATTGACTGATATGGAGTTCCAAGTCATGAATGTTGCCATCCAGGGCCACAAGCCCCAGTATCATATGTAGCACTGTCCTTGTAGGAGTTGCAAATGTCAGGGTTCCCCACTGCTGCACAGCCAGTCACTTAGCATTTTCAACTTGCATCCAGACACAGAAAAACAGTCCTTACGCTTTGTTTTTGTTGTTTTATTGAGGGGATAATAACTTGGATGGGGTTAGGGATTATGGGATACCCAACTTGACAGTAACAGAAAAATCCAGGGACAACTCCCTGTTTACAGCTCCACTTCTTCTTCCAATACTTGATCCTTATACAGTTCTACTGAATTTACTCTGAAGAACTCCAGTTGATTTATTCTGTGGGAGTTAACAGCCTCTTGTTAGCTCAGCAAAAGCCTATTTCAGGCTGGGAACAATCAGTTCCTTGGAAAAGTAGCACATGTGGAATGAACTGCATCTTATAACACCTTCTGCTTCCCTGTAGACACTGATCCCAGCTCTACTGCTTGCAAAAATTCTAGCCCACCTGGCTGCCACGAGCCCACCGGGTTGCTTCTTTTCCCCAGTCCTCCTGACTGACACACACACTAGAGATTTACCAGGGCAAGGTTAGATAAAGACTTAAGCACTCCGCTGTCTTCAAGAGAGACCTGCTACAGCTGGCAGTCTCTCCCCTTGTCTGTCCCTGTACCATGCTGATCTATTCGCTCTGTCCTGGCTCCTGCTGCCTCTCCAGAAATCTTTCCTCCAACTGCCTCCTGTGGTAGGATCCTTCCAGGCCAGCCACCCAAGGTAAAGCCCCTACCTGGCATGGGTCCCTCAAGGGCCACCGACAGATTCCCTCAGCACTGCTACTCCATGTTGGCATGGCTCATCCAATATTTAAAGGCTCCTTAGCTCTCTGCTAGGCCCACTTTCTGGGGATTAGCCAAGGACCTCCAAATATGCAGATCAGCCCCTCCTAGCCTCCGTCCACTAATTTCTAGAACATTCTCCAATATTCCAAAACCAAGGGGAGGCACCAGATAGTTGCATGGATGAGTCATCCAGCCCTAAACTCTAATAACCCTGACCCCGATTCCACAGCTCAGGCTTGGGTTTGCCAACACTACGGCTAGTAGCACAATAGAGGAAGCTACACATACTGTATGTTGTGTTAATGTTTGGAATTTTGGATGCTGCCTAGTAGCTCTGGCAGGAGCAGCTTTTTATCTGCCCCAAAAATATAGCTGTTAAGGGACCACTGATTCTCTGGACAGCTACTTATAATTGTTCAGAAAGCAGCCATAATTTGGGATACTCACAACAAAAATAGATCATTTGGTATGAAAAGTGAACATGTTAATACTTTGGTTAAAATATAGCCTTTGATATATAAACTGTGAAGAGATCCTATGGAGAGAGGGTAGAGGGAAAATGAAAAGAGAACTTTGCTGCAAAGTCATTCCTCATAATGATCCACACGCGGTTTCACATGACTTCCTTCATACATCACTTTTATAATGCATCATGGTTTGGAAGCCTCGTGATCAAAGCTAACTGGAGGGAGAGCACAAAATGGTGGACACATCTTGAGAATTTCTATATACAGTATCTCACAAAAGTGAGTACACCCCTCACATTTTTGTAAATATTTTATTATATCTTTTCATGTGACAACACTGAAGAAATTACACTTTGCTGCAATGTACAGTAGTGAGTGTACAGCTTGTATAACTGTAAATTTGCTGTCCCCTCAAAATAACTTACATAGCCATTAATGTCTAAACCGCTGGCAATAAAAGTGAGTACATCCATAAGTGAAAATGTCCATATAGGGCTTAATTAGCCAATTTCCCTCCCCGGTGTCATGTGACTCATTGGTGTTACAAGGTCTCAGGTGTAAATGGGGAGCAGGTGTCTTAAACTGAGCTGCAGCACAGTGGCCAAGACCATACAGTGGTTTAACAGGATAGGTTCCACTCAGAACAGGCCTCACCATGGTCGACCAAAGAAGTTGAGTGCACATGCTTAGCGTCATATCCAGAAGTTGTCTTTGGGAAATACACATATGAGTGCTGCCAGCATTGCTGCAGATGTTGAGGGGGGGGGGGTCAGCCTGCCAGTGCTCAGACCATACGCCGTACACTGCATTAAATTGGTCTGCATGGCTGTCATCCAAGAAGGAAGCCTCTTCTAAAGATGATGCACAAGAAAGCCCGCAAAAAGTTTAATGAAAACAAGCAGACTAAGGACATGGATTACTGGAAGCATGTCCTGTGGTCTGATGAGACCAAGATAAACTTATTTGGTTCAGATGCTGTCAAGCAAATGTGACGGCAACCAGGTGAGGAGTACAAAGACAAGTGTGTCTTGCCTATAGTCAAGTGGTGGGAGTGTCATGGTCTGGGACTGCTTGAGCGCTGCTGGCACTGGGCAGCTACAGTTCATTGAGGGAACCATGAATGCCAACATGTACTGCTACATACTGAAGCAGAGCATGATCCACTCCTTTCGGAGACTGGGCCGTAGGGCAGTATTCCAACATGATAACGACCCAAAACACACCTCCAAGATGACCACTGCCTTGCTAAAGAAGCTGAGGGTAAAGATGATAGACTGGCCAAGCATGTCTCCAAACCTAAACCCCATTGAGCATCCGTGGGGCATCCTCAAATGGAAGGTGGAGGAGTGCAAGGTCTCCAACATCCACTAGCTCCATGATGTGGTCATGGAGGAGTGAAAGAGGACTCCAGTGGCAACCTGTGAAGCTCTGGTGAACTCCATGCCTAAGAGGGTTAAGGCAGTGTTGGAAAATAATGGTGGCCACACAAAATATTGACAGTTTGGGCCCAATTTGGCCATTTTTCACTTAGGGGTGTACTCACTTTTGTTGCCAGTGGTTTAGACATTAATGGCTGTGTGTTGATTTATTTTGAGGGGACAGCAAAGTTACACTGTTATACAAGCAGTGCACTCACTAGTTTTTGAAACGACAGGGGAGTTTTATTTAGTTGTGTGTCGGTAATTACAGATTTGGTGACCGTTGTTTTCACTCATGTGGGGATTCACTTTTTACCGGTTTAACCCGGGTTTGACAGTTATAAAACACACCGGTGGTAATAAAAGGTTGTGACGGAATTGGGAGAATCCGTACCTCAAGTGGTCTCGAAGTGTCCAACGGTGACCTCAGGAGAAAGTGAGGAGGTACTGGTGTAGTACCTCGATCACCTACAACCTCTGGAACGTGAGGAGGTGGAAGGTAAACTCCTACGGGGTGCCTACGAGTTACCCCAAATC
>BLSH010176471.1:1272168-1285043 GCA_018402905.1 Glandirana rugosa
ATAGATTGTAGACTCTATAACTTTCACAAAGACCAAATAATATACACTAATTTGGGTTATTTTTACCAAAGACATATAGCAGTATAAATTTTGGCCAAAATTTACGAAGAAAAATTACTAATTTGCAAAATGTTATAACAGAAATAAAGAAAAATGCATTTTTTTACAAAATTTTCGGTATTTTTCCATTTATTGCTCAAAAAATAAACACCCCAGTGGTGATTAAATACCACCAAAAGAAAGCTCTATTTGTGTGAAAAAAAGGACGAAAATTTCATTTGGGTACAGTGTAGTATGACTGAGTAATTGTCATTCAAAATGTGAGAGCACTGAAAGCTGAAAATTGGTCTGGTTAGGAAGGGGGTTTAAGTGCCCAGTTGTCAAGTGGTTAATCTCCGCCCCTTACTGAGGAAGTCCAATCACTGACGACACGCGTATAGGGGGAGGAGCCTGCGTTTGCATGTCACATTGCGGCTATTGAGAGACACGCTGTTTCAGCTCGCACAGCTTTACAGTGCCGCAGCTTGTAAGTGTTTTTAATTGTTTTATGGGGAAATAAATGTTTTAAGCTGAGCATTAGCTCTCTGCCTTTTTTTACATGCCGTTTGGGAAATATGGGACGTATGGAGCTGTACTGATCGGAAAGATCGTTTTGGAGATCAAGTGGGTTGTTGATGTCCCCCTGAGTGGGGAAACAAGCGAGTGTAGCCTTTTATTAAGGTGAGAGGCCAGATTGGCTGGTGAAGGATATTCATTACACACGTGTGATACATTCCTGCTTCCCACGATCGGGTTCTCCTTATCAGATCTCTGCATCTATGGATCCCTTTTCTCAAATCTGATATATCTGTCTGAACTGATGAACTTTTTTGCGGCTATCTTTATATTGATGCACGTTTTTTGACTAAATGATTTTGGTTCATTGTTTAATGCACTATAACACTTGGTTTATGTTTTTGATTATTATTTTATTTATTTGCAAATTTATATTTACACCTTTTCAGGATGTTTCAATGAGCACATTAATTAGTGCACTGATTATTACTAGTTTTATTAATAGTGCTACACTATAATTTTTTGAATACAAATACTAAAAAAGCTTACTGAATACAGAAGTGCAAACCCCACCCAATTCTGATATATGTAACCCAACTCCAAACTCCATCCACTAGTTGACCTCCTGCTGCTTTTTTTTCCTTTTCCTGGTGTCTTCAGGTCAGTTAAATGATGACCATGGTTCCCTTTTTCTTTGGATCTTCTCCAGTAGTGCTCAATGATGCAGAGAGTGGCACTGATGTGATGATAACATTGATGCATCATTAAACTGTGACTGCAAGGCACCATGGTGATGCCCCTTCAGGAGGCAGGTCCATGACACCCTGAATTCATTTGATGTCCTCAAGTCCTTCCAGGTTGATTAAAATTAGGCTCCATTTAACCTGGAAGACTAAGTGAACACGTGGCAGAAAGGAATTACTGTAAGGGACGTCCCAGAGAAGAGTTAAGTACTGCAGCCAGAGATTCTTTTTCACACCTCCAAGGGGAGTATTTGAAAAAAAATGGCCAGATTTAAGCTTTAGTCTTTCACAGTTGATGGCAAATTGAATCATGCACTTTTTATGTAAATTAGTGAATTGTGGCAAGATATTTCCACCAGAATTGCTACTTCTTGTCAACTGCTATAGCCATTATAAGGCCAAATGTTGTTGTTACATTCTCAGAAACACAGAATAAGCAAATAACTTGGGAGTCAAAAAGCAAGAGAGAAAAACAATTATTATGACTTTGTGGCACAAACTACTGCAGAGACACCCTGCCAATGGAGTTTTTAAGAGGCATGAAAAGCCCACAAGTGATGTGCTTAATCATTGCTGATCTGGAATACAATCTAACTTCTGGAACAGGCCATTGAGATGCACATGAGTAGTCTAGTGCAGTCTACTCTCTCCACTGCAGGTGCCCCTCATCTGCAGCACCATTGAAATTGAAAGGGAAGTCAGGATGAACATATTCCTCTGTGGTTTCCTGGGTCACTGGGGAAGCTATATGATTGGCTGCTGCTGCCACTTATGACTCTGGCAACCATCTTGGGTCAGGCAGAACCAATTACGGACCCTGGCTCCCAGGCTTGGGGTGCATTTCATGTGTGGGTAGTGTAGGGACAGGTCACCCATATGACAAGGACAGTGATTAGCAGCAGGGGGAGGTTCCAGATGAGTAGGGAAAAGACAGGAACATGCCATCCTTCCTGGATACTTCCCCATTTGGCTTTGGATCGGCCAAGCTGCATTATGCCCTTCAAGACAGATGCTGTTGGCACAATGAGACCTGCTCTGCTACACATTGCTGTTGCATTCCGTGAGTGTTCCCGGTCAGGTAAACTGCTGAACGTCTACATTAGGTACAAGTTATGTTCTCTGCAACTGAACCCTGAGTTTTCTGCTGCCACACCATGCTACACTTCCCCACACATACATGGTCAAATCCTTTAGCTATGGGTTGCCCAATCTACACTAAATTTGGCTACCCACAGTGATGGCCAATTTGGATAACCAGGTACTGATGTAGATGTCTAGCTAGATAAATAACTTATACTAATCTGTGTCCCATGTACAACAGTGTTGATATTTTATGGCCTCAGAGGTGGTCTACACACAGATCGCATATAATTAGAAATCTATAAGACCGTTCTTAACTCATAATCTACTCATCTTGCAAACTTTTATGTTTCCTTTAATTTTTTAATCATTGGAAAGCATATTTGCAGGTGCTGAATCAGTGCTTAATTACAATTTATTTAATCTAAGCAAATAATAAATACTTCAGATTCATCGCTGCACAGAAATGAACAGGTATTTAAATATAAGCATCAATTAAACAGAAGGGATGCCAGGTTTACAATAGTATAAAAAAAACTATATTAATCTTGGCTAGCATATAATATTAAAGCAAAGCAAAATAACTATATTACCAGACTGGGACTTGTAAATCAAAGAACAATAATTACAGCAGCATAATGCTTCAGTATCTATTATGTCCAACAAGATTGTGACTTATAAATATTCAGATGTCCTTATGGTCTTAGAAATTCATAAACTATGTTGTACTTTTGCTAAAGAAGAGATTGTTTCAAGGTCAGTCACTCCAGTGCACAGCCAGGGCCTCAACAAGGGGTTATGCTAGAAAGCACTGCTACGCACTACATTTTTGCTGCTACTTAAAGTGTCCATTAACTTCAGATAGTGGATGGATATGCAGGTATAATCTTAGAACTATAAGATCTAAACATGTATATTGAATTGAGCAGACATGCATGTACTGTATATGTTTAAAGAGGGGGAGGGGAAAGACATGTCCATGATATACAATGAGCAAGGACCTGGCCTGGGACTGATTAACTTGTCAACGCTGACTAATTACATGCCTCATTTAAAGTCCCAACCTACCTTGTTCTTATAGCATATCCATGATTAGCTTATCTCAGGGAAAAACAGTAGCAACTGGCTGGGAAAATGATGACAGCCAGTCAACTTGAATTTTCAGAAGGAGAGTTAAGCTGGCCGTAGACGGATCAAAATTAGACCGGTTCAGCAAAGACTGACTGATCAGCAGCAGCAGCCACTGATTTCTGGCTGAATGAAAAAAACTGCCCCTCTATGGCCAGCTTTAGCAAAGGTAGGCTTCTTTTTGACACTCCTGAAATCTGACTGCATAAACAATTTGTCCAAAACATGCAAATCATGTTTTAAAAATTTGTAATGTAAAAGAAATCAGCTTGCTGTAAACCATTAGTGTGTTTATAGGTTGGATTCACACCTTTGGGTTGTGTTTTTGTGCATTGTGAAATAGTATCCTATTTAAATGAATGAGCTGCCAAGCACCAATGCGGACCTTTTAATGGACCTGCTTTTTTTTTTCCAGTGTAGTCGGTCTTCAATGTCTGCAGTCCTTGGTTCCTCCACCGCCACAGCATTTGAGATAGACATAGTAGCAGCAGGCAGTCTGTGTGTGTGGAGACAATCTCCTCCTCCTCACCCTCCCCACCTCTTTTTCTTCGCGCTCCTTACATAGTTACATGAGGTTGAAAAAAGACACAAGTCCATCAAGTTAAACCTGTGTGTGTGCTTTTATGTCAATATCATATTTATAACCCTGTATATTGTGATCATTTAGGTGCCTATCCAATATTTTTTTGAAATTATCCATGCTCCCTGCTGCAGGGCTGGTGCAAGACATTGTGCTGCCTGGGTCCAAGAATGAAATGCTGCCCCCCTCACCCCCCCAAAAAAAATCACGCCCACCAAAATGCCCCGACATCCATAATTTTATATCACAATTTAAAACTAAAATGACATTTATCAGGAAGTCAGATTTACAGGTAACAACACCTTGTCTATATGCAAAATTATATGACATACCACTATGTTCAATTCCAAGGGGCAGCTAGAGCAGTATAGGGACAGGCTAAGGTAGTATATATACAGGCTAAGTTAGTATATAGACAGGCTAGGGTAGTATATGGACAGGCTAGGGTAGTATATGGACAGGCTAACGTAGTATATAGACAGGCTAGGGTAGTATGTGGACAGGCTAGGGTAGTATATGGACAGGCTAAGGCAGTCTAGAGGCAGGCTAGGGTAGTACAGGCGGTCCCCTAGTTACAAACATCTGACTTACAAAGGGAGGGAGACAACAGGAAGTGAGAGTTATTATGGGAAAAATGTGTCCTTCTTTCCACAACAACCCAAAATTTTCAAAATCCAATAATCATTGGGACAGGAAGTGAGTTGAAATCTTTTGAACAGAAACATAGACAGCAAAACAAACATTACAGGGGTGTTACCCCTTCCCTATGCTATCCAAAAAGCGTAAAAATATTTTTTTTTGGCTGAAGCTACAGTTAAAAAATGTACCTGTTTTGACTTACAAACAAATTCAACTAAAGAATAAACTTACAGACCCTATCTTGTTTGTAACCTGAGGACCGCCTGTATATGGACAGACTAGGGCAGTAAAGGGGGAGGCTAGTGTACAGTAGTATATAGACAGGCCAGGGAAGTATATAGACAGGCTAGAGCAGCATAGGGTTCAATTTGCTGCCCCTCTCAAAGTGCTGCCTGGGTCCAATGGACCCACTGGGACCCATGATAGGGCCAGCCCTGCCCTGCTGAAACCACTGCATCTGGAAGAGAGTGAAACATCCTCAATGCTCTTACTTCTAAGAACCCTCTACACAGTCTAAGGTTAGACTGCATTTCTTCTAATTTTAGTGAATGGTCATGTGTCTTTTTATATTCCCTTGTCCGGTAAAGTTTTTTCCCTATTGTGTGGTCACCATTACTGTATTTGTACATTGAAATCATATCCCATCTCAAGCGTCTCTTCTCCAGAGAGAATAAGTTCAGTGCTCATAATCTTTCCTCATAACTAAGGTCCTCCAATCCCTTAATCAGCTTTGTTGCCCTTCTCTGGACCATATCCAGTTCCAGTACATCCCTCCTGAGTCCTGGTGACCAGAACTGGATGACATACTCCAGGTGCGGCCGGACCAGAGTTTTGTATAATGGGAGAATTATCTCTGGAATTTATCCCCTTTTTAATGCATGCCAATATCCTGTTGACTTTGCTTGCAGCAGCTTGGTATTGCCTGCCATTGCTGAGCTTGTCATCTACTAGTACCCCTAGGTCCTTTTCCATCCTAAATTCCCCCAGAGGCTCTCCTCCTAGTGAGTAATTTGCCTTCATATGTATGGCCTCCATTATTTTAAATTTCTCTAGGTTAAACCTCATTTGCCATGTATTCACCCACCCCATTAATTTGTCCAGATCTTCATGCAAGGTTTATACATCCTGTGGAGAAATGATTGCCCTGCATAGCTTAGTATTATCCGTAAATACCGAGATTGAGCTGTTTATACCATTCTCCAGATCGTTTATGAATGAATTAAACAGGATTGGTCTCAGGACAGAGCCCTGGGGGATCCCACTCTCCACACCGGACCATTCCGAGTACTCCCCATTTATCCCCACCCTCTGAACTCGCCCCCTTAGCCAGCTTTCAATCCATGAACTCATACTTTGGTCCATGCTGACAGACCTAAGTTTGTACAGTAGACGTTTATGAGGAACTGTATCAAATGCCTTTGCAAAATCCAGATACACCACATCTACAGGCCTTCCTTTGTCTAGATGGCAGCTCACCTCCTCATAGAAGGTAAATAGATTGGTTTGGCAATAACAATTCTTCATGAATCCATGCTGATTACTGCTAATGATACAGTTTTCATTACTAAAATCTTGTATGTAATCCCTTATCATCCCCTACAAAACCTTGCATACTATTGATTTAGGCTAACTGGTCTGTAGTTCCCAGAGATATACTTTGGTCCTTTTTTAAATATTGCTACTACATTGGCTTTTCTCCAATCAACTGGTACCATACTAGTCAGTAGACTGCTATTAAAAATTAGGAACAATGGTCTGGCAATTACTTGACTGAGTTCCCTGAGTACCCTTGGGTGCAAGTCATCTGGTACTGGTGACTTATTAATGTTATGTTTTTCAAGTCTATTCCTAATCCTGTTAGCCATGACGGTGCCTCCTGTGAGGTGTCATGAGGATAAACATTACAGTTTTGGTTACTGAAGCCCCCAGATTCCCTCGTGAAGACTGAGGAGAAGAATATATTCAAAACCTTCACCATTTCTCCATCCTTTATAACCAGATTCCCTTCCTCATTCTTTATAGGGCCAATATGATCTGACCCCCCTCTCTTACTGTTTATATACTTAAAGAATTTCTTGGGATTTTTCTTACTCTCCTCTGCTATGTGCCTTTCGTGTTCTATCTTTGCCGCCCTAATTGCTCGCTTACATTTCTTATTGCATTCTTTGTAAAGTTGGAATGCTGATGGAGACCCCTCAGGCTTGTATATTTTGAAGGCTTTCTCCTTTTCTTTTATAAGCACCTTTACATTGGAGTTGAGCCACCCAGGACTTTTATTAGTTTTTCTAAATGTATTTCCCACTTAGCAGTGCTTCCTGGATAGTCTGGGGAGGAGGGAGCAGAACTACCTCTTTGGACTCTGGGAGATGTAGTTTGCAAGAGCAAGGACAGTGGTACTGTGTAAGGAACAGAAACTACAGGCCCAAGTGGGTGCTAAGATTAAGGAGGTGATACGCTATAGGAGTGGTTTGAGATGGACAACATGCTGCAAGAGACAGAGACATTAGCCATGTTACATGAGACTGCTAGGGATCACTGTCAGTACAGGCCCTTTACATATCATTAAATCAACATTTGTGATTTCTACGGCCCTCTTAAAAATGCAGGTGCTGCATTTGATATTATTCAGCGGTGGCTCCTCCATAGAGGGCGCTAGTGTGAGCCCCGCTGATTTCTGAAGAAAAAAAAAAACCATAGGTCGCCAAGACACGCTGTCTTGGGTCTTTTGGGAAACTTGCTGTCTTTTGACAGCAAGTCCCAAAGCCCATTGGTCAGCCTTTAAAGTGCATATATGTGCGCCACCGAAGCGCACATATATACACTGATTGGCTTTGGCCTCCAGCCAGTGACTGATTGGTCAGGACGCGGAGGTGGGACTGGTGGACGTGCTGGTGCTTGGACTGAAAGTGTCCAGCTCAGCATGTCTGTTATTCCCACCGACCGGCCGTGTGGGAGAGAGCGGCTAACTCCCCTGAGGTACCCTACTGCTGTGCTGTGTACTGGCTCCCTGTGTACTAACTGGCTCCCTGTGTACTAGCTCCCTGTGTACTAACTGACTCCCTGTGTACTGGCTCCCTGTGTACTAACTGACTCCCTGTGTACTGGCTCCCTGTGTACTAACTGGCTCCCTGTGTACTAACTGGCACCCTGTGTACTGGCTCCCTGTGTACTAACTGGCTCCCTGTGTACTGGCTACAATACCTGTGTACTGGCTCCCTGTATACTGGCTACAATACCTGTGTACTGGCTACAATTTCTGTGTAGTGGTGCCCTGTGTACTGACTGCAATACCTGTGTACTGGCTGTATACTGTGATACTAGCTTGCAATACCTGTGTATTGGCGGCAATACCTGTCTACTGGCTGTATACTGTGATACTGGCTTGCAATACCTGTGTACTGGCTGCAATATCTGTGTACTTGCTGTATACTGTGATACTGGCTTGCAATACCTGTGTACTAGCTGTATACTGTGATACTGGCTTGCAATACTGGTGTACTGGCTGCAATACCTGTGTACTGGCCACAATACTGTGATACTGGCTGTATACTGTGATACTGGCTGCAATCCCTGTGTACTGACTGCATACTGTGATACTGGCTGCAATACCTGTGTACTGGCTGCATACTGTGTTACTGGCTGAAATTTAACCCACCTGTGATGCTGAGCTGTGTACTCTGTCCTGTGATGCTGAGCTGTATACTCCTGCCACAATATGTGGAATACAGGGGACAGAGTGGGTGGATTCTATAAAGGGTGGGGCTTATGAGAAGTAGGGGGTCAAAAAGGAATGGCGGGGCCTGGCGCCCCTCCCATCCTAAAACTTCACCAGCCACCTCTCAAGAAGATCCATTACGGATTATGGTCACAGTGCACACTTTCCTTTTATAACATTAGCATTGTAATAACAATACAAACAATAGTTATTTTTGACAATCCAATATAAGCTTACTTGAAAAATCTCCCTTTATATAGATTTCTGCCTGTCTGCTGATCATCTCTTTCCACCACTTCCCTTCTCTTCCCCTGTCTACTTTTAGTTTCTAAGGACTATATATACCATGGTACCTTGCTGCCTGCAAGCTCTTGTTCATATTCATCCTGGCTCTAGGGGAGGGGAGATTGGGACAAAGCAGTACTACAATGAGAGTTATGGTGGATCTGCAAGTTAAAAGCAACTGAGGCCCCAGGGCTCAAGGATTCTCTGTGTTTCCAGCCATTCTGCTTTAATGGGAACTCATTGATGAACATTTATTATTATTTTTTTTATTATATTTTTGTTTCCTGGTATCTGTGTTTCTGCATTGTACTTTGTTGTTTGTGGTTTTTGTCACTTATGCTCCCCTGCTAGTATAAATTTGTCATGGGGTGTTTGTGTTGGTGAGCAGCATGTACCACTCAGCATGAATAGCTCATTTCCTCTGTTTTTTTCTGAGGATAGGGGTGTTGGAGTTGGAATTCCTCTTGGTGATGTTTTGTCTGGAATGGTCCCCCATTGCTTTTAGTTGAGGGGGATCATCTTCCGGGCCACTTGAACACAATCTTGCTTTCCAGTATGGCCACCAAGTGCTGCTGCTGTGAATGTGCATTGTATAACTGCGGCCACCTTCATCGTAGTATGCCGTCATGCTCATGATCCATAAGGGCGCGCTGATTTTGGCCTCCTGAAAATTGTGTATTGTACGGGGAGAGTTTGGCTGGCAGACCACATCTTTATTGAGATGGCATTTCAGCTAATAGTCTCCCTGTCTTCTGTGGGGGTATTTATTTAAAGGACCCTTCCTGCACCATGGCTGTCATGGTTGGCTCACCTGTGTGGTCGGGAATGGACGGCCATGCCGCTGGATGGTTCCCTTTTATTTTGTTAACGTTAGTTTCATTCAATTGTATTTGAATTATTTTTTTAATTTTATTTAATTTTATTTATTTTTATTTTATTTGTTTTTGGATGTAGTTGGGTACATACATATTGTTTGTATTTTTTTCTCTGCTGTTATTATCATTATAATATTTTATTATTATATTTGTTTATTATTGTATATTTTTATTATTTAATTTTCTTAGTGCCTCTAAAATCTCTGCGGTTACATGTCAGCTCCCCTCTTCTCCCCTCAGCATTTGCTGATTTGGGTATTCATTGAGCTTGTTTTTAAACTATGACCACAGCTATTTTTCTGTATATTTTTGTATTATCCATCAATTACACCATTTTGTAAGTAGAACCATATACCGTAATGGTACACTGATAAAGGTTGCATATTTATTTTTGATTACATCCTTCTACTTTTTTCACGAAGGTCCAATGAACTTCCCCTGGGGAAGAGCAAGTCTCAAAAAGCATTGGATATATGGGCATGATATGTTCTCCATAAGGAGCATTGGGCCAGGGATGGCCCAAGACTTTGTGCTGCCTAGGTCCAAGAATGAAATGCCGCCACCCCCCCCCACAAAAAAAAAAAGATCACGTCAACTAAAAGGCCCCCGCATCCATTATTTTATAGCATGATAAATAAAACTAAAGTCAGATTTTGCACTAAACACATAAGTCTGTACCTCGGTTAAGGGCTAGGGTAGTATATAGACAGCATAGTGTAATATATAGACAGGCTAGAGTGTAGTGTATAGACAGGCTAGGGTATATACAGACAGGCTAGGGTAGATACAGACAGGCTAGGGCAGTATACAGACAGCCTAGTATAGTATACAGATAGGCTAGGGTATATACAGACAGGCTAGGGTATTTGCAGACAGGCTAGTGTAGTATACAGACAGGCTAGGGCAGTGGTAGGCAACCAGTAGCCCTCCAGATGTTGTGGAACTACATTTCCCATGAGGCATTTTGAGGCTGGCAGTTACAATTACTCCCAGAAGCATGATGGGACTTGTAGTTTTGCAACAGCTGGAGGGCTCCAGGTTGCCTACCCCTGGGCTAGGGTATATACAGATAGGCTAGGGTATATACAGACAGGCTAGTGTAGCATACATACAGGCTAGTGTAGTATACAGACAGGCTAGGGTATATACAGACAGGCTAGTGTAGCATACAGACAGCCGAGTGTAGTATACAGACAGGCTAGTGTAGTATACAGGCAACAGGCTAGTGTAGTATACAGGCAAGCTAGTGTAGTATACAGACAGGCTAGTGTATTATACAGGCAGGCTAGTGCACAGGCCGGCTAGTGTAATATACAGACAGGCTAGTGTAGTATACAGGCAGGCTAGTAAGTGTAGTATACAGGCAGGCTATTGTAATATACAGGCAAGCTAGTGTAGTATACAGGCAGCAGGCTAGTGTAGTATACAGGCCTGCTAGTGTAGTGTACAGGAGGTAGGCTAGTGTAGTATACAGACAGGCTAGTGTACTATACAGGCAGGCTAATTTAGTATACAGGCAGCAGGCTGGTGTAGTATACAGGCAGGCTAGTGTAGTATACAGACAGCCGGCTAGTGTAGTATACAAGCAGGCTAGTGTAGTATACAGACAGGCTAGTGTAGTATACAGGCAGGCTAGTGCACAGGCAGGTTAGTGTAGTATACAGGCAGCATGCTAGTGTAGTTTACAGGCAGGCTAGTGAGTGTAGTATACAGGCAGGCTATTGTAATATACAGGCAGGCTAGTCTAGTATACAGGCAGCAGGCTAGTGTAGTATACAGGCAGGCTAGTGTAATATACAGGCAGGCTAGTGTAGTATACAGACAGCTGGCTAGTGTAGTATACAGGCAGGCTAGTGTAGTAAACAGGCAGGCTAGTGTAGTATACAGACAGCAGGCTAGTGTATACAGACAGCAGGCTAGTGTAGTATACAGGCAGCAGGCTAGTGTAGTATACAGACAGGCTAGAGAAGTATACAGGCAGGCTAGTGTAGTATACAGGCAGCATGCTAGTGTAGTATACAGGCAGGCTAGTGAGTGTAGTATACAGGCAGGCTAGTGTAATATACAGGCAGGCTAGTGAAGTATACAGACAACAGGCTAGTGTAGTATACAGGCAGCAGGCTAGTGTAGTATACAGGCAGGCTAGTGTAGTATACAGGCAGCAGGCTAGTGTAGTATACAAGCAGGTTAGTGTAGTATATAGACAGCAGGCTAGTGTAGTTTACAGGCAGGCTAGTGTAGCAAACAGGCTGGCTAGTGTAGTATATAGGCAGGCTAGTGTAGTATACACGCAGCAGGCTAGTGTAGTAAATAGACAGGCTAGTGTAGTATATAGGCAGGCTAGTGTAGTATACAGACAGGCTAGTGTAGTATACAGGCAGGCTAGTGTAGTATACAGGGAGCAGGCTATTGTAGTATATTGACAGGCTAGTGTAGTATACAGACAGGTTAGTGTGGTATATAGACAGGCTAGTGTAGTATACAGGCAGGCTAGTGTGGTATACAGGTATACCTGCTCTGCCACCCCTCGCAAATTGCCACCTTGGACCAACTGGGATCCATGGTAGGGTCGGCCCTGCGTTGGGCAATAGATCTGTGATGTTCAGAAGTAAGGTGCTGCTCTATGTACTATGTATGGATGTATGACACGATGTGTACAAACAAAATGTGAGGTGTAAATGATCTATGACCTGTGTAGAGTTTTGGTTTTAACTTTGTAATAATGAAGCTTTGTTAAACTTGTTTGTTAAATGTGTTGCTGATAATATGGTGCCTAAAAAAGTCATTGCCATTCAATATTCTGTTTATTTTGTGTATAAAGTATTTTAACCACTTCAGCCCCGGAAGGATTTCCAGCTTTAGGACCGGAGCCCTTTTTGCGATTCGGCGCTGCGTCGCTTTAACTGACAATTGCGCGGTCGTGCGACGTTCGGCTAACGCTAAAAAAAAATAGCGTTTATACTCCTTCTTATATTTAGCCGGTTTTTGCCACTTTTTTTTACAAAAAAATATAAAAAAAAAACCTAAACATAAAATCCTTTTTCATTCTTTAAACCCAAAAAAACGTTTTAACAGCGATAAGAAAACAAATATCGCCGCTAGTCTTTACTGCGTCGCCACTAGTTTATGGTGGTTTTCTTTCGAGATAAACACCCTTTTTTTCCTGCGTTTAAAGCAAACCCATGTTGCAGCGTGCTGGCGCGTTAACAGTCAATTTCGCTGCGTCGCGGCTTAGCGTTTTTCCCGAGGCCAGGATTTCGACCTTTAGGAAGGCC
>BLSH010176471.1:1285132-1295805 GCA_018402905.1 Glandirana rugosa
CCGCTCATGTCGGAACGTTTTGACACTTTTTTGGGACCATTGGCATTTATACAGCGATCAGTGCTATAAAAATGCACTGATTACTGTGTAAATGCCATTGGCAGTGAAGGGGTTAACCTGCAGGGGGCGCGCTAAGGGTTAACTATGTTCCCTGGGCGTGTTCTTACTGTGGGGGGACTGCCCTAACAGGGGAAGGGAAGTGGTCACAGCCTTCATGTACAGGAAGGCTGTGATCACAGCCCTTCCCCCTCACACAGAGCGGAGGTCCGTGTTTACTTACACGGACCTCCGCTCCTTCACTCCGGGGGGGGCATCGCGGGTGGCCGGCGGCAATCGAAGCCGCCGCACCCGCTCCCTGGCCCCCCCGAACACAGTGAGCGCGCGCGCGCTCACAGTGGCTCTGTATTGCGCCCGCCGTCGTATGACGGCGATTCGCGTTACAGACCCACTCTGTCGCCGTCAATTGCCGATCAGCCGTCGGCAAGCGGTTAAGATGGACACCTGTAACAGTCTCAAGTCACACCATCGTGTTTTTTTCAGATTCCTATGCGGACTCCTCCTACTGAAACTCCTCTTCTCAGCACCTCTGTAGTTCAGAAGGCAGGCTCTGTGAATTCTGTGACACAGGAGTGCCTACTCACATAGTGAATACAAGTTAAAAATTAGAGGGAGTAAATATGTGGGGATTTTCACAAAGTTTACAGTACAGAATAATACTAGTAGTCTAGAAATAATTAATTTTCACTTTTGATCACAGATGCTCTTTAACTATCAGAAGCCAGTCTAATTAAAGCTCAACTATCAGCAAAATATGCACCCCCATTCAAACCTCCCTTCCACCCCCGATAACCCATCTTGCTGGGTTTTTAGGGTCCATGCACACTAGGAGCAGAAAAAAATGGTAGAAAAAGCAGCAGAAAAATGCTCATAGACTCATATTGCACAAGAGTTTAGGAGAGCATTTGCTTTTATGATTGTTTTTTTTTCTAAAACATTTCCTACTTTTTCCACCTGAAAACTGCTCCCAAAACTACTTGCAAAGGGTTTTTTTTCTGCCTCTAAACTCTCCTCTTGAAATATGCCTCTAAACACCATAATGTATGTATGGATACATAGAATAAAATTAAAGTGGTAGTAAACCCTCCTATCATTTTCAGCCAAGGAAGCTGCCATCTTGGCCTTTGTTTAATCTACAACTGCCATGATGCTGCACATGTGATCAGCTATGACACCAGCTATTGGATGGTTTGACAGTTTGGTTTAGAGCACAACCAATGGGAGTGTTACATTTCCGGCACATGCCAGAAATGTGACTGGTTTTTAACCTGTTAAATGCATGGGTTTACTACCGCTTTAAGCTGTCTCTATGGGCTTCTGTAGAAGCAGTAAGATTTTTGTTTGAAGAGCAAGATTTACTCACCTAAGTTTCCCCTCCAGGTCCCTTGCTGGCACTGCTCTAGGGATTGCTAATCCAGAAGCTGCTCCTCGACCATCCCCTTTGTGTTGATACTATTAAGTAAGCAGAAGAGGAGAGAAGGAGAATACAATGAAGGCAGCACATTCAGAATATCCAAGGCTTTATTTGGGTCAAATAAAGCCTTGGATATTCTGGATGTGCTGCATTACGGCGGGGTCACGCCGCACGCCGCTCACTCCGGAGGGACCCAAGGCGTTCGTTCGTGCGGACTTGATTGCCCGCACTTTGCGGACGGCCAGCACCTGTCAGTGTCTTTTCGGATTGGCTGCCGTAGACACTCACGTCCATTTATAATCAGGTCAGTACTTAGCCGCTTTCATGCAGCCCGTACTTACACCGACCGCACGAACCAGGTAAGGCAACAACAGGACCAGTATACCTTCTACCTTGTTCTATGCCTCAGTGCCGTAAACCTTTTTTATAATCTGTACGCGGATGGTATGTTTTCCATACTTACCACCGACACAATCAAGTTTTGTTTAACATACTGATTCGCTCTCTCAGGCGATATCTGATCCCCAGTATCTTTACGCAATCTTGATTAGGAAATTTGTTTTGATCATCATTTTTTAATTACTAATTTTTTCAATTAGGCACTATATGGCATAGATCCAAGGCATTATACTACCTCCACTATACTACTATACTACCTTTCAACTATGGTATTTATTTTATAACTTACACATATATCCCTACATCTCTTTTTTTCTTTTCAGTATAATCCACACATCCTGTGTGGGTGAGCTGGCACAGCCACTTTGGGCCCCTTGTGGTCATACAACATTTCTGTTTTTTCCCCCCCTCGGGGTGCAGGCACCCCTTGCGTTCATCTGGATTTCCCTTGTCCAGACCTCCATGGGCTGACATCTGCTTGGTTGTTGGGTGCCACCAGAACACATGTAAGTGCGTTATGCTTTCTCTCAATGAACGCTTATCTACCTAGTTTATTTTATGAACTTGACTCTGGATTACGTTTATACCATATATTGTCTTATGTATGATTTGATCTTATACAGACAGTTTACCTTTGTTGCACTTGATGCCTTTTTTCCCCTGAAGAAGGAATAACCGAAACATGTTGGGACGTTTGTGATATTGCTCTTGGACCCTGCCATCAACGGTGGTCGTCTTGGTGTGCATATCCCAAATGCATCAAGTCCAACTGTCTTTGTGCTGACTAATTTGTGGCACTTTGTATATTATACATTCTACATTTTGTAATTTCTAATTACATTTATGTGCATTTCTGCAAATTGATGAAACATGTATTGCTTTGTCTGCTTGTTTCGCTTTTTATCTATCAATATTATTATTTTTTTGTATGAATAAAATTATACCTTTCACTCTATTTTTTCCTCTTGCTCCTTTTGGAAATACTTCGATTACTTGATTCGCCTTTAAAGTCCAGGGGGATAATTTATATATTTGGGATTCTGCCATTTATTAGTTGCTTGCATTTATTTGGACGTGGTGGTTATTTTTGTCTATATGTATCACCATTTTCCCATTTTTTACATTAAGCAGAAGAGGAGAGAAGGAGAATACAATGAAGGCAGCACATTCAGAATATCCAAGGCTTTATTTGGTAAAATAAAGCCTTGGATATTCTGGATGTGCTGCCTTCGTTTTATTCTCTGAATCTTTGAGGGGCGAGCCGTGGCAGACACTCCAGGGATCCACTCAGCTTGTGAGCCTATACACCTGGAGCGGCGATTCCTTCTTGGTTTGGTTTAGAAGAGGAGAGAAGGATTGGAATGCTGTGCTTTTATTCTTTTTTAAATCTAGCGATTAGTTGGTCTAAGTAAGCAACTAGGCAGGACTGAGAAGACTGGCTATCAGGTGTTGGGGCCTGAGGGCCACACAATATAATTGACCCTAAGTGCCACTTGTAGTTCTGGGATGCAGGTTATGCACAAGGGAGTTACACCATTCTTATCTCCTGACCAAATCCTCTGAGCTGAGTCCTGAAGACTTTGAGCTGATTGACTAGTCCTTGTCCTGAAGTCTGTGATTCCTAGGACTCTCCAGTGACATTAAAGAAGGAATTCAGATAACATTACTAGGCATAATACAGTTCAGAATATGCTTGTGCAACAAAGGTTTAACAGCTGTCTGTGGCCTCTGTCTGCTGTGGGATTTGAAGTTTGATTCCCAGATCTCTGGAGCAGTCAGAAGCAATCAGCAGAAAATGGAAGTTTTTGGGAGTGATAACTTAGGACATTAACTGCTTCTGTGGCCCTGCAGCTATGGAGACTTTAAATGGCTTAGTATTCACTGTGCCTGCTTTTCTCCCTCTTCCTTCTCTTTCTGGGATTCATCTGCCAGTCTTAATCAGTATAGGCAGTTTCATTATTAATTCATTTTGAAAATTAACCAGGCTTTTTAATTAGAATTTTCGGAAAGAACACACTGTCTTCTTTGCTGTCATGTGATCAGCTGGGTGCACGCTACCCCTGAGGGGGTAACTGGGCACTGAACAGAGAATGTCTCTGTATTGTTTTCTCAACTTGTTCTATTCATGAAACCAGCCAAACTTAGAAATAATTTACATATCTGGCTTCATTCAGTAATGTTCAGGACTTAAAGTGGAACTAAACTCTTTCAGTCAACATTAACTATTTAAAGCATGCATAAAGGCTATCAGCCCCAGACCTCCTCTTCTCAGGTCCCCCACTGGAACTGCTTCCTCTTCCTCTTCAGGGTCTACCCCAATGCAAACACTTGCCTTGGGGGTTGATGTTCAGGCATGCTCCCAAGCTGGGATCTGTGTGTCTATAGGCACACATTGCACAACTTGGCCCCATCCCTTGCTTCCTTCTCACAGGATTTGATTGACGGCAGCAGGAGCCAATGGCTCCCTCTGCTGTCTCCATGTCCAGAGAGGAGAGATTGATGCTGCTCTCAGGCACAGCTCAGGTCCTCGGAGGAGCTAATCTTGGATGATTTTTTTATCTTAATGAAGAGAATGCATTAAGGTAAAACATATTTACCCTTTACAACCACTTTAATCCTTATGCTGCTAGCATTAGTATATACATAAGAAAGTATAATATGTTTACTCTTCTGTGCTCTCATAGCCTAGGAGAATTGGCACAGTATGTACCATTTTTAAAGAAAACATGAGTGAGCAGGCAAAACACATTTCTTTTATTTCTTATAGGATTCATATTCAACTGCAGCTCCTAACAGAATGGCATAATCATAAAACACAACATGACAACAAGTAAACAAATGAAATGACCACTGTTCAAAAGTCTGCATACCCTTAGTTCTTAACACTTTGTATTGCCCCCTTTAGCATCAATGACAGCATGCAGTCTTTTGTAATAGTTGCCTATGAGGTCTGCAAATTCTTGCAGGTGGTATAGCTACCCATTCATCTTGGCAAATGCCTCCAGGTTATGCAAAGCCTATAGTCATCTTGCAGGAACCGCACATTTGAGATCTCCCTAGAGTTTCTTGATGATATTATGGTCAGGAGACTGTGATGGCGACTCCAGAATCTTCACCTTTTTCTGCTGTAACCACTGGAGGGTCAACTTGGCCTTGTATGTAGGACCATTGTCATGCTGGAAAGTCCAAGAGCGTTCCATGTGCAGCTTTCTTGCAGAAAAATGCAAATTGTCTGCCAGTATTTTCTGATAACATTCTGCATTCGTCTTGCCTCAAGATTCCCCATGTTTTTAGAGCTCACACACCCCCAAAACATCAGTGAGCCACCACCATGCATCACAGTGGGGATGGTATTCTTGTCACTATTCTTGTTCTCCAAACAAAGCACTTATGGTTGTGACCATAAAGCTCTATTTTGGTCTTGTCACTCCAGATTACAGTGTGCCAGAAGCTATAATGCACGTCAAGGTGTTGTTGGGCATATGGTAACTGTGTTTTTTGTATCATCGGTGCAGTAAAGGTTTCTTTCTGGCAACTTGACCATGCAGGTCATTTTTCTTTCAAGAGTCATCGTAATGTGGTCCTTTATACAACCGCACCATCTTTTTCCAGAGTAGCCTGTATTTCTCCTGAGGTTACCTCCGGGTTTTTCTTTGTATCCCAAACAATTCTTCTGGCAGTTGTGGCTGCAATCTTTCTTGGTCTACCTGACCTTGGCTTAGTATCAGGAGATTCCAGAATTTTGCATTTCTTAATAAGTGATTGAACAGTACTGACTGGTATATTTAAAGCTTTGGATATCTTTTTATATCCTTTTCCATCTTTATGAAGTTCCATTATCATTTTACACAGTTCTTTTTATAGTTCTTTTCTACTCCCCATGGCTCAGTATCTAGCCTGCTCAGTGCATCTACAGTATGGGCCACTTTGGTGATTTCTGTTGTCATTATGATTTAAAAAGGGGCCAAACAACTATGTGATAATAAATGACAAAATTATAAGGTCTCATGTGGACAGGACGTTTTTTGACTGTTTTACAGCAGCTGTTTTTAGCTGCAGACCTTTTTCTACAGTCAATAAACCCTCCATCATGTTATCTTATGTGTTCATGCACACATAGACTGTTATCAGCTGTTTTTAGCAGTTACGTTTTTGAGCTGTAAAAAAACCCCAAGACCTGAGGGTTTTTTTGGACGTTTTTCAGCTGTAAAAACGTTCAAACGCTTAAAAACGTCCCAAAAACGCCCAAAAACGCTCAAAAACATCAATCCCCAACGTTTTTAGACGTCTTAGACCAATTGAAAAAAAAAAAACACTGGCCCTTTAAAAACGCAAAAAAACGCAAAAAAAGGCGGTAATATAACGCTGGTAAAAGCTGAAAACATCCCTGATAAGCCACTGATGTTTTTTGGCTATTTTTTTAAAGTCCTGTGTGTATGAAGCCTTAGGCCTCACACACACAGACGTTTTTTCACGCCGGCAATCTCTGGCGTTTTTGCAGCTCTCCATGTTAGTCAATGGCCCCATTAAAATGCAGACTTTTTGAGCTGTAGAGGGCCTCGGCTTTAGTGAGCTGTAACTAGAACCCACGGTCAGCGCGTTCTGAGGCTATAATGTTTTGCCGTTTTTGACGCCGATGCCGCAAAGCGCTCACTAACGCCCACTAACGCCGTACCAGCGTTAACCGGCATTTTTAGGTTGAAAAAATAGCAGAGGGATGATTTTTTTTTAAAAAAACGGCTATTGACGCCAACGCTCACTAACGCCGATGCATGACACCGAAAAACGCTGATTGTTTTCCCTGACGTCAGGCCCGACGTTTTGTTTATTTTTTAAGATACGTCCGTGTGTATGAGGCCTTAGTGTGTGCCAGGTTTTATAGTACCTCTTTACAATAGGTAAACCCGGGTGCTATCAAAGTTGTTTGCAAATATAAGCTCTTACTCCTTGATGAATGGTTCAACAATGGCAATATATTTAGTGACATGAGATTAACCTTTTGTTGTTTTCCCTGGCACTACATTGATTGATTCAGAGAATTTAAAAGAAAGCCATTGTATGCAAAGATTTAATCTCATGCTACTGCTACTAGGCAATTAAATGATTTATGTATAACTGAGAGTCCTTATTCTGTGTAGGCATGAGGAGTGATTCAACATTCCAAAGGATCCCTGTAATAAAGGGAACCTGTCATCTCTACCTCATAGTGTAAATCCTTAAATCATATTATGCGCACTTGTTCATTTGTTTCATTCTGGGATCCTACTATACAAAGGCCCTCTGCCTTAATTTAAAGCTAAGCCCCAACCCACTATTTAACGGTCCAATGTAACAGCCTTGATGACCAGAAAAGTTCTCACATAGGACTGTTGGATGATGTTACATGTTCTTCTGCTGTTCATTCCAGCTTAAAATATTTCTAAAGCCAAAATGATTTTTTTTTGATAGCATAAAAAATGGCCATCTGCGCCCCATCGGAGAGATTTATTTACTGTCCGGTAGTCACAAAAGGATAGTACAAAAGGATAGTAATGGAAATCCTTTCCAATGTCAACGGAATCCCCACAATTTGCAATCAAATATGTTTCTTCATAGGAAGATTCCTTTTCTAGTGACAAGTATTCTAGTGACAACACATTATTTTGGATTTTCCCTCACTTTCTATCTCAGTCATAGTGGTCACCAGGGCAAATACAGTGGGTGAATCTCCCAAGTTGGGGCACAGACAGCAATAAATACCCAAAAGAAGTTTCAAACCCTTGCCTCTCTATCCCCCCAAAAATCTTTCTATATTCTGCATGAAATCTTAAAACAGGGATGTAGTTTTTCCGGTAGTAAAGCCTTCACCCTAGGTAAAATGCTTTCTCCTTCTTTATTTTGTTCCCATAGCACTACCCCCTCCAATTCGTGGTTAGGGGCAGTGGGTTCTTATCCTTGTGGTTATACCAACTGTAAGCAGTGTAAAAGACACAGAAAAAGCAAGATAGTTATTTCCTTTTCTACAGGAAGAACTTAATCAGTTAAAAATTATATTAATTACTCAAAAATGGTTGTTATTTAATGGAATGCGGGGCTTGCAAAATGCAATATATGGGATGTACTATCCGCAACCTGCGCATTAGAATATCGGAACACTACAATGACACTCTTAATAGTAATGCAAAAAATATTTTTAATTTGTCTAAACACTTCAGAACAGTCCATGGTAGTAGCCTTGAGTCGTCCTCTTTCTGTAGTTTGGAACAGGTGAAAAGATCTATTAGAGGGGGTGATACACACCATATCCTGCTTCAGCGGGAGGTGTGGTGGATACATAGATTGAATATTCGATCTCCTAGTGGAATGAATAACAGAATGGATGTTAACCTGTTTTTAAAGTACCGGTAATATAATTTGGCACTAGTATGGGTTAATATTACCTACAGTTTGCAATCTATGGTTCCATTTTCTCTCCCCTCTTTCTCTGGCTTTATCAACCATATATGTTTTTAATTAATTCATTAATTGATTTTAAATTGGATTGTACCATCCTTATTTGTTGGAGAAATGGATATTTTTCTATATAAACCTGATTTTATTATAAGTTTGTATGCTATGAGGAAGGTTTTGGCCGAAATGCGTTAGCATTTCAGATGTAGCACTGCTGTTAGTGCCCAATAAAGATTTACAAGAAGAAGCATTCGTGTTGCCGGCGTTTTCTAGGCTAATTTGATGTTGATCGGACACAAGCCAGAGCACCGATACTCAGCTCATTACTCTTTAAAGTATGCGGTAGAGCTGGGGTGAGTTTTGTGTCTATTTTATATACTTTAATAACTAGTTATCAAAAAATGTAATTACCCTATATTAGCCATCAAAGGGAATACAATGTAGCTGTACAGCTCACATTGTTTATCTTTTAGCACTGTCCTATTGTCCATGAATAGGACAGGTGCCATACTGTTATATGTAGAGAAGATGGTATGATCACCTACAATGCCTTAAAGTGGTTTTCAACTCATAATGCAGGTAAGCGTCCCATAATAGGCTAGTATGCGATGCATACTAGCCTATTATGCTTTTACATTGCAGGATAACAAAAGTAACGAAGAGGAAGTAAAATCCATCAGGGTTTACTTCCTCTTTAAGGCCTGGTTCACACCTATGCAGGTTGAAGTTTGCATATTCCAGGTGCATTTTGCATTTTTCAATACATGTTTTGATCCATTGAAGTCTATGGAACCAAAAACCAGAAAAAAGTCCCTGGTCCTTTCCATAAAATGCACAGATGTGAACATGACCCATAGAAAACCATGTTAAATGGACTGTAATGTGTTTCTACAAGACTGAAATCGCACTAAAAATGCATAGGTGTAAACCAGGCCTGAATCTGCTCTTCATTGTTTAAACACCCCGGCACCTGCGAGAATATTAGCCGTGATTTTAAGCTTGATTAATATTGATTTTACATTAGAACAGTGTTGTTTGAAGAGCTTAGAAAGCACTCTGGGTTTTGTATAGTTTTTCTTAGAGGAAACTTACAATTTTTTTTATTGTTCTAAGGAACTCTTTTAAACCAAATCCTATGCATTATTTTGTTCTTTCTACATTATTAACATATCCCAGTTGAAATTTAAGTTTAAGCATTGAAAAATGTATTATTCAATGTCAAGTTAAGGTTTTAAAGGAACACATATAAAATGGAAGACAATCCTACTGGTGCCTATTGCATCCAGTTAAAACTAAAATAAATACTAGACATGTGTGTTTCATCTCGCTATGAATCCAGAATTCAGACGGAATTTTCATTATTTGGAGTTTCACAATGGTAATGAATTTCAACAAATCCAAAACAAAATAAAATTAAATTAATCATCCGAATTTGAAAATAAATTTGAATTTGAAAATGAATCTAAATTCAAAAGTTAATTCAATTTGAAATGGAGACATCTTGGAGTAAATACAGTAAGGTATAAAAGTGAAAGAAGATAATTCGTACTTTGGCTGCATATGTGTTAACACTGCTCTAGGTGGGTCTCCCATCTCCACCTCCACTAACACACAGACCAGGAATCCATCACGGATTCCAATGAGCAAAAAGAATTCTGGTTGACCACACGTCCAGTAAAATCCCCTTCATTTCAGCAAGTCCATAAAAACATTTCAAAGACCCCTAATAGAGAGGAACAGCATCACCTGGTGATGCTGATCCCTTCTATTTGTGTTTTTTTAAATATTTTATGGACTTGCTGAAATAAAGGTGATTTCACTGGATGTGCGACCAACCAGAATTCTTTTTGCTCCTACTTAGGCTGCTGAATAGAATAGAATAGATTAGAAAGGAATATGATAGAATAGCACTGAATAGAATACAGGGTGGGCCATTTATATGGATACGCCTTAATAAAATGGGAATGGTTGGTGATATTAACTTCCTGTGTGTGGCACATTAGTATATGTTAGGGGGGAAACTTTTCAAGATGGGTGGTGACCATGGCGGCCATTTTGAAGTCGGCCATTTTGAATCCAACTTTTGTTTTTTCAATAGGAACCTCTACCCACCAGAGCATCCGACAGAACGTAATTTTAGACGACGTTACTGGGCCAATGACGTAAGTGGTCTGTAGTTGTGTTAAAGATAGACGAGGCGTGTACAATCGGAGTCGCTGTACAGTTACCGACATTTGTTTCTCTTTGAGTACTTTATTATTTCAATGTAATTTTGGTTCGTGTGGTAACAAAAAGAACACTTTAAGGGTTATTCAAACTACACAGTGTACTGGGAGAAGGATAACTTTTTTGTTTTCAACCTAAGTTTTACCGG
>BLSH010176471.1:1305715-1317584 GCA_018402905.1 Glandirana rugosa
GGTGGTTTGAGGTCGTTTGTGTCTGTGGGTGACTAAAGTCTCAAAATGTCTCGACGACCACGAATGTCCTTCCTATAAACGTTCCATCCATATCTACGTCCTCCGAACGTACATATATATGTAATTATTACACAGTAATCAAATATGACCCACCCACCACCCAAATGTAGGTGAAATTCCTCCGGACGGGGGACAGTTGGGACGGACCCCTAACCAGTCCCGAGGAACCTTATGAGGTCTACCGAGGTGGATAGAGGGTCGGAAGACGGTTTCCTGTAAGCACCAGCAGCTCTGTAAAACTCTGAAATCAGTGGGTGTCTGTGTTTGCTGGAGTTTGGTGGGGGGAGTTGTGATGTCACAAGCCTCCCCACCCACCTCTATACTGAGACATTGAGGAGGGAGGGAGAGGGGCGTGTAAAACTTTTTCTGCTGTGTGAAGGAGATAAGCAAATTACTTGTCACTCACAGAGCAAGGGGTGGATCGGCTGTGTATTTTCCTGTTAGCCAAACTTTCTCTTCCTGAAAAAAGATAAACTCATTACTCACAGTTGGATTAACTCTTTGTGGCAAGACTGGGCACAGATGATATGACATGCTATACTCTACCAGGCAGAATTATTAATTACATTTTTTTTCCGGGTTTACATCCACTTTAAATATTCAGAGTCAGCCCAATCTGGGAGGAGTAGTGTCGGGTGGAAGTCTGGAGATGTAGCAGAGGTGCTGTGGAGCAGGCCCCTACCTGGGAGGTCGCCCCCAGTCTGGGGAGGGTGACCTTGGGGCCTGGGGGTTCGGGTGCAGCCAGGAAGAAGAGTGATTCCTGGAACTGCACAGGAGGAACAGGAGAACAGCGGAGGTGCTACAGGAGGAGAGAGACTTTAAAGTATCCACCAGTGCGGTGAGTGACAGTCCCTGGGACTGGAGGAGAAAGTGCTGCAGCAGGCTGGGAGAGTAATAGCGTACAGTCTATGGGAGCCTTGGGAGCCAGTCAAGGGAAAGGAGAGTCACTACCAGAGAGCAGGTCGACGGGACCTGGAAGAGAGATGGGCTGGAAGTTGTAGTCCATCAAAGGCCCAGTTAGCACTCAAGTACTGTGCTGCACATTCAGGGGCCCATGAACCCTGGCCTGTAATGGGTGTTTCTGAGGTCCTGCTGAAACAGGGTAGGCCTCACCATGTGCTAACCGCGGTGAAGAGAAAAGGTATAGAGAAGCCTGACAAATTTCCCTTCAGGCTGGAAACTAAGTTCTGAGCTGGAGAGAAGAAAGAAGTTTAGAGCTGCGAGTTCTGTGTAGAGAGAAAACTGTAAGAGAAACGGTCAGCAAGTGAAGTGCTGGAGGGTCGAGAGGAGCAATATTCTGCATAGGGAGAGTCTGCAGTGCAAGTGTGCATATACAAGACTGTATATGGAATCCAAGTACCATAATTATTTAGGCATCCCACAGTTACCCCTTATCCCCATCCAAGTTATTTTCCCTAAATAAAACAACAAAAACAAGAGCCAGCCTAGTCAGTGTCTCCAGATGTGTAATATATGGTGCGATTGAGGTCAGCTCTCAAGTGAACCACTATTACCGGCCACTCTCAAGGGAGCACATGGCTACACTTGTTTCAATAAAAATATTTTTTTTTATATATTATTATTATTATTATTATTATAAAGTCCCATTTAGAGGGTTTTGTAGTTTTGTGTACTGTATTAGGGATCCAGGCCTCCCATTTCTTTCCCTAGCAACAAACCTTCTGATTAGTAAAAATGTCCCGACATTGGTGGCCTGTGGGATTAAAAAATGCCCCTGTGTCAGTGGTCAGTAAGAGTAATAAAACCCCTTGTGTCAGAGGTCAGTGGGAATAAAACATGCCCTTGGCATTAGTGCTTAATGTTAGAAAAAAACACCTTTGGCTAGAATTATGAAGACCAATCTCATCACTTTCACATGTGCATCTAAATCAGTGGCGGCTGGTGAATTTTTAGGATGGGGGCGCCAGGCCCGGCCCCTCCTTTTTGACCCCTCCTACTTCTCATAAGCCCCACCTCTTATAGAATCCACCCACTCCGTCCCCTGTATTCCACATATTGTGTCAGGAGTACACAGCTTAGTATCACAGGACACAGTATACATCTCAGCATCACAGGTGGGGTATATTGCAGCCAGTAACACAGGATGCAGCTAGTACACAGGTATTGCAGCCAGTACACAGGTAGCCAAGGCACAGGTATTGTAGCCAGTACACAGGTATTGTAGGCAGTACACAGGGAGCCAGTACACAGGTATTGTAGGAGGCAGTACATAAGGAGCCAGTACACAGGTATTGCAGTCAGTACACAGGTAGCCAGTACACAGGTATTGTAGCCAGTACAATGGGAGCCAGTACACAAGTAGTAGCCAGTACACAGGTATTGTAGCCAGTACACAAGTATTGTAGCCAGTACACAGAGAGTCAGTACACAGGTATTGTAGCCAGTACACAGGGAGCCAGTACACAGGTATTGTAGGCAGCACACAGGGAGCCAGTACACAGGTATTTTAGGCAGTACACAAGGAGCCAGTACACAGGTAGTGGAGCCAGTACACAGGTAGTGAAGTCAGTACACAGGGAGCCAGTACACAGGTATTGTAGGCAGTACACAGGGAGCCAGTACACAGGTATTGTAAGCAGTTCACAGGGATCCAGTACACAGGTATTGCAGTCAGTACACAAGGAGCCAGTACACAGGTATTGCAGCCAGTACACAGGTATTGTAGGCAGTACACAGGGAGCCAGTACACAGGTATTGTAAGCAGTACACAGGGAGCCAGTACACAGGTATTGTAGGCAGTACACAGGGAGCCAGTACACAGATATTGTAAGCAGTATACAGGGAGCCAGTACACAGGTATTGTAGGCAGTACACAGGTATTGTAGGCAGTACACAGGGAGCCAGTACACAGATATTATAGGCAGTATACAGGGAGCCAGTACACAGGTATTGTAAGCAGTACACAGGGAGCCAGTACCCAGGTATTGTAAGCAGTACACAGGGAGCCAGTACACAGGTATTGTAAGCAGTACACAGGGAGCCAGTACACAGATATTGTAAGCAGTACACAGGAAGCCAGTACGCAGGTATTGTAAGCAGTATGCAGGGAGCCAGTACACAGGGAGCAGTACGATACCTCGTCCTCGAGTCAGCCACTCTCGACCCACCCCCGCCCACCGCATCGTGACTCAGGGCAACCAGTTAATGTATGTATACCAGCACCAGCTTTAGGGGTCGGCTGACTTTTTTTTCTTTCTCATTCCAAGTGGGGAGGCGGCGCCCAAGCGCCCCCTATTGACCAGCTGCCACTGATCTAAATAGACATTAAAAAAAAATCTAGTTTCCATTTACAGTATGGCAGCATTCTAGTATTTCCCTTGGCTTAGTGTCCAAATTTTTTCCCTTGAATTGGTCTTTATTAGTCTTGTCATATCCATCCAGCATTGAACAGGTTACTTTCTTCCAGCTAGCAGTGCTAAGTAAAACCGTGTCATAAAAATCGATGAAGTATGTTAACGGCATTCAAATAAGGCTTCAGCGTAGACAGATTCAATCACAAACACAATCTTATAGAGTACTCTTCTGGCATAGCTACGGCTGCAAGCTTCAGAATCATATTGCGCTCTATACAGTATGTCACAGGCAGTTACTGATGCTCAGCCTGATGGGTCCTATGCATGCTGATGTTCATCGGCGGCCTTGTGTGCGTAATGTATATTAATGATCTCTGTTGAAGAGAACAACTATATTCCCTGAAATTCTTTCTGATGAGAAATGCTATGGCTCGTGTAAAGCCGACTGGTACATGGGAGGCTGGAAGGAAAGGCCACTTATGTGAAAATATATATTTATGGCCTGAGATGGGTTTTGACTTGTAATTTCATGCCCAGAGTACCTGTTACACGCATGTCTTCCTATATGGAGCACATTTTCATTATAAATCCAAAGCAGGCTTCTACAGAATTTGCATGAAGGTGAGCACTTGTTACTGGTGAGTCATTTTACACTGGAGTATAGTGACTAGGTACACAGGTAACTCTGTAGGATGATCTCATATATGAATACTGAAGCAAATATTAAACCTATTCAAGCAGTAAATGTCAATGTGTATCTGCAAAATTGTTTCTTATCATCTGCAGCCAATTCCTGATTGCAAAGGGCTTGCATATTGAAGCCTACATCAAATACAGGTCAGCAAACTCCCCCAGACTTCAGTTGAGTAGTGTAGATCAGTGGCTCTCAACCCTGTCCTCAAGTATCCCCAACAGGCCATGTTTTGGGAATTTCTCTTAGATAAAATAGCTGTCCAAAATACCAAGCCATTGACTCTGATTTAACCACTTCAGCCCCGGAAGGATTTCCAGCTTTAGGACCAGAGCACTTTTTGCGATTCGGCACTGCGTCGCTTTAACTGAAAATTGTGCGGTCATGCGATGTTGTACCCAAACTAAATTTGCTTCCTTTTTTTCCCCACAAATAGAGCTTTCTTTTGGTGGTATTTGATCACCGCTGCGTCATTTCTGATCGCCGCTATAAACAAAAGAAGAGCGACAATTTTGCAAAAAAAAAAAAACACATTTCTTACTTTTTGCTAAAATACAAATCCAAAAAAAAATATAAAAAAACATTTTTTTTCATCGGTTTTGGCCAATTTATTTTCTTCCTCATTTTTGTGATTAAAAAAATTACAATCGCCGTTTATTGATTGGTTTGCGCAAAAGTGGTCGCGTTTACGGATGATGAGAATTAATTTCTGTTTTTTTTTTATTTTTTTATTTTTTACTAGTAATGGTGGCGATCTGCGATTTTTAGCGGTACTGCGATATTTCAGCAGACATGTCGGAACATTTTGACACTTTTTTGGGACCATTGGCATTTATACAGCGATCAGTGCTATAAAAATGACTGTGTAAATGCCATGCGCGCTCACTAGGCTCGATCCCGCAGCCGCCGTCATATGACGGCGATTTGCGCAATAGAGCCACTCTGTCGCCGTCAATTGCCGACCAGCGGTCAGCAAGCGGTTAAAGCACCTGTGCAAGATAAAGGAAAACCTGAAAACCTGGCCTGTTGGGGGTACTTTGAGGACAGGGTTGATAAACACTGGTGTAGATTTCTGATCAAAGGCTGTTTTTTTAGATCTCAGACAAAGCAGGTCAAATGCTGAATTTTCTCATGGAAAGCTGTTTTTTTGCATTTGAACACATGTGTTTAGGCAGCTCTGTGTTCGAATGGAAAAGTCTGTGTTTGATGAGAACTATTGCATGTGTAGCACCCCCTAGCTTTGCTAGAGTGCTAGAATAGGATGTTTTGTGTTAGTGTAGGTAAATGTTCTGGCTTGGCTGGCAGTGTGTTTTTATGTGTTTTTCTTGGTCATAGTTTTGAGTGACTCAGGGAGGGCTGGTATGACACACAGGCAGCATCTCTGAGAGCTCCCCCTACTTCTAGAAACAAGCAGATGGTTCTAGAAGGATGGGAGTAGAGGGGAGGATGCACTGTCTGGATTATTCTAAGGGCCTCCTACAGAAGTGTTGGCAGGGGGCAGGCCCCCTCAAATACTCAGGGTCAGCCCAGCTGGGGCAGTGTGGAGTTCAGGTGGAAGGTGGAAATGGAGTGTTAGGCTGAATAACCCCCTAGTCTGAGGGGGGTGAGCTCAAGCCTGTGCTCGGGTGAGGAAGGGACCCCTCTTCATGACACACAGAGGGATCATGACCAGGAGGCACAAGAGCAAGGAGAGGACAGCAGGAGAACATTGCAAATCTACAGGGAGGAAGACAGCCACATGGGATGGTGAGTGTTCATTTTTACAGTTTTCATTTTAACAAGTTAGATCTCACAAACAGCATAGATATATTTAGAATTACACCTCAAAACACATTCTGCTACTCCTCCTGGGTATGGCCGTACTGCATGTGTGAGACTTTTTCATAGTATAGCTTAGACAAGTAGACATGTGCAGAACGGAAAAATTTGTTTAGTTTCGGATAGATTCGTTATGTTACTAATTCTGTTTTGTTGATTCATTTTGGAATTAGTTTAGTTTCATTTAGTTTCATTTAGTTTATTAATTTTCTAATGAATTTCACATGGAACAATTCAAATTCCCTTACTCATTCACATGGGGGGGTGGGTTCTTGGCCCCCCCTGTTAAACGGGGCTTCCAGATTCCAATAAGCCCCCTGCTGCAGACCCCAACAACCACCGCCCAGGGTTGTGGGGAAGAGGCCCTGGTCCCCATCAACCCCCTCTGCCCGAAAGCATCACCCCCATGTTGAGGGCATGTGGTCTGGTATGGTTTGGGGGGGCACTCGCTCGACACCCCTCTTTCCTGGCCTGCCTCTTGGATAAGGGTCTGGTATGGACCGTAGGGGGGACCCCATGCCGTTTTAAAAAAAAAATTGTCATGGGGTTCCCCAAAGGGCCTGGTATGGTATGGGGTGGGAGACCCCACATTTTCTGGATTTTTCATTGCTAACATTCTTTTGTTTACATTTCAGCTGTCAGTGGGGAAGCCCGCTGACAGCTGATCAGTTATCGATTGTTAAGGACGCTGTGGCGGGCTTTCCGATCCGCCCCTTAACAACCAGCTGTTCTTCATACAGAATTCCAATCGGTCGATCATTTTTCTACCGATCCAAATATAAATTATTACGAAAATTTGGAATTCGTTAGAAAACAAATATGTGAAATTAAATTAAACGAATTTCAACTAAATTCGTAACTATTTCATTTAGAGATTTGGATGCATCCAAATCTCCGAATAACTAAAAATTTGCCTGAATTCATATTTGAACCAAAACGAATAGCACATGGCTACACAGAGGGGTCCAACAACCAATAAGCACCTTCAGGTGTTCTAGGGGCATAAATTACACATCTAATTTCCTAACTACCTATCGCATTTTTGGAGGTTTTTTTAAAAAGGAGGGACTAGTTTTTGAATGCTGAATTTATGGTTATGTCGCTAGAACCTTTATGACTGGTCAACTGAATTAAATGATTGTTATTGTAAGGTAATAAAATAAACCTTTCAAGTTTTTAAATGATAACATTTTAATTAAATTATTGCTGCATCCATTTCATGCCATTTGAATCCAAATGTTCTTGTGTTTTTTGTATGGTTGGTTGATATTTGGTGTTGCTGCAATTTCATGGAATTTCTCTCACTTTGGAAGATTCCCTCTAACCTCTTGTTGCATTTCTGGCTTTGGTTATACATACACTTTAGTATAAAAACATACTGTATATTTGGTGTTAGAAAATGCAGAGTTTTCAATGAGGGACAGAGACATTTGGGTCATAGAGTGACTCCATGTGTTGCTAACCACCCGCCGTGGATTGACAGCGGCAACTTGGCTTGTTATGAAACGCCGTCAGGTGAGGGCACTGTGATCAGATTCGATATAGGATCGATCAGTCTGCAGGGCCAGGTCAATGATAATTGGTCTGGACCTGCTGATTGGCCTTGGCCAATGATATTGCACTTCTGCCTCTGTATGAAAGGCTCATCTCCCTCCCTGAAGCCCTTTTCGATTCCGGTGAGGGAGAGAGAGCTTCTAACCATGAGTTGCACAACACCACACTGACACCAGTACACTTCAGGCACACTTTTAACCCTTTGATAGCCCCCAAGTTAACCCCTTCATTGCTGTCACCCCCTGTCACTGTGTCACTTAGTGCAGTGATCTGATTTTTACTGATCACTGTACTTGTGACACTTGTCACACTAAATCAGTGTTAGGGTAGGTTAGTAGTAGGCCCAGGTAGGTATAAATAACCCCCCCGTAAAGTTTTTAACCCCTTGATTGCCTTGATTAGATAGTTAGTTTTTTTTATCAGGGCACCCGTCGTGTATATATATATATATATATATATATATACCTAATAAAGGTTTTAACCCCTGATTGCCGGCAGTGACATCAGTTAGGTTTTAGCGTGCGTTAGGGTCAGCGTAAATACCAGGCAGGGCCAGTTAGATAGGTACTCTGATAAGTACACACACACAATATCTGTGATCTGATCAGATATATATATATTAGCGTCCCCAGTACATTAGTGTTTTAAAAAATGCAGCGTTAGTGGGATCAGCCCAGATACCTGCTAGCACCTGCGTTTAGCCCCTCCGTCCAGCCCAGCCTACCCAAGTGCAGGATCAATAGATCGCTGACACTTATCAAACACAATACACATATCTGCAGCATTTGCAGAGATCACGCCCGATCCCTGTGAAATCTGACAGTGAATTTGGTAGTGTTTGAAGCAGGCTCTGACAACCAGGTGCGCTTTTTTTCCTGTGAGTCACGCTAGTGTCCAATTGCACGTACACTAGTGAAGAGGCCTATGTGTTGCTGAGTATGACAGACGGGAGCGATGGGGAAGCTCCACTGTCAGACTTCAGGCTTAGCATACGATCCCGTAGACAGCAGTGGCGCCCTGTCAGATAGTATTTGTCTATTTTCTATCGCACTTCTTCCTGGCAAACAGGCTCTTAGGTCGGTGGGTGCTGCAACAAAAACCAGCTGGGTCCTGGATAATGTCATGCAAGTGTACATATTTGTCAGCCCACCGTGGATCCTTGTCCAAAGTATTCTTTATTGAAGAGATCACATCACAGAAAAGTGCAAAGTTTTGGAACCGTGCAGGACCCTTTCGTCAGGCGTACCAGATCCCGTTCTGCTGTCGCTGAGGTGCAAGAACCGCAGGGCTCTCATATGGAGCAGAGAGCCAGTACTAGCACTGCTACCCCTTCTAGTGGACTGGCAAGCACCAGCAGCCTAGTACATCCTGGTCGTACAACCAGCACTGCAGTAACACTTGGTGACGTAGCAAGTCCCATAAGTACAGTTCAAGCTGGTGTGGCTAGCACAAGTAATGTCCCGCAGCCACGAAGAAGAAGACAAACACAGGCCCACAGAACCCATAGTGCCCTTCGAACTGAATATGATTGACAACTCGCCACGGATTCAGTGCCCATACTTCCCACATTCACTGGCCAACCCAGAATTCAGGTGATTACAGTTGACTTTATGGCCATCGGTTTTTATTCACTGTTTTTCACAGAAGATCTCTATAGATCTATAGTGGACCAAAGCAATTTATATGCTGGTCAATACATCGCCGCTAATCCCCATTTGACACTTGCCAGAGACTGGAAACCAATTACGGTGCCAGAATTTAAGACCTTCCTGGGCCTTTCCTTCCTCATGGACATAACAAAAAAAAACGGAGTTGCGGTCATATTGGTCCACTGACCCAATTCACCATATGCCTGTGTTCTCTGCTTGCATGGCCAGGACACGATACGAGCAGATCCTGCGGTTCATGCATTTCAATGGCAATGATATTTGTCGTCCACGGGGTGACCCTGAATATGATCGGCTCTACAAAATTCGGCCCCTCATAAACCACTTCAACCAACAGTTCGCAGCACTTTTTATTCCCAAACAAATTGTGTGCGTGGACGAGTCCCTGATTACATTTTCTGTCTGTCTTGCTTTCAAACAGTTCATCCTCAGCAAGAGTGCCAGATACGGGGTCAAGATGTATAAGCTCTGTGACAGGGCCACAGGCTCAGGCTATACATATAGTTTTATGGTTTATGAGGGCAAAGACAGTCACGTAGAGCCATAAGGATGCCCAGACTACATAGGGAGCGCTGGCAAGATTGTGTGGGACTTGGTGTCACCCTTATTCGGAAAGGGTATACCACTTGTACTTGGACAATTATTACACGAGCGTGCCACTTTTTAGCAAGTTGTTTGATCATAAAATTGGCGGATGTGGCACAGTGCGACCTAATTGCCGGGGCACTCCCCAAAGGCTTGTAGATTCCCATCTTAGACAGGGGGAGAGAGCCTGCTTGAAGTGTAATAATTTGCTCACGGCGAAGTGGAAGGACAATCTGAATGTTTTCATTCTGACGTCCCTTCATGCAGATACGACCGTCCAAATTCCTACGGCGACTGGTGTTTTGGAGAAACCCCTCTGTGTCCACGATTATAACCTAAATATGGGAGGGGTGGACCTTAATGACCAGTTATTGGTACCATACCTAATTGCCCATAAGGCCAGATGCTGGTACAAAAAAGTGTCTGTATATTTATTTCAATTGGCTTTGCTGAACGCTCATGTGCTATACAGAGATTCAGGAAGAATGGAATCCTTCCTCAAATTCCAGGAAAAGATCATCACAGCCCTTTTGTTTCCAGATGGTGCTGTACCCCAATGTCACAATCTAAATGCAGTGAGCCGGCTGCATGAGAGGCACTTTCCACAAGTCCTCCGTGGTACCTCAGGCCAAAGAACACCCCAAAAGAGATGTCGTGTCTGCAGACAACGCAGATACAGGCGTGACACCTGCACTTATTGTCCCACCTGTCATGACCAGCTTGGTCTCTGCATCGGAGAATGTTTTGAACGCTACCACACATTAGTGGATTATTAGCGTAGGGTACAGCTAACACAGTGATTAGGCACACTTACATAGGGTCTCCAAAGATGCTAGTGCATTTTGAGAGACCGAAACCTGGAACCAGTTACAGTTTCTAGTTACAAATAAAAAAAGTGTACCAAAATTTTTTTTAAAAAATAAAACATTTTTAAAACCACAAAAAAAGTTAAAAAAACAAATGTATAAAATAAAAAAGCGAAAAACAGTTGTACGTTTCTCTCTCTCCCGTTTTCTCTCCAATCTCTCTCTATTGTTCTCTCTCTATTGTTAATATTTTTTATGCATACCTGTAATGTTTTGTTATGGTTCTTTATCATTGTTTCTTTGCAGGTATGTATTTTTTTATGTTACTGCATACCTGTAATGTTTGATTGTTAATGTGTTATATTTTTTCTTCTTATATACTCGAGTATAAGCCGAGTTTTTCAGCACATTTTTTGTGCTGAAAAAGACCCCCCTCGGCTTATACTTGAGTCAGTGTCTGTGGGTGATGAGTAAATTCACATTAAACAGAGCCGCGCTGCTTCTAAGAGCTGTTCTATGCATGTAACTGTGACTAATCACATTGGAATGTAGAGAATGCTGAGAGAGGTGTCCGATTTTCATCTTGATGTTGGGGAGGTGGGCGGGACACGCTGGTGTTAGCTGTTCAGTCCCGCCCACCTCTTGATCTCAGTGAAGATCTGCAGCTCACTCTCAGCATTCTCTGCATTCCAATGTGATTAGTCACAGTTACATGCACAGAACGGCTCTTAGAAGCAGTGTAGCTCTGTTTAATGTGAATCTACCTTACTCATTCCTTATGTGTTCTGGCTACAGTCTCTGTGTCCTGGCTAAAATCCCTGTGTCCTGGCTACAATCCCTGTGTTCTGGCTCCATGTCCCTGTGTTCTGGCTCCCTGTCCCTGTGTTCTGGCTCCCTGTCCCTGTGTTCTGGCTACAATTCCTGTGTTCTGGCTCCCTGTCCCTGTGTTCTGGCTCCCTGTCCCTGTATCCTGGCTACAATTCCTGTGTTCTGGCTCCCTGTTCCTGTGTTCTGGCTGCTGCATTTCCCACCCTAGGCTTATACTCGGGTCAATAACTTTTCCCAGTTTTTTGTGGTAAAATTAGGTGCCTCATTGACACCACCACTTTAGTCGAGGATGTCAGCGACGAAATACATACCACCCTCTGTTGCGACAACGACAGTCGTATTTATTTAGTCACGACGTCGACTTACCGCATGGACTTTTCGTTATTTGTCAATTATTTTGTGTCATGGCATATATGAGCTCATATTAGAGCTTATTTTCGGCTCCGTGGATTAAAATGGTGTTTTTTGACCCTTTTCAATAACTGGGCTCATATTCGGATCCCACCCTTTACGTCGTCGGTCTTGTGTCCCTGTCCCTCGGTCTTG
>BLSH010176471.1:1335081-1349794 GCA_018402905.1 Glandirana rugosa
AACCCTCCCCTACACATGGTCTTCGTCCAATACTAACCCTGCCCACCCGTCCCAATCATAACCTGCTTCTGGTACACATCCCCTCCCAATCATAACCTGCTTCTGGCACACACCCCCTCCCAATCACAGCCTGCCTCTGGCACACACAGCCTCCCAATCACAGCCTGCCTCTGGTAGATACCCCCTCCCAATCACAGCCTGTCTCTAGCACACACTCCCTTCCCAATCACAGTCTACCTCTGGCACACACCGCCTCCCGATCACAGCCTGCCTCTAGCACACACCTCCTCCTGATCACAGCCTGCCTTTGGCAGATGCCACCTTCCAATCACAGCCTACCTCTGGCTCACACCCCCTCCCAATCACAGCCTGCCTCTGACAGACACCCCCTCCCGATCACAGCCTGCATCTAGCACACACCCCCTCCTGATCACAGCCTGCCTTTAGCAGACACTCCCTTCCAATCACAGACTACCTTTGGCACACACCCCCTCCCAATCACAGACTGCCTCTGGCGGACACCCCCTCCCAAAACAGCCTGCCTCTGCCTCCTCCCAATCACAGACTTCCTCTGGCACACACCCCCTCCCAATTACAGCCTGCCTCTGGCACACATCCGCTCCCATTCTTAGCCTGCCTCTGGCACAATCCCCCTCTGAATCCTGGCCTGCCTCTGGCACACACTCCCCTTCCAATCACAGCCTGCCTCTGGCGCACCCCCCCCCCCATAACAGCCTGCCTCTGGCACCCCCTTCCCAAACACAGCCTGCCTCTGGCACACATCCCCTCTCAATCACAGCCTGCCTCTTGAACATGCCACCTGCTCAAGCACAGCCTGCATCTTGCCTCAGGCTGAACAGACTATGGAATACAGGCACTTGGTGTGTCTGCACAGTGTCCTGCAAGTCCACCTCCCACCATCAGGAAGAAGAAATGTATGATCACATGGCAGAACTTTTAACCTTGCAAAAAAAGGTAAGATAGATAATTTCTATAACTAAGCAAAATCAGCTATGGTGTCTGCATAGTTATAACTGTATTAGAAAGGGTCTATAACATGGTATAATCACAAATACGTTAATATCGAGAGTTGCACTATTACTGGTAGCCTGGAATGCCAGGAAAGCAAATTTAGAGGTATACACTTCCCATTTGTAAATTACTGCCATACTAGTTACTCCCAGAGGGTTAAACAGCCTTTCAAATCAAGAGTGAAGAAGTGAAACAGGACAAGCTATCGGCTTGTGGTCTGCAGCCCACAGCTCTACCTGATTGCATGTAATGCAGAGCTCAGTATGTCCCAGATTGGAAGCACAAGCGACGGCAGGGGACATTATATGAGGAAATCAGAAAGCAGTAATTATAGCGGTCAATCCTCTCGGAGCCAGCCAGCAAAGGCTAGGCAGGCAGAAACTCATTCTGATCCTCTTACCACAAAACAATTTCATATCACTAATAAGAAAAGATGTGGGTAAGGGATCTGTGACTAACAATTTGTAAATTATTGTCTGAGAGCCTCAATCCTGTAAGTATTGATAAGAGCACAATGACAGCTCTCTAGAAACAGCTTCCAGCATTAGTTTTGTCATTAGAACAGCCTGGCCATAAGTAACCTTTCCAGACAAAACATTTTATTTCTTATTCTTTGCCGCAGCCCACTCTTATCTGTGCCTCATGTAGATGGAATAATGGAGCAACACACCTGCAAATATTAAACCGTGATGAAAAAACAAGTAGTTTGCTTGACAATTCTAGTGGCCTGGCTGTCTGGCTTCAACAATTTTTGAGTCACAGGCATGCAAGAAGTCTTCTGCAAATAAACATCAGGGTATTTTTTCTCTATACTTATTTTAGGTCAGAAAGCATTAAAGCCAAAGCATCAGCATGACAGCCAGGGAACCAACACGTGAGGTCAGCAATGGCAGCCCTTATACTTTTCTCATGACAGAATCACTTTAAGACAATTTATAATCAAGAGATGACAGTTGCCTTTATCAGGTTTTTATGACATTACAATCTACCGTATATACTCGAGTATAAGCCGTCTCGAATATAAGCCGAGGCACCTAATTTTACCACAAAAAACTGGGAAAAGTTATTGACCCGACTATAAGCCTAGAGTGGGAAATGCAGCAGCCAGAACACAGGGACAGGGAGCCAGAACACAGGGACAGGGAGCCAGAACACAGGGACAGGGAGCCAGAACACAGGGACAGGGAGCCAGAACACAGGGACAGGGAGCCAGGACACAGGGATTTTAGCCAGGACACAGGGATTGTAGCCAGGAGACAGGGATTGTAGCCAGAACACAGGGACTCGACCATTAAACAGGGATTGTAGCCAGAACACAGAAGAGATGAGTAAGGTAGATTCACAATCTACAGAGCACACTGCTTCTAAGAGCCGCTCTCTGCATGAAACTGTGACCTAATTACATTGGCATCCAGAGAATGCTGAGAAAGAGAGCTGCAGATCTTCACTGAGATCAGGAGGTAGGCGGGACTGAACAGCTAACACCCATGCATCCTGCCTACCTTTCCGACATCAAGTTGAAAATCTGACACCTCTCTCAGCATTCTCTGCATTCCAATGTAATTAGGTCACAGTTTCATGCACTTAGAAGCAGCACGCTCTGTGTAATGTGAATCTACTCATCACCCACAGACACTGACTCAAGTATAAGCCAAGGGGGGCCTTTTTCAGCACAAAAAATGTGCTGAAAAACTCGGCTTATACTCGAGTATATACGGTAATCTATTTTCATCCAGGCTCTTAGTTGGCTGGCTGTGGGGACAACTGCAGGGACCATTGATGTCTACAAGGTTAGTAGACATGCCCAATTGCTGATACCCCTCCCCCATCATTGCAGCCCATCTTCTCTTTCCTCCCCTCTCTATTCACATGACAGGAAACATTCCAGTCAAGTACTGACCTGAAAATTTGGAGGAGTGTGAAGAACAAATCTGAGTAGTAATCAAAGCTTAGTTTTTAACCAGTTAAGGACTGGAAGGATATCCCATGTTAGAACCAGAGCACTTTTTGCGATTCGGCACTGCGTCGCTTTAACCGACAATTGTGTGGTCGTGCGACGTTGTACCCAAACAAAATTGATGCCTTTTTTCCCCACAAATAGAGCTTTCTTTTGGTGGTCTTTGATCCCCTCTCCGTCATTTCTGATCACCACTATTAACAAAAAAAAAGCAACAACTTTGAAAAAAAAACCAATATTTTTTTACTTTTTGCTATAATACATACCCCAAAAAATATATAAAACAAATGTATCCATCAGTTATGGCCAATATATATTCTTCCTCATATTTGTGGAAAAAAAAATCACAATCGGTGTTTATTGATTGGTTTGCGCAAAAGTCGCTACGTTTACAAACCATGAGAATTCATTTATGGCGTTTTTACTGTTTTTTTTTATACTAGTAATGGCGGCGATCTGCAATTTTCATTGGGACTATGATATTGGGGTGGACATGTCGGACATTTTTGACACTTTTTTGGGACCAATGACATTTAAACAGTTAAACAGTTAAATATCCACTGATTACTGTGTAAATGTCATTGGCAGGGAAGGGGTTAACCTGCAGGGGGTGATCTAGGAGTTAACTGTGTTCCCTATGTGTGTTCTAACTGTGAGGGGGCTGGGCTGTCAGGGGCATCTAACTGATCCCAGTGACATGGATCAGTATATCTCTTACATGCCGCCTGACAGAGCGGGGAACCTTTGTGTTTACATCGGCGGTTCCCCGTTTTTCTTCTGTGCCAGGCACTCGTGGCTCGCCGGCGGACATCGAGTCCACCCGTGCCACGACCACACTGCTAGAGAGGGTGACAGGCAAAAGAGCGCGCCGACAGCGGTGTGTTCCTGTCCGCTAGCCGTGCATGCGTGAGCTGCCGTTTATAGTGGAACAGCTCCACTCTGCAGCAGTAAATGAACGCGAGCCGGTCGGGAACCGGTTAATTGCCTATTTTTTTGGACTACCCTGCACTTTATACTAATTTACTTATTTTACTACTCAACACTTCATACTGCCCTACTCTTTATACTATTCTTTTTTGGACTAATCAACTCTTTATACTAGTTAGCTCCTTAGGCTTCATGTACACTAGCCTACACTGGCAGCTCCTAAGCATGTGTTTAGGAGCTTGTGGCATTTTTGTATAAAAGCCTATGTGTCAATCAGTGGTGGAACTACCAGGGTCACAAAGGTCGCACTTGCGAATGGTGCCTGGAGTTTTGCCATTGTCGGGGACCCAAGCTGTGTTGCTTGTCCAGGGCTCTGAGCTGAGAGCATCTTTCTCATACAGCCCAGAGCCTACACTGACAGTTCTTCCTCCCTCGCATGGATGGGAGAGGAGAGAGCCAATCTGCTCCTTCTCCTCCCACCCCTCTTCTCCTGTGTGCACCATGGAAAGTGTGAAACTAAGCAGCTGAATTTGATCATTTAGTTCCTGTCTTTCACAATTCCCGTGGTACACACATAGGAGAAGAGGGGCTGGAGGAGAAAGCAGAAGGAGCAGATTGGCTCTCTCCTATCCCATCTGTGCAAGGGAGGAGGGAGGGGGAACTGTCAGTGCAGGCTCTGGGATGTATGAGAGAGAACCTCTCAGCTCAGAATCCTGCTCAGGAGGCACTGATAGGCAGCACTGATTGGCTGCACTGATGGGCACTGATAGGTGGCACTGATAAGCAGCACTGATAGGCAGCATTGATGAGCACTGATAGGTGGCACTAATAGGCAGCACTGATGGGTACTGATAGGTGGCACTGGCAGATGGCACTGATAGGTGGCACTGATAGGCTGCACTGATGGGCAGTGATAGGCGGCATTGATGATCACTGAAAGGTGGCACTGATAAGCAGCCCTGATATGTGGCATTAATGAGCACTGATGGGCAGCATTGATGAGCACAGATAGGTGGCACTGATGGGCACTTATAAGTGGCCCTGATAGGCAGCACTGATAGGGTTGCACTGATAATCAGAGCACTGACGATCAGTGTAAATAAGCAATATACTGACAATCATGCTGGTTAACTGCTCTCCTTTCCTCACACAGACACGCCGTGGGAAGAAAGGATTGCCGATCACATGGTAAAGGGCTGCTGTAATTGATCCTTTACCATGATCAGCTGTGTCTGAAGGACACAGCAGTCACAGAGTGCACTGGATGCATGCCCCAGGGGGCACACAGGAGGCAGGGTTCTAGGAGGATGTCCATGGATGCCCTTCCAGAACTGGAAGCCTGAGGCTCAGATGGAAGGGGGAGGGGGGTCAAGGGGGCCCTTCATCGATTGTTGCACCAGGACCCTGAAGGATCTAGTTACACCTCTAGTGTCAAAGTACACATAGGCTTTTAAAAGAGTTTAGGTGAGCTTCAACCTCCCACCGGCCGTGGGAAAATGCAAAACGCAGCAAAAATGTAGCGCAGCGGCGGTAAATGTAGGCCAGTGTACATGAGGCCTTATTGTCAGGAACCATGAATCAGACAAAGACAGAAGTACAGTAAAATCACACTTTTTAATAAAAAGGTAAAAATATTATAAAAAGAGTAAACATGGTCAGAACATAGCCAGGGTTTGGTAACCAGAGCAGATAGTCAGAGCAAGCCTGTGAAACAGGAGTCCAGAGATCAGTGAGGTCAAACAAATGGAATTCAAGGTCAGGAGCCAGGAGGAGAGTCAGCCGAGCAGGGTCTTGAATCCAAAAGGGAAGCAGGCAAAGTCTTTCACAGGAACACACAGCAGAGATTACTCCAGAGATGTTGACCAAAGCGAAGGCATCTGTGATCTGATCCAGGCAGTTTATATAGCAGCAGAGCTGGCTTAATGAGGCAGGATATGGTTATCAGGTGAGACAGAGTGGAAGCTGAGACTGGCAATTAACTCTCAGCTGAGCAGCTTGCTCTGAGAAGGTAGAGCTAAGCCCAGCCCTGACAGTACCCCCTCCTCAAAGACCCCGCCCCTCAGGGGGCCACCAGGTTTGAGGGGAAAATGTCTATGGAAATCACGGAGGAGGACACAATCATGTACGTTCGAGGATGAGACCCAAGAACTTTCCTCTGGACCGTACCCTTTCCAATAAACCAGGTACTGTATGCGCCCACGGAACCTATGGGAGTAAATGACAGATTGTATTTCATACTCCTCTGGGTTCTCAACATGGACAGGATGAGGATGTGGTACCGAGGTGGTGAAGCAGTTGCATACCAAAGGTTTTAACAAGGATACATGGAATATATTAGATTAGAAATTTGCATAATAGAAGGCAGTTCTAAAGCATAAGCCACTGGGTTGATCTTGCTGAGAATACGGAAAGGCCCAATAAACCATGGTGCCAGCTTCAGTAAGGGAACACAAAGTTGGAGGTTGCGAGAAAACAGCCAGAACCTCTCCCCAACTTGGGAAGAAGGCGCAGGTCTGTGGTCAGCATGGCATCTGTAGCTATGATTGGCACATCGCAAAGACTCCTGGACCTGTACCCAAGTGAAAGAAGACCACAGAGATGCTCCTCCAATGCAGGAATGCTCTGAGGAATAAATGAGTCAGGAAATATGGCTGGTTGGAAACCATAATTCACCATAGAGACAATCGGAAAGCGGTATTGACGGCACTATTGTGAGCAAACTCTGCCCAAGGTAACAGGTCAGACCAGTTGTTATGGTGAACAGAAATATAGCACACGTAAAAACTGTTCCAAGGACTGGTTGGCTTGTTCTGCGGCCCCATTGGACTGCGGGTGATACGCAGAAGAGAAATAAAGCTGAATTCCCAACTGTACACAAAAGGCTCGCCAAAAACCTGGGCACAAACTGGCTACCCCTGTCCAAGATAATCACCTTGGGAAGCCCATGCAAGTGAAAGATTTCCCGAGCAAAAACGGATGCTAGTTCCTTGGATGTGGGCAATTGACATCTTTGAGAATTGGTCGACCACCATAAGGATAACTGTCTTACCCTGAGAGCTAGGTAACTCCACAATAAAATCCATAGACAGGTGGGTCCAAGGCTGCTCACCATTGGGTATGGGTTGTAAAAGACCTACTGGAAGATGTCGTGGTGTTTTATTCTGAGCACACACGGAGCAGGCTGCTACAAAGGTGGCTACATCAGCGCGGAGACTAGGCCACCAGAATTGTTGGGAAATAGCCCAAATGAGCTGATTTTTTCCTGGGTGACCAGCAGCCTTGGGAGAATGGTAAGTCTGGAGCACAGCAGTATGGAGACTCTCCGGGACAAAGCAGCGGCCACAAGGTTTCTCAGGAGGGGCATGGATCTGAGCAGCAAGGATCTTGTCACCCAAAGGTGAAGTGAGACGAATCAAAGCCAGAATACGATCAGGAGGTATCACAGGTACAGGAACTGACTCCACCTTGGAAGTGAAGGAAAACTGTTGTGACAATGCATGGGCCCTTACATTCTTAGTACCGGGTAAGAATGAGACTATGTAATTGAAGCTTTACAAGAACAGAGCCCATCGCGCCCTCCTGGGGGAGAGGCGTTTAGCCTCAGACAAGAATGTGAGATTCTTGTGGTCAGTCAAAATGAGAACAGGAACAGCGGTACCCTCGAGGAGATGCCTCCATTCTTTAAGGGCTAAAATGATTGCTAACAACGCTCTTTCCCCAATCTCATAATTGCATTTCACAGGAGACAACTTCTTCATCTCCACAAGGATGCATATCGCACTCAGAGGTAGGACGTTGGGACAGAAGGTCACCAACTCCAGTCTCAGATGCATCAACCTTAAGGATGAAGGGTAACTTGGGATCCGGAAGTGCCAACACAGGAGCAGTAACAAAGGCTGCCTTGAGACTTTCAAAAACGTTAATGGACTCCGGAGACCAGTTCTGTGGGTTCCCGTTCTTTCGGGTCATATCAGTTAGGGGCTTGACCAGGGAGGAGAAGTTAGGAATAAACTTCTGCTAATAATTGGCAAAGCCAAGAAAACATCGTAGTGGACGTGAACTCACTAGTCGGTGCCACTGTAGAAATGCCGATAGCTTCTCTGGGTCCATCGAAAAACCAGCAGTGGAAATGACATAACCCAGGAATTTAACCTGTTCACGATGGAACTTGCACTTCTCCAATTTACAATACAGGTTATATCTCTCACCCTCTGAAGCACACGACAGACATCTGTGTGGTGACTCTCTAGGGACTTGGAATATATGAGGATATCGTTGAGATACACCACTACACATTGCTTCAACATATCTCGGAAGACATTGTTGATGAATTCCTGAAAAACTGCCGGAGTGTTGCAAAGACCAAACGCATGTATTTGTAGTGGCCTGTCCTGGTATTAAACGCAGTTTTCCACTCATCGCTCTCCTTGATCCTCACGAGATTGTATGCCCCTCTCAGATCAAGCTTTGTGAAAACAGTTGCTCCCTTGAGCCGGTCAAATAACTCTGTAATCAATGGAATTGGATAAGTATTCTTAATTGTGAAGCAATCGAGACCCCTATAATCGATACAAGGTCTCAGTTTGTCGATCTTCTTTTTCACAAAGAAGAAGCCAGCACCAGCAGGAGATGAGGATTTGTGAATGAACCCTCTAAAAAGTGCATCAGTGACATACTGCTCCATGGCTTTATCCTCCAAGACAGACAAAGGGTAAATCCGGCCAGTAGGGGGTATGACACCAGGCTGAAGGTCAATTGCACAATCATACGACCGGTGTGGAGGCAAACTATTGGCTTCACCTTTGTCAAAGACATCGCTAAATTTGGGGTACTCCTCCAGCAGAGAGGAGAGTGAAGAGGTACACAAGACCTTAGCCAAACGTATCTTACTGCATTGTGGCGACCAGGAAAGAACCTCAGCACAAAGCCAATCAAAAGAGGGGTTGTGCCTCTGTAACCAAGGATAACCAATAACCACCGGAAAATGAGGAGAGAAAATTACTTGGAATTGAATTATCTCATGGTGAAGAGCCCCTATGGCCTCTGTCAATGGAGCAGTCTCATGAATCCCCTGGACATGCACTAGAGGTCTCCCATCAATAGCCTCAATGGCAAGTGGAGTAGCCCAAAGCTGTAGCGGGATTGATTGCTTAGACACCAAAGGCACTATCTATGAACAGACCTGCAGCCCCAGAGTCTATTACAACAACAAAGAGAGAGAAAGGTCTGGTGTCATCAGTGACACACCTCAAAACCCTATATACAACAAATACACAGACTGGGACTTTATATGAGGTGAGTATCATTTGCCACTAGTAACAAAGTAACAGGAGTATGCACAGTTTGAACACGTATTGAAAAATGATCTTACATACATGGATAGAATAACAATTGCTGAGCCAATAAAATACATCATAGTACACATTTGCAATGATACATATAAATAGCATACAGTATGCACAGGCATCTAGTCAACCCGACATGTTCACATAGCTCGCTTCTTCAAGGGTGGATGCGTGTGTGTGATGCATCTGTAATAAACAAGAAAACTGTATAACACAATAATGGTTGTTCGGGTAAATGATAAGAGGGGTCTAGGGATAAAAGACCCCATAATCACCATCAGGCAAAGCAAAGTGCCAGTTTGCTGAAATCCCAAAAGGTGGTAGCAATGGATGTGTGGCACGGGAGCTGAGGGGAGGAAGCCAACCAGAACCAACACCAGGGCAGACATGGCATGGGTGGGATTGTGTGAACCTAGAAGTTCCACCTTGTCCAAATAGGTGTCAGCTGTAACATAAATATATGTAGTAATAATAATTGCTATAGTAGCAGAGTAAACATTTAAGAGTATATAAGATTATATATATATGGTTACATATATGTTACGACCTGGTCCAAAAATGAGATGGACATGGAGACCGATAGGTATGTGTGAGGGCAATAAAAAAGGGGGGAGGTGGTTGGGATGATGTGACCTTGAAGGTTGCACCTTGTCCAGATAGATGTCAGCTGTAGCAAAAATATATAAAATAATAATAGTTATGGTAGCAGAGTGTACATATACAAAAGGTATTGCATATGTAGCAAACAGGAACGCTGCTAGAGCTTCCAATTTCACCAATATGTCAGCAAAAGCTACCTGTAAGCAGTGTGAAACAGCATGCATCAGTCACTGAAATCAGCTCAGTTTGAAAGCCAGGCTGTGATTTCCTCTGTGAATATATAAGGAATCTTCCCTTGAGGGCAACCAATCCCACAAAGATGAGGGCGGTGCTGGCCACCTGTTCAGGGAATGGCAATCAATGACATATGGGATAGTAAGGTTGAAAAGTATATAAGGTTGTATATATAGTTGCATATATGAACCAACCTGGTCCAATATTGAGATGGACGTGGAGACCAAAAGGTGGATGTGAAGGGAGTATACCGATGCAAAATGATGTCTATGGAGGTGATCCCTGAAAACATGGGGAATAATAATAAAAATGTGTGTGAAATGGACTAAATGAAATAAAAAAGTATAAGGCCAAATGGACTAGGATGTGCAAGGTATGTGTACCTGTGCAAGAAAGGTTGGCCACAACACGATATGCTTCCACATGTGTGATGAAGGCAGTAGAAGAGGGAAAAGCAGCCATGTCAGCCCTCCAATTTGTACCCCAGCGGGGTCCTGCGGGCTCTGCCCCCAACGCCATGAAAGGATGGTGAGGCATGCTGGTGCTGGAAGCATCAGACGCCAATTAGGGGTGCGTATACGCAATACGGACCCCGATCATCCATGCTGACACACTACACCCAAACGCCATGACGCCACTGCCGTGGACCTCAAGCAGAGGGTGTGGACCCAGAGTCTATTAGAGCCTGTATCTTGATCGATGACTCATACCAAGAAAGGGTAACTGGAACCAGGGACTTATCCTTCTGGATAACTAGGAACGAAACAACACCACCTAAGGTCTGTCCCCTACAGGACCTCAGGTGCAAATATCCCCTCAGATGGGTAGGTCAAGACTTCAAAAAGTGACCTGCCTGGCCACAATAAAGGCACAATCTCTCCCTCCTCCTAAAGGTTCTCTCATCCGTAGAGAAATGTGTGAAGTCCAACTGCATTGGTTCTACCTCACTGACAGGCTCGGAACCAGAAGGTATGGGAGTTGAGGGAGGCACGGGGGCCTGCACAGAGATTTGAGCCTCAGCAGGCACAGTCTGCAACACAGGTTGTGCCGGAACGGCCACCATAGGAGGAAACAGGGGAGCAGTGCGATTCAGGAGCGTCTGTAATGCTATGGCAAACTGATCCATGCGGTGATCCTGCTCGTCCAATCTGGAAAAAGTATTACCAGCAAGTGGATTGACTGCATTTTCTGAATTTATGGCCTTCGCCCACTGTCAGGAACCATGAATCAGACAAAGACAGAAGTGCAGTAAAATCACAATTTCTAATAAAAAGGTAAAATGTTATAAATAGAGTAAACGTGGTCAAAACATAGCCAGGGTTTGGTAACCAGAGTGGATAGTTAGAGCAAACCAGTGAAATGAGTCCAGAGATCAGCGAGGTCAGATAAATGGAATGCAGGGTCAGGAGCCAGGAGGAGAGTCAGCCAAGCAGGGTCTTGAATCCAGGAACCAGAAGGGAACATCAAACAGGCAAAGTCTTTCACAGGAACACAAAGCAGAGATTTCTCCAGAGATGTTGACCAAGGCAAAGGCATCTGCGATCTGATCCAGGCAGTTTATATAGCAGCAGAGTTGGCTTAACGAGGCAGGGTATGGTCATCATGTGAGACAGAGTGGAAGCTGAGACTACCAATTAACCCTCAGCTGAGCAGCTTGCTCTGAGAAGGGAGAGCTGAATCCAGCTCTGACACTTATGCTACCTTGCTGTTTATAAACCCTGCTCTTTATACTACTTAAAGTATAACTAAAGGCAAAACTTTTTTTTTCATTTTAGATAGAGGAGAGGGGTTAAAACACTTGCCAGATTTTATTGCTGTCTGTACCCCCTGTTAGGGAGATTCACCATCTCTATTTGTCCTGCTTAACATTATCATTGAAATTTTGTCCTGTCCCCAGAAAACTAGAAAAGGGGAAATCCTTCATTGGGAACACTAGTTCTAGTGAATCGGGGGTTTTGCCTACAGTTCTACTTTAACTCCTTAATCTACCCTGCTCTTTATGCTACCCAACATTTTACACTGCCTTTCTCCTTATAGGTTCCTGTTCTTTAGACTACCCTGCTCTTTATACTACTTAACTCCTTATACAACCTTGCTGTTTATACTACTCAACTCTTTGAACTGCTCGCTATTTATACTATCCTGTTAAACAACCCTGCTCTTCATACCACCCAAAAGATAATTTCACATTTCATAACATGTAACATGTTACTAAACTAGCCTACCCTAATTTTTATACTACTTAAAGTGGTTGTAAACCTCAGGCAAGAAATATGAACAAGGCAGATCCCTCTATAGTGTATACTTGTCTCAATTAAAAACACTCAGGGACTGTTGAGACCTGGAAGAAGATGGGCTGGGAGCAGTAGTCCATCAGGCCAAGTAGCACTTTCTACAAACTTTCTCTACACCATAGGGGCCCGCGGTCCCTTGCCTGCAAAAGGCGGTTACTAGGCCCTGGTCAAAGCCTTATCAGGCCTCACCATGTGCTACTAGGCTGGAAGCAAGTGTTGTGCAGGAGAGAGGAACAAGGGGAAGAAAGTGTTGTGCAGGAGAGAAGAACAAGGAGAAGCAAGTGTTGTGCAGGAGGAAGAAGAGTGTATTTACTGAGTGTATATAGAGGACCCATGTAAAGAACTGATGATCTTTGGGCATCCCATACTCACCCCTTACCCCATCCAAGTTTAAACCCCTAATAAAAAAAAACAAAAACAAAGAGCCAGCCTGTTTCCTGACTCCAGTTGCAAGCGAGAGGTGTGATTAAGGTCAGTGTGAGCAGGTGAACCACAACTTTCAGCCTCCCCCAAGGGGGGCATTGGCTACATTCCGGGATTCACCTGTTTCTCACATAATTCTGCCAGTTGTTACCCCTAGCAACTGTTGTGAATCGAGCCAAGGAACTTTGTGTATTTTGCTATTAGTGTGGATTGAACCCGGGGGAAAGGACTTATGTGCTCTGCCTGCTATTCAGTGCTGTTGTCCATAGCAACCAACGGGAGCTGCCTTCAATTTTAATTTTACTGCTGCTTGCATACCCAGTTGCCCCAACTGCGGCTGGGATGGACGCTTGTGCTAAAATCTATAATTCAGTGACTTTGTAACATGAGCTGTTGTCCGTGGCAACCATGGCGGGCGATCGCGCCCATGGATTACAAATATATCCCACGCCTTGAGCAGGCCGGCCATTTCTCACTGGATTACAAATCTGCGCAGCATTTTACAAGTGCTTGACCCTTTAAACTTGTGCTCCAAAATCCTGCTGCAAACAGTAAAATGTGCCTGTGGTTGTTTCCTGTTGCCCGGGGTGATTGGGGTAACCCTGCGGGTGTCTACGGAAGGGACTGTGCTAGAGTTATTCCCTACAGGAAGTCAAAGGCTACTAAAGTTACTGTTGCTATTAGCAACCACCATAGGAACCAGCTTGCCCGAAAAAGTTCTGCTGACACCCGCATATCTGTATGTTTAATATAGAAAAACAAGACTGCACTGTCCACTGACAATTCATATTTGAAACTTAACCAGTTCCAGGCCGCCCGCCATCATAATACGGCGGCAGTTTGAAGTGGAATACCGTTGTTATGGTAGCAGATAGCTACCATAACCCCGGTATCTTTTTTTACAGCCGGCAATTCCGCGTCAGATAAAAGTGATCTTAGCGGCGGATTTGCTGCAAGATCACTGTTATCAGCGGCGGAGAGGTCCCCCCCTCTCGCTGCTTTCCGGTCATCTCCGCTGGCATCGGCGGAGATGATCGTGTCTGTTCCCCCCAGTGTCCGTGAGCCGAGTGAGCGGCTGAAGCTGCTTACTCGGCTCCATAACATGGCTGGGCAGAAGCAACGTCACAAGTCACTTCCGCTCAATGCTCTTAAAGGGGACATTTTTTTTTTTTGTGAGATGTCATTTTTTTTTTTTTGCATTTAAGTGTAAATATGAGATCTGAGGTCTTTTTGACCCCAGATCTCATATTTGGAAGGTCCTGGCACGCTTTTTTCTATTACAAGGAATGTTTACATTTCTTGTAATAGGGATAAAAGTGAGCAAAAATTAAAAAAAAAAAAATTACGGTGTAAAAATAAAAATTAAAAAGTAAAATAAATAATTAAGAAAAAAAAAATTTAACCACTTCAGCCCCGGAAGGATTTCCAGCTTTAGGACCGGAGCCCTTTTTGCGATTCGGCGCTGCGTCGCTTTAACTGAAAACTGCGTGGTCGTGCGACGTTGTACCGTGCTGGTGCGTCAAAAGTCAATTTCGCTGCGTCGCGGCTTAGCGTTTTTCCCGAGGCCAGGATTTCGACCTTTAGGAAGGCCCCGACTTCACCAATTTAAAAAAAAAAGAATTAATAAATAAAATGAAAAATTAAAAATAAAAATGTGGCATTAAAAAAAAAAAAATTAAAAACGAGTGAAAATAGGGATAATGTTCTTTACATTTGTAAGGAACATTATCTTTTTTCGCACGGTCCTGGAAGGTTTATACTCTAGACCCCAGTTTTTCTGGAGTCTAGAGTATAAATGTGAATTTACGTTTTTTTTTTTTTACTGTAGAGTGTTTTTTTTTTTTACAGGGGAAATTCTCGTAACTCGCCTTCACTGAACACTGCAACGAAGACGGGTCGGT
>BLSH010176472.1:0-30111 GCA_018402905.1 Glandirana rugosa
CTCTCCCATACAAACTTTTAATGCTCTTGTGGTTCTACCAACATATTGGTAACCTCATGAACAGGTGTTAGAAGAAGACCTGTGCCAAAGGACCTGTTGGCACTTTTTTGCGCTTTTTCGCACGCATGTGCGTATTCACACGTGCGCGCGCACGCTCCCGTGTGTGCGCACATGCCGGAAACAGCGCCAATCGGCTCCATTTAAGCTGAGTGCACCCTACAGCGAGTTCTGTCTGATCTACAGCGTGTGACCTGTTTTCTGAGAGGCCCGTAACCTGTAATCTGTTCCTGTGACCCAGCTTGTCCCGACCTTGTCTGATCTCCGCCTGCACTGACCCTCGGCTTGCCTATGACCATCCGATCGCCTGATCCCTCCATACTTCTGCTGCCAGTTTGTTAACGGACTCTGCTTGAACTTGACTATTCTCTTGCCTGAACCCTTGTACCACACCGCCAGCCAGTTGCCGACCCAGCCTGTACGACCACGCTTCAGCTGCATGAGTGCCCCAACAGACTCCCTACCACCACCAGTGACCCAGTCCGACCCTCGTGCCATCCTGCACTCCCGAGCCACCTGTCTGCTGTACCAGGGGTTCCCGAGTCAGGGTAGTAAGGGAAGTTGCCAATGCATAAGTCAGACTCGCCCACCAGGTACGTGACAGTATCAGACAGCCATGACCGAGTCTGCGCAGAGGCCCTCTCCTACGAATGAACTGTGTGAGCATTTGACCAGCCTTACCCAAGTTGTGAGAGACATGCAAGCTGGCTACCTCCGGCTGGAGGACCAAATCCAGGAGCTTCTTCAGCACACCATCATCTCTGCACCCATAGAGCCAGAGGTGCCCCTGACTGAACGGTTTTCGGGGGGACTGTAAGAAATTTTGGGCCTTCCGCATGTCCTGCAAACTTTTCTTTGCCCTGCAACCCGGCATCTTCTATCAGGAGGACACTAAAGTGGGACTGGTCATCTCCCTCCACCGGCTACTAGAGCGAAAGGCTCTCAAGTCCACAAACCTTGCACGACTCTTCCAGGCTATGGCCCGACTATACGAGGACCCGCACCAAGCCGCCACTGCAGAAGCCGAGCTTCATGTACTCCAGCAGGGCCGCTGACGACTATGTGTCGGAGTTTCATCGCTGGAGCGCAGACACCGCATGGTATGACGCGGCTCTCTGGTTACAGTTCCGGCTGGGGCTGTCCGAGCCACTCAAGCATGAGTTGGCTCGTGTGGGCGTGCCTCCCCGCGCAACCAAGGGGAGATACTGTCCATACCTGATTCCAAGACACATGCGGTACTCGCCATAGTTATGCAGCTGCCCAGTGGGGATACCCCAGTCTTGGCCATCACAGACTCTGGAGCCTGCGGCTGCTTCATGGACCTGAACTTTGCAGCTCGACACCAAATACCCCTCAGGCCCAAGGCGTGCTCGATGACTCTTCGCCTGGCCGACGGGTTCCCCATCAAATCCGGGTCTGTGACCCATGAAACCATCCCTCTCTTGACCCGAACATCTGACGGTCATTCTGAACTTTTGTTATTTGAGGCCATAGCATCCCAGCTCCCTGGCTTCGGAACACACTGCCCCCACGTCAACTGGGTCACTGGCAATGTTCAGTTCAACTCGACCTACTGCCCGCACCACTGCTTTCCACCACCCACTGGACCCTTCTTAGCTGCATCCTGCCCAGACTCTGACCCGGATTGGGAAGTTCGCCTTGCTGTCCCCTCAGTATACCATGATTTTTTTGATGTGTTCAGCAAGAAAGGGGCAGATGCCCTGCCACCACACAGTCCCTATGAATGCGCCATAGAGTTGCTTCCTGGGTACCTTTCAGCAGAATCTACCCGCTCTCAGAGAGGGAATTAGGGGCCCTCAAATCCTATCTGGATGAGAACCTGGAGAAGGGATTCTTCTACATCTCCTGCCGGAGCCGGGATTTTCTTCGTAGAAAAGAAAGATAAGTCCCTGAGACCCTGTATTGATTACAGAGACCTTAACAAAATCACGGTCAGGAACCGGTACCCTATCCTGTTAGTACCGGAGTTGTTTCAGAGGCTCGGTTCTGCCACAGTTTTCTCCAAGTTGGACCTTCACGTGGCCTATAACCTCATTCAGATCAGGGAAGGGGATGGATGGAAAACAGCCTTCCGGACCCGGTTCAGCTATTATGAGTACCTGGTCATGCTGTTTGGACTATGCATGCACCAGCCACCTTTCAACACCTTGTCAACGACATCTTCCGGGACTTCCTTGATCTGTTTGTGGTGGTGTATTTAGATGACATCCTCATCTTCTCCCCTGCCCTGGAGGAGCACCGAAACCATGTCAAGAGCGTGTTAAGCCGCTTTCGTCAGCACGGCCTCTACACTAAGGCTGAGAAGTGCGCATTCGAGTGCTCGAGCATCTCCTTCCTGGGATTCATCCTTTCCGTCTCAGGCATCACAAAGGACCCCCAGAAGCTCTCCGCCATAGTAAACTGGCCAGCCCCAACCGACAAGAAAGCGGTACATCGTTTTGTTGGTTTTGCAAACCTTTATCGGAAGTTCGTTAAGGGGTTTTCTGCTGTAATCACCCCCATCACCCAACTGACAAAACAGACCTCCTGCTTTCATTGGACCCCTAAAGCACAAGCAGCCTTCCAGCGACTCAAGGAGCTCTTCACCTCCGCTCTGATCCTGAAACACCCGGACCCTGCTCTACCCTACATACTGGAGGTAGACGCCTCCGAGACGGCAGTCGGAGCGGTCCTTTCTCAAAGACAGGGGCCAAAGCCTTTTACTCCCGGGAGCTGACACCCCCGGAAAGGAACTATGATGTGGGGGATAGGTTAGCTCCTCACCATAAAGTCTGCTATACAGGAATGGCGGTACCTGCTGGAAGGAGCCCTGCACCCAGTCCTAGTTTTTACCGACCACAAAAACTTGGAATATCTTCGCACCGCCAAGAGACCCAAGCCCCGTCAGGCCCAATGGGCTCTTTTTTTCTCACGTTTCCAGCTTCACATCACCTACAGGCCTGGGTCTAAAAACATGAAACCTGCCGCCCTGTCACAGATGTTCCTGCAACCAGGGGACTCTCTTCCATCCGATACAATTCTCTCCGCACGTAATTTCCAGGTGATCTGTTGCTGGGTTCCCCACCTCACCAGATCCCAGGTTAACCCTTCAAGACAGGCTGTGGTGGTCCGGTACGAAGATCTTCATCTTGCACGAACCTTGCACGACTCTTCCAGGCTATGGCCCGACTATACAAAGACCCGCACCAAGCCGCCACTGCAAAAGCCGCGCTTCATGTACTCCAGCAGGGCCACCGTCCCGCTGAGGACTGTGTGTCGGAGTTTCAGCGCTGGAGCGCAGACACCGCATGGTATGACGCGGCTCTCCGGTTACATTTCCGGCTGCGGCTGTCCGAGCCACTCAAGCATGAGTTGGCTCCTGTGGGCGTGTCTCCCCACGCAACCAAGGGGAGATACTGTCCATACCTGATTCCAAGACACGTGCATCTGGCAGTTCTGGAACTGTGCCACGACCACAAACTGGCAGGACACTTCGGTGGTCGCAAGACTGCAGACTTGCTCTCAAGGTCAATCTGGTGGCCATCTTCCAACAAGGACTGCAGAGAATATATGAAAGCCTGCCCTACCTGTGCTTGCAACAAGGTCGACAGAGCCAAGGCATGGGGCTTCTGAATCTGCTTCCTATCCCGGAACGCCCATGGTTGCAACTTTCCATGGACTTTATAGTGGAGTTACCCCCTTCTGAAGGGTTCACGACCATCCTTGTAGTTGTCGAGTGCCTTACCAAGATGGCCCATTTCATCCCCATGAAGGGTACACCCTCGGCAATCCAGACGGCAGAGACTTTCATTAAAGAAATCGTCATCCTCCGTGGCCTACCCACCAACATTGTGTCGGATCGAGGGGTGCAATTCACGTCCAGGGTCTGGAATCAAATTGGCCTTCTCCTTCGCCTACCATACTCAAACCAACGGTCAGACGGAGAGAACAAACCATACCCTGGAGCAGTATCTGCTCTGCTACTGGTCACTTGCCCAGGATGATTTGGTCTCCCTACTGCCGGTAGCCGAGTTCGCATACAACAACTCGGTTCACTTTGCCACCAACCAGTCACCATTCTGGGCGAACCTCGGCTACCACCCCTCCTTCCTTCCCAACGTGGTACCCGAAAGCACCGTGCCTGCCGTACAGGATATCACCAGTTTTCTTGAAGAGAATAACAAGTTTTTCCAGGAGACTTTCTCCCGGACACAGGAGCACAACAAACTGGCTTTTGATAGAGGAAGGCGGGGGGAGCTGGACCTGCAGCCTGGCGATCATGTCTGGCTTTCCACCAAGAACTTTAAGCTTTCTTGTCCCTCAAGAAAACTGGGACCTACATTCTTGGGGCCCTTCTCAGTCAAGAGAAAAATCAATAGAGTGGCGTATGAGCTGAACCTCCCCCCCCCCCCGCTCCGAGTACACCCAGTATTCCATGTCACCCTGCTTAAACCGGTAACAAGGAATCAGTTTCCAGGAAGAAACACGGCTCCACCTGAACCGGTTCTTGTGGATGGAGATGAGGAGTACGAAGTTGAGGCCATCCTCGACTGCAAAAGAAGAGGGGGCTTGATTCAGTACCTGGTCAAGTGGAAGGGTTACGGACCAGACGAAAGTTCCTGGGAACCTGAAAGGCACATCCATGCCAAGGAACTTATCCGGTCATTTTGGAGGACTCATCCGAATCTGAAGGCCCGGCTGGGCATCTGGAGGCTGCCCATTGGGAGGTGGGGGCAATGTTTGAAGAAGATCTGTGCCAAAGGACCTGTTGGCACTTTTTTGCGTGCCTGTGTGTGATTGCGCGCACGCACGCACGCGCCAGAGACGGTGCCAAATGGCTCCATTTAAGCTGAGTGCACCCTACAGCGAGTGCTGTCTGATCTACAGCGTGTGACCTGTTTTCTGAGAGACCCGTAACCTGTTATCTGTTCCTGTGACCCGGCTTGTCCCGACCTTGTCTGATCTCCGCCTGCACTGAACCCCGGCTTGCCTATGACCATCCGAATGCCTGATCCCTCTGTACTTCTGCTGCCAGTTTGTTAACGGAATCTGCTTGAACTTGACTACTCTCTTGCCTGAACCCTTGTACCGAACCACCAGCCAGTTGCCGACCCAGCCAGACTCGCCTACCAGGTACGTGACAACAGGTTAGTAGACTCCTTTAGTGCTACATGTTATGAAATCATTAATTTTATAGGTTTTATTTGTGGAGCTAGAAGCAAAAGTGGAGGTATGTGTGGTTTGAGAGGTTTTACATACTTTACACCTTCTGCAATGTAAGAAACCATTTAAGTTGTAAAACATTTTAGGTACAACCCCTAAGGCCCCTTCAGGTCTGGTATGGAATTTAAAGGGAACCCCGTGCCAAAATGTAAAAAAAAAATGATGTGGGGTCCCCCCCAAAATCCAAACCAGGCCCTTCAGGTCTGGTATGGATTTTAAGGGGAACCCCACTTCAAATTTAAAAAAAAATGGTGTGGGGATCCCCCAAAATCCAAACCAGACCCTTATCCGAGCACATGGCCCTGGCATGGCAGGAGGGAGTGGGGACAAGCTAGCACCCCCCCTCCGAACCATACCAGGCCACATGCCCTCAACATGGGGAAAATGCTTTGAGGTCGCCCCCAAAGCAACTTGTCCCCATGTTGATGGGGAGAAGGGCCTCATCCCCACAACCCTGGCCAGTGGTTGTGGGGGGTTTGCGGGCAGGGGGCTTATCAGAATCTGAAAGCCCCCTTTAATAAGGGGACCCCCAGATCCCGATCCCCCCATGTGAATAGGTATAGGGTACATTGCACCCCTACCCATTCACCAAAAAAGGAGTGTAGTGGTAAAAAAAAACAAGAGGCAGTTTTTGGCAAGTCCTTTATTGTGTAAAATAGCTCTTTTCTTCTTTCTTCTTTCTTCCTCCATCTTTTCCTGGCCCGGTCCTTCTTCTGATCTTCTGCTTCTTCTTTCAGTCTTTTTGCTTCCTCTCTTCAGCTTCAATCTTCATCTTCTTCTTCTTTCACCGCTGCCGTTCTCCCCGCTGCAGTGATATCACCGAGTGAACCTGCCCCGTCTGACCTCATGCGCTGTCAGAGGGGGCGGGACACCCATTTATGTCAAGGGGTTTCCCCGCCCCTCCTTATAAAAGAACTGTCGTTGTGAAGACCGCCCATTCTGGGAGACGCGCAGGGGCCGGGCTGCAGCAGCGGGGAGAGTGGCAGTGGTGAAAGAAGAAGAAGATGAAGATTGATGATGAAGAGAGAAAGCAAGGAGACTGAAAGAAGGAGCAGAAGACCAGAAGAAGGACCGGGCCAGGAGAAGATGGAGGAAGAAAGAAGAAAAGAGCTATTTTACACAATAAAGGACTTGTCAAAAACTGCCTATTGTTTTTTGTAACACTACACTCTTTTTTTGGTGAATGGGTAGGGGTACAATGTACCCCATACCTATTTACATAGGGGGGGCCTGGATCTGGGGGCCCCCTTATTACAGGGGCTTCCAGATTTCGATAAGCCACCCACCCGCAGACCCCCACAAACACCAATCAGGCTTGTGGGGAATAGGCTCTTGTCCCCATCAACATGGGGACAAGGTGCTTTGAAGTGGGGGGGCAGAGCTCCCCTCCTCCAAAGCACCCATACTCCCCATGTTGAGGGAATGTAGCTTGGTACGGTTCAGGAGGAGGGGGGGCGCTCGCCCATCCCCCCCCCATCCTAACCGGCCAGGGCTGCATGATTGGATAAGGGTCTGGTTTGAATTTTAGGGGGAACCCCACGTTAATTTTTTTTAAATTTGGCGCGGGGTTCCCCTTAATATTCAAACCAGACCCGAAGAGCCTGGTTTGGACATTTTTGTATAGAGCCGGGAACCGACAATACATTACAGCTGCGATTTTAAATGACAATTTTTCCTATGGAAATGCCATTTTGCTATGGTTATGTTCTACACCTCACAGAGATGCACCCTTTTACACACAGACTAAGGACATCCCCCAGGCACAATATGTAAAGGAGTTTTTTTTTTTTTTTTTACTTTAAGCATTATTAAAATCACTTCTCCTGAAAAAACGATTGATTTAAAAACTTTTTTTTCATGGATACATGTCCCCTAGGGCAGGACCCGGGTCCCCATACACTTTTTAGGGCAATAACATTGCATATAAGCCTTTAAAATGAGCACTTTTGATTTTTCGTGTTCGGGTCCCATAGACTTTAATGGTGTTCGAATGTTTGCCCAAACTTTTTGTCTGTTTGCATGTTCTGGTGCGAACCGAACCGGGTGGTGTTGGGCTCATCCCTAATCAGGAGCAAGCCCGCCTATCAGATCTTGCAGTGTCAGTAAGTCTGGGAACGAGGAGACAAAAGTTTCCCTGCACTCAGCAGACACTACGAGGCAGCGGAAGATGATGGAGGGTGGTCGTCTATTGCCAGCCATTGCTTGATTGCCGGAGCAGCCAGAACGGACACTGATTGACACGGGCGTGCGTCTGGAGCACCACGCCCTCAGGGTGGTGGAGGGAATGGAGAGACTTTGCTTACTATGTTCAGAGTGTCCGCTGCCAACCGCAGTAATGGATACATGGGTCTGGGGGGGTCATTGCTGTGAGCCTTTGCTGCAGCAGATGGCTATGCAGCAGGACCCACGCTTCTTCAATGTGGACCTGCTCTCAGGGCTGTGCACACCGCAGAAGCAGGGATCCGGGAAGGCCGGAGCGGCCTGGAACCACCCTGTAAAGGCGGAGAGGAGTTGCGGCTTGGCGGCTCCCCCGTGAACACAGAGGACCTGGGGAAGGAAGAATTTGAGTCAACTGAAGGCTCGGTCGGGAGCATAGGTCTTGTAAGTGCTGCCCAGCAGGAACTAGTACCCCCCATTAAGTTGGCCGCAAGCCTTCCATAGACATTCCTTGTCTTGTGGAGCTAGTGCAGGAGGGGGGGGGGGTGCACCCTCTGGAGAGTTGGAAGAGGAGGGCATTGGCAGACTAATTGACTTGGTTTCTCCCAGACTGCAAGCTGAATTTGGGTTCCTATAAAGACTCACTGAATGGTCATCTCCTGATGAGGGTTTCCGAGGAGGAAGAGTGGGACTCCCATGGAGTGGAAAACCACATCTGTAGAGGGGAGAGGGCCAGAGTTGGAGCTGGACACGAGTGAAGCTGCAGGAACCCTTTTCACCGCTAGTCACCGGTTCCTAACAGGCCATCCACCACCCACACCAGGGCTAGCACCTATTGTCAGGATGTGGTCATATATCCAGACACCCATGTTCTACTGATGAAAGGGAAAGCAAAAGAACTGCCCAGGCTTTGCCTCTTTCAATTAGAGGTGCACCGCAAGGTTGCCCTGGAGTAGCGCTTGGATTTCCCCTATGTTCCTCCCCAAATCATGGACATAGTTGAGAGCTCCCGAGGGAAGTGGGAGGATGACATGGTTTGGGACTTTTTTCACATCCCCAAACCCTTGAGAAGGCAGGACTCCTACGCGTGGGATCGGTTTCTGGATCTGAAGAAGGAGTGGAGTCTGGGGCATGCCATCTTTGGGGACAAGGTCCTTGCTGTGAAGGCAAACCAGCCAGCAAGGACCTATTCCATCTCGGTCAGGGGAGAAGGGGAGAGCCACAGGAGGCTGCCTGACCCAGGGTTCTACACCTAGAGACTGTAGGAGGACTACAGCTAGGTAGAGACATGTCACACAGAGACTGCTAGAGGACTGCAGAAGTGTGTTTCTCTCTGGCCATTGCAGAAACAGATCAGCCTGCCACCCTATGTGCCAAGTGATGGACTGTGTTTTTCTTTCCCTTGAAGGACACTATGGGGTGCGATCTGCTTTCTGAACAAAATTTTTGTTTTCCCATTTGTTTTTGGAGACCTGTTGTCCGGGGAGGGGGTGCCCTTGCTCCTAGGCCCAGGATTCATTTTACAAATTTCCTCAGCTGAGGGACCAGCTGATTTTTGGTGGGGAGTGAGTGTATCACCCTCTACGTTAGGTAGGTGCTGGTTGAGGATTTGTGTGTCAGAGTAGGTAAATTTAGGCAGGCTTGGCTGCTGTCAGGCCTGTTTGTTTTGATTCTGGGCAGGGGAGTGGCCCAGGGAGAGCTTAAGACTGCAGGAAGAAACACCCCTTGGTTACTCCTCCCCTTTTCTTCATAAAGTTCTGGAAAAGGGGGTGGGAAGAGTTGGAGAGGCTTTCTGGAGTATGTTAAGGAGCCCTGATCAACCCCCAACCTGGATTGGCAGGAGGCAGGCCTCCTTAAATACTGTGGTCTGCCCCGTGGGGGGGGGGGGAGAGTTCAGGTGGAAGTTGGAGAATGGAGGCGTAGTGCTGAGGCTGTTAGTGGGTCTTGAGGGAGTCCCCAGTATGGGGGGGGTGACCTCGGCCTGGTGCTCAGGTGCATCTAGGAGGAGTGAGATCCTGGCGGAGAGGCTCAAGGTGGAGGAGGAGAGGACAGCAGAAGGAGAGTACTACAGCAAGGTCTCCAGGAGGAGTTCACTGGGTGTCGGTGGGTGACACAGCCTAGGGAAGTGGAGATGCACTCTGCAGCAGATTGGGAGAGAGACAGTCTGGAAGAGGTGTAGGAAGAGAATGGGACTTTGGTGTCAGTGGGCAGTGTACATGTGCTTGCAGTCAGTAGGACTGTTGAGACCTGGAAGAAGATGGGCTGGGAGCAGTAGTCCATCAGGCCAAGTAGCACATTTTATAAACTTTCTCTACACCATAGTGCCCACGGTCCCTTGCCTGCAAAAGGCGGTTACTAGGACTTGATCAGCCAGATCAGGCTTCACCATGTGCTACTAGGCCGAAAGCAAGTGTTATGCAGGAGAGAGGAACAAGGAGAAGCAAGCGCGTTGTGCAGGAGAGAGGAACAAGGAGAAGCAAGTGTTATGCTGAGAAGGAGAGTGTATCTACTGAGTGTATATAGAGGTCCCGTGTAAAGAACTGTTGATCTCTGGGCATCCCATAATCATCCCTTACCCCATCCAAGTTTAAACCCCTAATAAAAAACAAAGAGCCAGCCTGTTTCTTGACTCTGGATGCAAGCAAGGAGTGTGATTGAGGGCAGTGTGAGCAGGTGAACCACAACTTCCAGCCACCCCCAAGGGGGATATTGGCTACAGAGGATTAACCCCTGAGGTACTACAGTGAGTATAACAAGCATGCTTTACTGCATATACAGGCTGACTTTACTGTTGTGGGTTCAGTAACACTTTAAAGCGGAGTTCCACCCACTGATCGTATCCCCCCCCCTCAGGTGTCACATTTGGCACCCTTCGGGGGGAGGGGGAAGAGGATACCTGTCTTTGACAGATATTCTGTTCCCACTTCCGGGAGCCTGGGCCGCGGCGCATTACATCAGCAGCCTGGCTCCCTCTTCCTCCCTCCTCCGCCGGCCTGGCCACTGACAGAGCGCAGCGCGCTTCGCACATGCACACTAGGTGCCCGGCCCCGAAGCAAAGCGGCTCCACTGCCAGGTTCCCTAACCCGCAATGGCCGCGGCTGCACCTGACCAGCCGATACTAAGATTGGCGGCGGTGCTGACATCGCTCGACTCCAGGACAGGTAAGTGTCCTAAAGTTAAAAGTCAGCAGCTACTGTATGTGTAGCTGCTGACTTTTAATTATCAAATCGGCAGCGGACCTCCGCTTTAACTCCTTATACTACCTAGCTCTTTATATTGTCCTTTATAGCACCCTTCTCTTTATAGCATAGTACTTATCCTTTCTAAAATCTTCCATCACGTCTGCTGCACAGGTGTCCTAATAGTCACACACATTCCAAACACTGATGTTATTCGATTATGTTTATATCTAGCCTCATTTAGCATAGGTTAAGGACTTGAGATTTTACTGATTGTGGTGTCAGCACATTGCACTTGATGTCATTTCATCAGCTTATGAGTCGTAGGCTCGGTGAAGAACAGACAAGTTGCACCTGCACCTACTATGAGATATGAGACTGCAGGGGAAGATGATACTTGCTAATATCATGAAAATGCAGTAAAGGCGAGTATGGGGAGAGGAAATAATGTCACTTGCCATTCTGGAAAATGGCATCCATAAGGTCACATGGCAGGAGAGGAGAGGGACAGATGGCCTTGCAAAGCTCTGCTCCCATCCCCACTGTGCACGGAAACCGTCACTAATAACAAGCCATGAGCAGGGGGGCACAGACAGTAATGCAGCACTGTGCTAGCAGCCCAGGTGGATGATTAATGGTTAAGGTGACCACATCTTCTCTCTAATGCAGAATGCTGCAGCTCCAGAGAGGAGATTTCTCTGCATTAAAGCCAAAAGAGCATCCACATATACAAAGCAACCATTTCATATTTAGAAGTATAATCTTACTAAATATATGGCTTTATGTACTCTCATCAGACATCATGTATGAAGTCAAAAGGAAAAACGTCCTTGATCTGTAGAGTCATTAGAGTTTACTTTTTGCTGGCTGTCATTATGTCTAACACATATTTTAAACTAATGCAAATGCATGTTAAAATTAAAGTAAATTAAAGCAGAATCTTTTTTCATAGCCGCAGGTAAAATTGATGGTTCTTTCATCAGATATTCTGATAAATAGGGTCAATTTTCCTCATTTAGAAAAGTGTCTGAAATGAGAACTGCATGCTTCTGAGCAATCAGATTCACATCTGTGCAGGCAAATTAGACTTAATATAAAATATCCAGTCTAAGTTGTTGCTTTTGGGCAACTGTTTGACTTAAAGTGTACCTATCATAAGATAAAACCTTGCGATCTGCCACTTTCACATACACTGGGGGGGGTTATTTACTAAAGGCAAATACATTCTGCACTGCAAGTGCACTTGAAAGTTCAGTAGCTGTAAATCTGAGGGGAAGATCTGAAAAGAGGGGAACCTTTGCTGATTTTATCATCCAATTATGTACAAGCAAAAATGCTGTTTTTTATTTTCCTTGCATGCCTCCCCCGATCTACAGCAACTGCACATGCAAGTGCACTTCCAAGTGCACTTGTAGTGCAAAGTGGATTTGCCTTTAGTAAATAAACTCCTATATTACCAAAAGTGGTGGCCTTTACACGCAGATGAACTTTAATGTTATCCCAGTCCGTAGGGTTCAATGTGGCGTTGGCCCACCCTTTGCAGCTATAACAAGGCTGTCCACAAGGTTTAGGAGTGTGTCAATGGGAATGTTTGACCATAAAGACATGGCTGAGCGAATTTGGGCTGGAGGAACTTGACTGGCCTGCACACAATCTTGACCTCAACCCCATAGAACACCTTTGGAATGAATTAGAGCGGAGACTGCGAGTCAGGTTTTCTCGCACACATCAAAACCTGACCTCACAAATGCGCTTCTGGAAGAATGGTGAAACATTTCCATAGACACACTCCTAAACCTTGTGGACAGTCTTCCTAGAAGAGTTAAAGCTGTTATAGCTGCAAAGGGTGGGCCAACCCAATATTGAACCCTGCTGACTAAGACTGGGATACCATTAAAGTCCATGGGTGTGTAAAAGCAGGCGTCCCAATCCTTTTGGTAATAAAGTGTAGCCACAGAAAAAGTTTCTATTCTTTTAGTCCTTGCAGCCCCTAAATTTGGGGTGATATAATATGAACATTATTGGCTTCAAATAGAGAAAATTATCTGATAAAACAACTCAGTGTTATAGATAGCTACGAATAAGATTCTCACTTTGCAGCTTTGTAAATGAAAAGAAGAATGAGATTGACCTGTATAGCCAAACAGACAGTTATTTTTCAGTAGGACAGTCTGAAAGGCTATTGCATGTATTTTTCTTGCCAAATATTTGGATTTACTTGCTGTTCTGGTGTTCGAAACGTGGCAGGTTTTCTTCCTGTACAGAATGTGCTAATATTAAGAGACCCAAGAGGATAGGTGGACCAACAGGGTAGTTCTATGAAGCAGCATGGGAGTCCAAAGTGAAAAATGGTCAAACAGGTAGGACTGTATCTACCAAAATGATAATAGTGGGTCAGAGTCTTGGACAGCAGGGTTAGAGCAGGCAATGCCAAGCCACAAAATGTGCAAATTGTAATCACGTTTTGCTTATTTTGTTTCCCTCTTTCTGTCTAATTCTGGGCATTTGTGGACAAATTCAGCTAGGGGTGGGCAAATATTCCTGGGTTCCATTCAAAGGGGGTTCATTGAATACCATCAGATTCCCAAAACCAAAACTTAACATCAAATCCCATTTAAGTGTATACGGTTGAATCTGACTGTTAAATTATGGCCATTTTGGGACTAATAGGCAAACTATTGTAACAAATGACATTGAAAGCTGGGTACTGCCATAGGGGATTTGACAGAACCACTTGGCACCCTGATTAGGTGTTTCTGCCGAACAGTTCCTCCTGTCCACCAAACTGTTCCAGCAGACCGTGAGCTAATATACCAGCCCTTTTTACCCCAAGCATCGTACACAAACAAGATGCTGGGATATAACCAAAGGAATGACTCATTATTCAACAGAGATAAAGGTTTTTATATACTTCAAAAGTAGGTCAGTCAACTCTTGAATAATAAACCCAAATATTGCTCAAAACATCAGACAATGGTTTAGATAACGAAGTAGAGTTGACACAAGGCTAATCCCATCATCTAGGATTCTTCAAGAGTTAGCCAAATTGACCAAAAGGTAGAAACAATAGTCGACTAAATTAACTAAATTAACCACTTGCCGAGCGCCAACCGCAGGTTGATGGCGACAAAGTGGCTCGATATTGCAAACCGTCGTCATACGACGGCGGCTGCGAGATCGCGCACTGTGTGTGCGCGCCGCCGGAGGTGCGCCCACGTGCTCACTGTGTTCGAGGAGGGCCAGGGAGCGGGTGTGGCGGACTCGATTGCCGCTGGCTACCCGTGATGCCCCCCCCGCACTGAAAGAACGGAGGTCCGTGTAAGTAAACACGGACCTCCGTTCTGTGAGAGGGGGAAGGGCTGTGATCACAGCCTTCCTCTACATGGAAGCCGTGATCACTTCCCTTCCCCTGCTAGGGCAGCCCACACACAGTTAGAACACGCCCAGGGAACACAGTTAACCCTTAGAGCGCCCCCTGCTGGTTAACCCCTTCACTGCCAATGACATTTACACAGTAATCAGTGCATTTTTATAGCACTGATCGCTGTATAAATGCCAATGGTCCCAAAAAAGTGTCAAAATGGTCCGACGTGTCTGCCCTAATATCGCAGTACCGCTAAAAATCGCACATCGCCGCCATTACTAGTAAAATATAAAAAAAAATAAAAACCCCAAAAATGAATTCTCATCATCCGTAAACGCGGCCACTTTTGCGCAAACCAATCAATAAACGCCAATTGCAATTTTTTTTATCACAAATATGAGGAAGAATATAAATCGGCCAAAACTGATGAAAAAAAAGTTTTTTTGTATTTTTTTTTTGGATTTGTATTTTAGCAAAAAGTAAGAAATTATTTTTTTTTTTGCAAAATTGTCGCTCTTCTTTTGTTTATAGCGGGGATCAGAAATGATGCAGCGATGATCACATACCACCAAAAGAAAGCTCTGTTTGTGGGAAAAAAAGGACGCAAATTTCGTTTGGGTACAACATCGCATGACCGTGCAATTGTCAGATAAAGCGACGCAGCGCCGAATCGCAAAAAGGGCTCCGGTCCTAAAGCTGGAAATCCTTCCGGGGCTGAAGTGGTTAACAATGGGAATGCACACCCAGGGGGCACATAACGGGACAAAGACACTTAACGCATAACACCTTAAACAGATTATATTAGGAGACCCCCATCATCATGTTGCTTTATGCTGATTATATAACATCTGCACTGAGTATCAAAATCTAAAGCAGTCATTGCTGGTTTTGGCATAGAGACCCCAAATATGTATATGGGTCCTCCAGTTCCCAGAGTCAAGTAGACAAGAGGCTAGCCTGCAGTTCCCTTCCAAAAGCCCCTGGCCTGGTTGGGTCTGTCACAGGGGAAATTTGAAAAAGCAGAAAAAAATGTTTTAAATAGAGTACAATGCCAGGAGGCAATGTACTGCTTTTGGGTATCGATCTTCAGCTCGTTTCATTGGATGGGCTGCAATGACGTCACTTCTTCACATGTGCAGGGGTTCATTGATCTCAGCATTGTAAGAAAATTGGGAAGGCAGGTGGGTAAGATACATACAGAAGGCATATAGTGTATGTCTTCTGCATTAAAAATCATTGCTGCTCACAAATTTTGTTTGTTTGTTTCCCAAAGTTCCACTTTAATTTAAATACAAGGGCAACATGGAAAAACAACAGTCCTATAACCACTTCAGCTCCGAAAAATTTTACCCCCTTCATGACCAGGCCATTTTTTTGCTATTTGGCACTGTGCTACTTTAAATGGCGATTGCACGATCATGCAACGCTGTACCCAAATGAAATTTATATATTTTTTTAATATAAATAGAGCTTTCTTTTGGTGGTATGAAATGACCACTGGGTTTTTTTTTTTTTTTGCAAAATAAATGAAAAAAGATTGAAAAATACAATATTTTTTACTTCTATATTCTTTAATTCTTCTGCTACAAAACATACCCAATAAAAAATTAAAATCTAATTTCTTCATAAATGCAGGCCAAAATGTATTCTGCTACATGTTTTCATTAAAAAAATCCTAAAAAGTGTATATTGCTTGGTTTGTGTGAAAGTTATAGCGTCTGTAAACTATGGAATATATACTGAACTTTTTTGTATTATTTTATTCTAAACTACTAATGGCGGCATTCAACAACTTATAATGGGGCTGCAATATTGCAGCGGGCAATCTGACATTAACTGACACTGGGGAGAACTGACTAACTACCAGTGACATTAATACAGTGGTCAGTGATAATACTATACACTGTCACTGTACTAAAGACACTGGCTGCAAAGGGGTTAACATCTAGGGTGATCAAGCGGTAAAATATGTGCCTAACTATGTGTAATGTGTGTAAAGTGTGCTGCTTTTACTAACTGATCTCTCAGTTTCTCATCCCTGATTTGCAGGGTTGAGAAACTGACATATTGCTCCCTTCATATAGAGCTCTATGTTTTTTACCAACACAAGAGCTCAGGGCTGTGATTACACATAGCCGATCAACAGGTTCCAGCCATGAATCATTGGGCAGGACTTGCTGACAGGCTCCCACTGCATACAATCAAGCCTAAACCTGGAAGTAAGCAGCAATGTTTGGGTATGTCGCTTTACCTAAGGTGACCATTCGTTCGCAGTGCATTGCAGACAGTCGCTAAGTAGTTAAATTGTGCTTGGGTGATGCCTTTTGGCTGATGCGGTGTTTTGGCATAGTACCATTTTCACAGATAGCATCAATGACTCCAGCAACTGTCTTCACATATTTTGGATGTGTAATTGATTTTTTATCTTCTACATTTAGCTTAGCTTAACCACTTGCTGACCACGCTATAGCTGAAAGATAGCTACAGCATGGTCACCCGGTTTTGGAAGGGCATCTATTGATGTCCTTCCAGAACCCCCGCCCCCCTGAACACCCTCGGGGCACACATCTTGTGTGCTCTGTGATCAGTGTGTCCTTTGGACACAGCTGATCCCAGATCAAGGTAAATGGCCAATCCCAGTGGCCCTTTATCATGTGATCAGCTGTGTCCAATTACAGCTGATTTCATGTAAACAAATGCAGATTGTCGGCATTTCCTTTCCTCAGCACTGTCACTGTGAGGAAAGGAAAACTGATAACCGGCTATCCTGTGGCAGCACACATTTACACTGATTATCAGTGCAGCCCCATCGGTGCCAATTAGTGCCAATCAGTGCAGAATACCAATGCCCATCAGTGGAGCATATCAGTGCTGTCTATCAGTATCCATCACTGTCGCCTCACCAGTGCCCATCGGTGCAGCATATCAGTGCCCATCAGTGCAGCATATCAGTGCTGTCTATCATTGTTCATCACTGCCGCCTCACCAGTGCCCATCGGCGCAGCGTATCAGTGCCCTTCAGTGTAGTTATCAGTGTCCATCAGTCATCCCTTTAGATGAGATTTCCCTTTGGGAGCATCTCACCAAAAATGACATTTTATTGCAGGGGATGCTAAAAATCTGACTTGTATCTTAGTGCAGACTTCTGGAAAAATCACTCAAGCAGGAAAATACATTTTCAGGAAGTGTTCTGTACACTGTGTACAGAATGCCTCCAGGTAGCCATATTGCATAGCATTTTACAGAAAATGACAACGCCGCAGATTGAAAAGGAAAGGTCATTTTTACTAACATTCAATTACAATATGACTTGTGTCACAATTTTATATGCTATATTATTATTTTTTTATTATTTGCTATTTTTTCCCATGAAAGTGGGGTTATGTTAGGCAAATTTAGACATCAAGCAGTTAAATAGGACTGATGGAGTGTAAGAATGCATTAGCAATTCACATTTGCCCTGTGTTATGATTAAAAAAAATCAAACCCCGTGGTTAACCCCAAAGTTGCCTGGTTGCTAGTTTGGGCATTCATTTAGGTAATTAAATTAATAGGCATTTCTCAGCCTACGCATAGCTTAGCACTACACAAATAGCTGAAACAATGCAAAGTTCTTTTTTAAAAGTGCTTAATCAGAGCTCTTCAGCCAGCTAGTTCTCAGTAGAAGACATCCCACTCTTATTAATATTTCGGGAGAGTGCTCAGGTCTCTAAATCAGCCTAAAATACAATAATCGCATTAACGCTGACGTCAGCAAAATATGGCAGGCCGAAGAGAAAGAACTTGCTTATTTATCATGCTAATTGAGTGTTGGCGCAGGAGAAATTCTATTACCAGAGTTACGGGGTGAAAGTTCTCCCGTACCTGAAAGGATATCTGAGGGAAGAAAACTTGCTCTGTATTCTTAATGTCAAGAATAAAATTCTCTTATATTCTCTCTTGCCGCGCAAAACTGATGACAATAAAACAATCTTTTATACACAGTGACCAAGTTCTTTTAAAGGCCAGTAAACACGAATTACATGTTGGCTTTTTGAAATTAACTCAGGAACTAGGAGAAACATACCATATATTGTGCGGTAAGTTTTAATTTGGAATGATGGGACATGTTGAGTGGGATCACGGTAGAGTCAGACAGATACACTGTATAGAACATTCTGGTGTTTAGGGAATAGATGGTATAGGTAGGTGGTTGGGAGGTACTAGAGTTCCCCATTATCCTGCATTATGATGTGGTTGTTGTGAAACGGTATTCCCTGCATCCAATTGTCTGGTCCTCATTACATCTACAGTATAAGTAAGTAAAAAGGTCTAAGAGTTCCCCCTTTTATGCTCTAACATGGTATGGTGGCTGTGAGATAGTTTTCTGTATCCAACATTCTGATACTCAGCAAACATACAATATAAAAATTTAAATTGATACTAAAGTTCCCCTTTATCCTGCAACATGGTGTGGTGGCTGTCAGACAGGGTTTTCTGTATTCCATATTCTGGTGTTTAGGAAATCTACAGCATAAAGATATTGGGAGGTCTTACAGTTCCCAGTTTTTTGCTGCAACATAGTATGGTGGCTGGTAGATAGCCTTCTGTATCCAATATCCTGGTGCTGAGTAAACATACATTATAAGAATGTAAGGAGGTGTTAAAGTTCCCCTTTATCCTGTAACATGATGTAGAGGCTGTCAAGCAGGGTTTTCTGTATCCCACTGGGTACTCAGGAAATCTATAGTATACTGTAAGGATGTTAGGAGGTCTTAAAGTTCCCTGTTTTATTCTGCAATATGAAATGGTGGCTTTGAGATAGTCTTCTGTATCCAATATCCTGGTGCTCAGCAAACGTACAACATAAGAATGTAAGGAGGTATTAAAGTTCCAATATTCTGCTGCTCAGGAAATGTACAGTATAAGGATATTAGGAGCTCTTAGAGTCCCCTTTATCCCGCACCATGGTGTGATGATATAAGACAGTGTCTTCTGTATCCAATGTTCTGGTGTTTAGGAACTCAGTATAGAATATAGTATAAGAATATAAAGAGGTGTTAATGTTTTCCCTTATCCTTTGACATGACATTGTGTATAGAAACAGTACTAGCACCCAACACTGAATATTGCAACTTTAACAGGAATGCTAGGTAAATTTAATGTGCTCCATAAGCAGACACCCTTGCAATCCTTATATGGCTGTTATGAACTAGGAAGTGATAAGTTAGTTGGCACTTTTGCAATCCAATTTGTGTTTCCAAATAAATAAATCAGCTTAAATTTATATGTAAATCTTGACCATGGTTAAGAAAAATCTTCATCTTACCATAATTTAGCTGTTTCCCTTAACACTGATATGGCCAGAAGTGTGAGAAGGTGCATATGCAGGGCCTTGATGAAGCAGGGCAATAGAAAGACTGACCTGTCTAAATTCAATCATCCAGTACAGTCAAGATACAAGTCAATAACTTTCTCCTGTTGTGTCAGAACTCCTCCCCACATGTGAACAGTATAGTATTGGAACAGTGTGCCATACTGTCAATGTGTGCTTGATTGTTAAGTTAGAGCTCCTAGTTTTAGCATGAGAAAGGTCAGGTTTTGTCTGTGTCCACAATGGAGAGGTATACTGTAACTTTTTCTGTAGTCACCGGGACAATAAGTTAGGAAAACCTTCCCGATGGGTATTTTGGCAGATCGCCTGGCACCCAGCCTGGGTGCCCCTCACCAAGATACAGCTTCCTCCACTCTGGAACCAGGAACCAGATATTATAGCTGAGAATTGCACCCAAGAACTAGATGACACTAGCTTAGGTGCAAACTGGAACTCTTTATTGAAAACTCACCCAGAATTTATACCACACAAACTCAGATATGAGCTTGATCACATTATCCTAAACAATCCAAACCTTAAACAGTAACATCATGAGTACGTAACAGTACATCTAATGAACATCTTACATAACCATAAACAGTAATCTAATTTAACAGTAAGCTAATTACCAACTAGTAGTCACCTAGACAAGCTTGGTGACTCAGGTTAGTGCCCACCGATACATTTCAGCACCAGTATTCAAGAAGACCCAGGGCTGTCCAAATCTCATTAACCACCTTTTTTCACATCCATCTTCTCACTGAGAAGTGGTGTCACTAGGGTTGGTGTCACCTGGTGTGGTAAAACATGCTGCTACCCCTCCCCCCCGGCACTAAGCAGGCTAATGCGTCAGTGCGGCCCGCCCCCCTTAACCCGCCACAATGGATGGAGCAGGGATGGGATTGGGGGGGATGGATGGAGCCAGGATGGGATGAGGGATGGAGAGAGATGGGATGGGATTGGAGGAATGGATGGAGCCAGGGCGGGATCGGGGGAATGGATGGAGCAGGAATGGGATCAAGGGAATGGATGGAGCCAGGATGGGATGGGGTGGTGGATGGAGCCAGGATTGGATTGGGGTGGTGGATGGAGCCGGGATGTGATTGGGGGGGTGGATGGAGCCAGGATGGGATTGGGGGGGTGGATGGAGCAAGATGGATATATCCTCTAACCCTCACCCCCTCCTCCCTAAAATCACTACTGACAGCATAATTGTTACCTGCCAATGCTCCCCCGCCAATCACCCCTCCTCTGCAATACTCCTGTTATTACATACCTTAGCCCTGGGCAGGTGCTGCAGCATGGTCTCCCTCTTCCTCCTCCTCGGCTCATCTCCCTGGCCTGTGTACTTGAAATGTCAGATCCAAGGAGGAGGCGGCTATAGTCCAGTCTGCAGTGAGTGCAGCTGGCGGGGAGAGATCTGATTGTGGTGTGTGGCACAGTTGGACCGTGGGCACTCTTTCTGTCTCTACCTCACTCTCTCCTCCCCCATTCTCCCTGCACATCGTGTGGAGCTAAGGAGATCCCGGAAGGGAAGGAGAGAGCTGTGGCGCCCCTCTCAATGTAGTGTCAGTGCCAGTCTGAGCCTGGTGTCACCCTCTGATGGGTGTCACCCAGGTGTGGACCTCAACCCCACACTTCCATAGCTGACGCCACTGTCACTGAGTTTCAGATTGGCAGAGACCATTATGGCTTCCTTGACTGTTAAATGTGATCTTGCATTTTATAACAGGACATCTTCCTGAATGCTTGTAGCTCCCTCAAATGCCAAGGCCAATAGTCAGTAGGCAAGAGGCTACCCTGCAGTCCCTCCAAAAGCCCCTGTCTTGGTTGGGTCTGTCACAGGTACAACGATAAAAGAAGAGGTTCTAACTCATACAAGGAATATTCAAAATGAGCCAAAAAGCTTTGGTTTTCTTTTGCAGAGTCTGTTCTGTTGTTACCAGCAGAGTCCGTCCTACATTTGTTACCTTTCTCTGGAAAAAATACTAGCCTTATAATGTCTTTCTTGATGAATAACAATGGCCGCAAGTGTAATTTTTACCAGGTGGAAACCCAACCCTTGCTGCTCTGTTCAGCTGCTCGGAGGTAAGAAATTGTTGCTTTCAGGATGAGGTATGGAGGAACATATGAAAAACTCAGTGTGACAACACCGAAGATTGGTAATTGTCCCAGCACTGTCACATGGGTGTGTGGAGACAGCCATGTGTAATTTCTGACTGGAAACCCAACCAAAGTTTTCCTTATACTTAGCAGCTAAGAAACGTAGTGGAGGAGCAAAAAGACAATAAAAATTTACTGCTGAAATTGGGATAATAAAATGAACCTGCGATTTTTCCCTGCATGGGCAAACACAGGTTCACTTTTAAACTGACTTTGCATGTATATGCATGGTCTGCTTTTGACTAGCCCACCCATTACCACCTCTGCTCCTCCCCAGAAGAAAGGCAACCTTAAAGCCATTTCAAACCCAAAAGCAAACATTTATTATATTGCAGCTTACCATTTCTTAGATGTGATGACTGCATTAGATTTCTTTTTTTGACTTTCTTTCTTAAGTTTTTATCTGGTGGCCCAGCCAGTAAGTCTGTTGTCTTTCAAAAGAGCACCTTCTCTTGCAGATATATCAGTTACAGGGATGAGACAAACCATTTAACACTGACAGGGGTGCTTCCAATGATCAGTCTAAATTTCTGCATGTAAAACCTTTATTCCAAAATGGAAAAAAATCAACTCTCACTGCAACTGCTTATAAAGTAGTTTAGTTTTAATTTGTTAGTGTATTTAAATATGCTTGTAGTCAGAGTCTTCACTTGGATAGTAACAACCGTGACTACCAAGAGGTGTGCCTTGGTCTAGCTGGTCAGTATGCCTGAAAGAGGGCATACCCTGAATGTATGAAAATGTATATGATGAATGAAATGTAGTTTGGGGGAACCGGGTGGGTGGGAACCAGGAAGCCGAGCCAAAGCAGAATTTGAGGAGGGAAATAAACCCTAGACTCCTCCTACAAATCCAGGCTGGCCTCTGGTCAGCCTTCTGACTGGATACATAGTTACATAGTTAGTCAGGTTGAAAAAAGACACAAGTCCATCTAGTTCAACCAAAATAAATAAATAAATAAAACAGAAAAATTATATATAACCATAAAATCCCTTATACAATCCTTTACCCACAGTTGATACAGAGGAAGGCAAAAAACCCCAGCAAAGCATGGATCCAATTTGCTATAGCAGGGGAAAAAATTCCTTCCTGATCCCCCGAGAGGCAATCAGATTTACCCTGGATCAACTTACTTAAAAATGTTAGTACCCAGTTATATTATTTACATTAAGGAAAAGAATCCAGGCCTTTTTTAAAGCAATCTATGTGCTGGCCAAACCTACCTCTGGGGGGAGTCTATTCCACATTTTCACAGCTCTAACTGAAGAATCCTTCTTAGTGGCAACTGTGACCACCATGCCCTGAAAGAGGGCAAAAGACATGAAGTAGGTATGATATGAAAAGTTTTATTGAAAAATCGGATAAGAATCAATCAGTCCAGTGAAGTCGCGAACACCTGGATGAGTTCAGTATGAGGTTCTGGTATATATCTGCTATAACAGGAGGAACTCCAGTGCCGCATGTACTTGATATAGGAAGGGACTCCCTGTTTTGAAGCTGCGGATGCTGCCCCAATCCTGAACGAATGTCCAGAAAACTGTTTAGGATTTAAATTTTCGTTTAGCAAGTAAAATTCTGACATGAGAAACAAATTGTTTTGAGGTGAAAATATGCATGGGAAAGTGAGCAAAGGGGTATCCAGCGGAGCTAATGCAAAGGTACTGCACAGCATGTCCAACACTTCCATTGGACACCAGTTGCTGTTGGTTCTGTAATATTTGACCACAAACTCCTTGCCAACCTTTCTATTCTTATTGTTAGGGAGTTGCAAAGCATAATACTAAGAAAACCTTGTAAGGCTGCCTTTGAACAGAATAGGTGCATGGCGGCTAGCCTGTGACACTTCCCCGGGTCTGAGTAAGCCAAAAAACTCAAATATATCACTGCTTTGAGCACTAAACTGGGAGCTACCCCAAACGGGGAAGAAGACAATAGGTCTGACATACCCTGGATAATCTGGCCGGTGAATGGTAGACGTGACAAATGTGACTGCACCTGAGTTCTCTGAATACCCCTCAACAGGCTTTGAGAGGGTGAGCTGCAAACATGGATGGACTGTTAGGAGACTGCAGGGACCTAAAGTGCTAGGCAACAGATACAACTTAATGGTGTTGCCAGACAAGGCCAATTCGCTGTGGCAGTATGCAGCAAAAGCCATCACTTAATTAATGTCTTCAGGGCAGCTGCAAGGGTACAGAGACATGAACGTTCGAAAAGTCATCCAACCCTTAGTGTAAGCCTTCAGTGTGTTTCTGGATAATGAACCAATTGCTAGATCGATCGCCTGTGTCCATAACCTGATTAATCCATTATGAGCAGAGCATAAAGAGGCTCAGGCTTGCCCACCAGCTCTGCTTCCGGGTGCTGTAAGAAAAATTGAGGTAGATTAAAACAGGATAGGGCATCAGCTGCACCATTATACTTCCCACTGATAAATTCACCTTGAAAATGAAGCCTGCAAGTGAGGCCTAGCCATGTCAATCTGCACATAACTGACATAATGAGCAGGGAACCCGATTTGCCTCTATTAATAATTTTGGCCGTAGCCAAATTATCAGTAAAGAAATGACAGAGTTCCCTGACCAATCTGGTCCCCATGTGACTGCTGCCGCCAGTATTGGGTAACTTTCAAACAATGCCGAAGTCTGAGCAAACTTGGGCAAGCAAAATACTTCTGGTGGCCCCCGTCCCCGTTTCGCCCATTCGTCAAATTTAGAACATTATGGGCCGTTTGCAGCAACTTTGCTGCCGCGGACCGCCCCATAATGCATTGCGCGCAGGCGGCGCGCACAGCTCCTCCTCCATGTGAGGGCTGCAGCCGTCTGTGCTGGCTTTGTTTTGACGTTTTATTTATTTATTTAGTGACCCTGCCCCCTTCTGACATCATGTGATGTCAGAGGGGGGGGGTCGCTCAATTACGTCACTGGGAGGCCCCGCCCTTCACTATAAATGAAACGTGAAAGCAAAAAGAGATCAGTCCGCAGGAGCCCTCCCATGGAGGAGGAGCTGTTCGGTTTTTTGGGGTTTTTTTCGGTTCCCTCGCTCACCGAGATTGACGATGGATTACAACAGGGGAGACTTATTTTTTCTTTTTTAATAAAGCACTTGTCCCTAATTGTCTCCTGTGTTTTGTTCTTTTTTGACACTTTTGGTGAATTAGTGGGGGTATGATGTACCCAATACTAATTCACATGGGGGGATGGGATCTGGGGACCCCCTTATTAAAGGGGGCTTCCAGATTCTGATAAGGCCCCCCACCTGCAGACCCCCACAACCACAGCCCAGGGTTGTGGGGAAGAGGCTCTTAACAAGGTGCTTTGGGGTTGGGGGGTGTGCAGAGCACCCCCCTGCCCCAAAGCACCCATACTCCCCATGTTTAGGGCATGTAGCCTGGTATGGTTCAGGAGGGGGCACTCGCTCATCCCCCCCTATCCTGGCCGGCCAGGTTGCATGCTCGGATAAGGGTCTGGTTTGTATTTTAGGGGGGACCCCACGTCAATTTTCTTTTAAATTTTGGCCCAAAGGGCCTGGTTTGGACTGGGAGGGGGCATCCCACGTGAATTTTTTCAGTGATTTTTCTGTATATTGCCATGAGCAGGCAATATCCTTTAGAAATGTCATTTTTGCTCTGGCTATGCTCTAAACATCACAGAGGTATGCCCTTTTACAGGTAGGCTAAGGGCCCCCCCCAGGCACGATATTTAAAGGAATATTTCATTTTTATTGTTTCACTTTAAACATTATTAAAATCACTGCTCCTGAAAAAACGATCAATTTAAAACCTTTTTTTTGCATTGATACATGTCCCCTAGGGCAGGACCCGGGTCCCCATACACTTTTTAGGGCAATAACTTGCATATAAACCTTTAAAATTAGCACTTTTGATTTTTCATGTTCAGGTCCCATAGAGTTTAATGGTGTTCGAATGTTCGCACAAATTTTTTGCCTGTTCGCATTTTCTGATGCGAAGTGAACCGGGGGGGGGGGGGTGTTTGGCCCATCCCTACTCACAATCATGTGATTCGAATTAAGAGTAATGCCCAAAAAATTGATGGCATTGGTCGGACCTTCCACTTTACGGGCAGCCAATGGGATGTTTAACTCATCTAAATAATGCACTATCCCCTGACAACCTTTACAGTTACCTAAGATCCAATGGAGTGCTTGGGCAAATATGTCAAACAAGTAAGGACTACTTTTTGACCCAAAGGTTAACCTGGTAGCGAAAAAATAACGGTCTTGCCATTTGATGCCATACCATTGCCAGAGGGTAGGTTTGATCAGATGTAATTTGAAAGCATCAGTGATATCTGCTTTGGACAACCAAGTTCCCCTGCCTAACTGTAAAATATGCTGGATAACCAAACCACAGATGCATACTTCAGTGAAAATTCCTCCAAAGGAATGAGGGAATTGAGACTTGGGATGTGAGATGAATGAGGTGCAGACAAGTCATAAATCAATGAATATTTATTTGAAAACTTGCCACAAACCACCCCTATGGGGCTGACCCTCCACATGCAAATAGGTGGCGAAACAAACAGACCGATCACAAACCCCTTAGACACTTCTGCCTCCTGTAACTCATCAACAGGAGCGTGGCTGTCTGCTGACAACAAATTCCTGCATTCAAAAGACTGAGTCGGAAGAATAATGAGGCCTGTGTGAAACCCTACTGAAAATCAATGCAGCAAAAACTGTCTGAAGGCCAGGGATGGGTGGTTTTCCAAACAAGCTACTAGCAAGGAGACATTGATTTGGCTTAGTCATGACGAACTGGATGGTTTGACACGACAGGTGGACTTGGGGTGCGCTCTAAAGCAATTGGTGCAAATGTGCAGGAGTCTGCATTGGTTGTAATTGCAACCTGAATGATTATAGTTGTTGCATAATTGAGCCTTGCCCAGGTAATGGATAGGTCTACCCAGTTTGTCCACCTGCACTGAAAGTCCCGTGGTGGACGCACCCCTCACATTCTTGATAGTCCCTATATGATTAAAGTATTTAAACATGGGACACCAAGCTGTTGTGTGTGCAGACGACTGGCAATTACTGCACACAGGGTATTTTTGGTTGGCGAAATGCCTGCAAAACAGTTCCATGCCAATATTGCTCCAGCACGTCACTGCCTGGAACTGCGCCCAAGTGGCTGCCATCTTCTCAGAAAAAAACTGATCATAATCGTAGAACATGCAACCACCGTACTTGTGCGCCAAACCCAAGTACAAGTCTAGTTCCTCTCTCCAACCAGGACTAACCAAGCAGATAACGTCTCTAAAAATACTGAATGCCAGCACCAATTCTTCCACTCTGAGTTTGCGGTTTAGCCTGGGGTCCTTTGTTTTCAGCACCACTGAGATATCCCCGCAAGCATAGGATTTGTTCTCCGTAACATCCTGAGATGCTATTAGCAGAGAGGCCAGGTTCACATCCTTCCCTGGTATCAATGAGCCGGGGACACTGAAGGTAACGCTGCTAGAGGCGAAGGGGCTGCCACAGTTAAAGAAACACTGGCATTACCTGTTGGAGAGCTAGGAAGAGCAGGAGCTGGGAGTGCAGTTGCCACCTGATCTCTGGCAGAATGGGCTTCAATCACCTCCATCCTAACCAGGAAGCCAAGCTGACACAGGATTTGAGGAGGGAGGAGGGATATATACCCCAGACTCCTACAAATCCAGGCTGGCCTCAGGCCAGCCTTCTGACTAGTCCATTTAACAATGCCCTCCACCCAGACTGACAAGACTGCTGTCCAAAGGTGCCCCTGTGCTCCTTCATCCAGAGTAGGGGTACTCTAATACAGGAGGTGTGTCACTGGCCAGATCACCAGGTGAAAACAGAGGTAAAACAGCCTAAAAAAGAAAATAATTGCAGCCACCACATCTAATGATTCGTAAACTGAAATATATTACATTTTTTGGTTTTGGTTTAGTAAGGTTTTAAAGCAAAATAAATAAATACAGATGTAAGCAAAAAGTACAAATGACACGATTTACACGATGCAAGGACAAAACAGAGATTTACTAAAACTGGAGCACTCAGAATCTGGTTCAAATGTGCATGATAGCCAATCAGCTTCTAACTTCAGCTTATTCAACTAAGATAGTAAATCCTGGAAGCTGATTGGTTTCTGTGCAGAGCTGCACCAACATTTTTCACTCTCCAGTTTTAGTAAATAATCCACATAGTCTGTGCAGCTTTCCATAATCCCATTGGAAGGCCCGGTGATGTCACCCTTACCTGGATGTGCTGGAAGCAGAGGGGGGTTGTGTTTTTTTTTTTTTTTTACTTTTTTCTCCTAATGTTTTTTTTTTAGATTTAACATAGCCTTTTAATTTGGAGTGGGTAGCCAATAAATGTAGATTAAATTTAATGCCTTGGCCTCTATATGTGCTATGGGCACTAGAGCAGTATGACTGTCACTATATGCGATTAAATATGTGTACTGTTGCTGTATTCCTGGTGCATTCATGTGTTGGGACAGCAGATATCTAAACACTAGTTTCACATCAGTGACTTTGTAAATTGTAAAAGATAAGGATGACAACTTCCAAGCATGTACCTTCAAAATCAAGTCAGCTACAGCGGCTGCTTTGCTTTGAAGTGACATAAAGATTTTCTCACTATTTAGATGAGGCCTCTGTCCCGGCTTTCTGCTCAATGCATTAACATCTATAGAACCATGCAAGCTTACGGAATATCAGTTGAGTGTTCTAAACACCATCTCATGTCTCTGTCCTTAGAATAAAGAAATAGTAAAACACTATATTCTACATACCTCCCAACTTTTTGAGATGGGAATGAGTGACACCTATTAGCAAAAGTATGTAGGCACAGGGTACACCCTCTGCCATGCCCCCTTAAAGGAGAATTGTGCAAAAAAATATTATTGGTTAAACCCACAATTGTTTTTTTTACCACTACTATTCCTTTATATTGGCTTTTGGAATTTACAAATGCAACAATTTACAAATTGGATGAAAGGTTTAGCACTGGAAAACTCCTTTTGATAGATAAAAAGTGCATTTTATATACAACTATATAGATCAGACTAAAATGAGCTACAAATGGGGAGGAAAGAGGGACAGAGGGATTTGTTCCAAATCAGGGACAGTCCCTCTAAATCAGGGACAGTTGGGAGCTATGTATTCTATACTATAGTCAATTCTGAAAGTACACTTTAAACAAAGGGTATTATTCTTTTAGCCCACCCTTCCCTGACTTAGCACACCCTTCCTCTCCCCATATGCATACTTACCTCTCCCAAGGCAGAAGCTTGGGACACAGCTCCATAGAAGTTTATGGGGAGCTATTACACAGACCTGGCCAAGATACCGAAGACCATACTTGAGAACTTGCTGTAACTGAACCGGTAATGCAGGAATTTCCACTCTTATTATCTCTCATGCCTCCAAATGAATAATGCAAGTCCTAGAAGCTCTAATTATTATACCTATTACTAGATCCCTTACATTTAAACTAGGGGCAAAAATTACATATTACATAGCTCCCAACTGTTCCTCGTTTGGAGGGATTTTCTGCAAGAAACTTTTTATCAAACCTTTAGGCGGGGTTCACACTGTGCGCAGACGCGGCTCACAAAGAACCAGTGCGTCCCTGTTCTCCGTTTCTGGGACAAATCAGGCCCGAATTTTTGCCTGAATTCGAACCTGAAATGGAGCCAGAGGCGCACAGGACCCTTGTGCAATGCGCTCCGCAGCCGTCCCGGAGATGTGTGAACCAGCTCTATTGAGAGCCAGTCACAGTCTCCTGTCATGCAAATTGGATGTGGGGAAAACCGCATCCAATTCGCATCAGTGTGAACCCAGCCTTAAAGTGACACTGTCACTACAGAGTAATTTCCAGGGCACCCAGTTGGGGAAGGGGCACCCTACTTGTGAGGTAGGATATATGGGGCCCCTTGAATAATAATGGTGACTCTGAAAGCAGCTGTCAATTTTCACACCTGTTACATGTAATAGGTGTACTTTTAGCACAATTTGGCCACACCCACCATTTGGCATGATGTGCTAGTGTCCCATCCCCCACTACCTGGGGATTTAACCACTTCAAGTATGAACACTTTCACCCCTTCCAGTCGGGACGGTATGGAGGTGATTAGGATGCTAGTATGACTTAGCGGTGATCAGGATGCTGTTATGGGGTATGGAGGTGATTAGCATGCTGATATGACATGACAGTAGAGTTGAGCGAACACCTGGAAGTTCGGGTTCTGCTGGTCCGTCCGAACTTCGGGACAAAGTCCGGGTCCGGGTCCGGACGGAACCCGAACGATCGCACGGACAACGAACCCCATTGAAATCAATGGGGACCCGAACTTTTAGGCACAAAAATGGCTGTAGGAAAGTCCTGGAAAGCCCCAGAGGGCTGCAAAAGGAAGTAAAATGGGGGTAAGGGTAGGGCAAGCGCCCTACAAAAAAATGGGGACAGGGAAATAACTTTAAATATTTTTAAAAAAATAAAAACATAAAAAATGCAAAAATGGAGATGAATGTGGTTCATCTTCAAACTGTGTCTGAAAAGTATTAATTAACGGTAGAAGCCATATAACTGTTCTAAAATCATCTTCAAACTAGGGCAAGTGCCCTACAAATAAA
>BLSH010176472.1:37865-50277 GCA_018402905.1 Glandirana rugosa
TACCCACTCGTACCGACCTACCCACTCGTGCCTACGTACCCACTACCTACTCACTCGTGCCTACGCATCCGTGCTCACCCATCCGTGCTCACTCATCTGTCACCCATGTATCCGTGCTCCCCCATCCGTGCTCATTCATCCATCACCCATGTATCCGTGCTCACCCATCCGTGCTCACTCATCCATCACCCATGCATCCGTGCTCACCCATCCAGCCATGCTCACCCATGCATCCGTGCTCACCAATCCAATCGTGCTCACCCATGCAGCCTCATCCGTGTTCACCCATGCATCCGTGTTCACCCATGCATCCGTGTTCACCCATGCATCCGTGCTCACTCTTGCATCCATGCCCACCCATCCATCCGTGCTCACCCATCCATCCATGCTCACTAATGCATTCGTGCTCACCCATGCATCCATGCTCAGCCATGCATCCATGCTCAGCCATGCATCTGTGCTCACCCATGCATGCATGCTCACCCATGCATCCGTGCTCCGCCATCTATCTATGCTCACCCATCCATCCGTGCTCACCAATCCAGTCATGCTCACCCATGCAGCCTCATCCATGCTCACCAATCCAGCCTCATCCGTGTTCACCCATGCATCAATGCTCCGCCATCCATCCTTGCTCACCCATCCATCCGTGCTCACCCATCCATCCCTGCTCACCCATCCATCCGTACTCAGCCATCCATCTGTACTCACCCATGCATGCATGCTCACCAATGCATCCGTGCTCACCCATCCATCCGTGCTCAGTCATCCCCATTTGTGCTCATTTATGCCTCATTCATGCTCATCCATACCACATCAGTTCTCATCCATGACACATCCATGCCACTACAGCACCCATCAGTGCCACTACAGTGCCCATCAGTGCCAACACAGTGCCTCACAATAATGTAATAGGTAGCCAAATTAGATTTGAAATGTATGCCCCTAGAACGCCTGATGGTGCACCCTGCATGTTGGGCCTCTGTATGTGGCCAGGCTGTGTAAAAGTGTCACACATGTGGTATCACCATACTCGGGACGAGTAGTAGAATATATTTTAGGGTGAAATTTTTGCTAGGTACATGTTGTGCATTAGAAATATTGTATAAATGGACAACCTTGTGTAAAAAAAAAATGCGTTTTCATTTTCTTTCTACATTTTCCAAAAACTTGTGGAAAAAATGAACTGTTCAAAAGACTCATTATGCCTCATAGAATATACGTTGGGGTGTTTACTTTCCAAAATGGGGTAATTTTTTGGGCGTTTCCATTTCCCTGGTTCTCCAGGTCCTTCAAAAGTGCAAGAGGTAGTCAGGAAATTATATGTGTAATTTATGCCCCTAGAACGCCTGATGGTGCACCCTGCATGTTGGGCCTCTGTATGTGGCCAGGCTGTGTAAAAGTGTCACACATGTGGTATCACCATACTCGGGACAAGTAGTAGAATATATTTTAGGGTGTCATTTTTGCTATGTACATGCTGTGTGTTAGAAATATTGTATAAATGAACAACCTTGTGTAAAAAAAAAAATGCGTTTTCATTTTCTTTCCACATTTTCCAAAAACTTGTGGAAAAAATGAACTGTTCAAAAGACTCATTATGCCTCATAGAATATACGTTGCGGTGCTTACTTTCCAAAATGGGGTCATTTTTGGGGCGTTTCCATTGCCCTGGTGCTCCAGGACCTTCAAAAGTGCAAGAGGTAGTCAGGAAATTATATGTGTAATTTATGTCCTTAGAACGCCTGATGGCGCTCCCTGCATGTTAGGCCTCTGTATGTGGCCAGGCTGTGTAAAAGTCTCACACATGTGGTATCACCATACTCAGGAGGAGTAGCAGAATGTGTTTTGGGGTGTAATTGGTGGTATGCATATGCTGGGTGTGAGAAATAACCTGTTAATATGACAATTTTGTGGGAAAAAAAAACTGAAAAAAAAATCTTAATTTTGCAAAGAATTGTGGGAAAAAATGACAACTTCAAAAAACTCGCCATGCCTCTTACTAAATACGTTGGACTGTCTACTTTCCAAAAAGGGGTCATTTGGGGGGTATTTGTACTTTCCTGTCTTGTTAGGGCCTCAGGAAATGAGATAGGCTGTCAGTGCATCAGGTGTGATCAATTTTCAGTGATTGGCACCATAGATTGTAGACTCTATAACTTTCACAAAGACCAAATAATATACATTAATTTGGGTTATTTTTACCAAAGACATATAGCAGTATAAATTTTGGCCAAAATTTACGAAGAAAAATTACTAATTTGCAAAATGTTATAACAGAAATAAAGAAAAATGCATTTTTTTACAAAATTTTCGGTATTTTTTCCATTTATTGCTCAAAAAATAAACACCCCAATGGTGATTAAATACCACCAAAAGAAAGCTCTATTTGTGTGAAAAAAAGGACGAAAATTTCATATGGGTACAGTGTAGTATGACTGAGTAATTGCCATTCAAAATGTGAGAGTACTGAAAGCTGAAAATTGGTCTGGTTAGGAAGGGGGTTTAAGTGCCCAGTTGTCAAGTGGTTAAGGGGGCTGACTAATTTTGCACGCCCAATTTTTCCGTTTTTTATTTGTTAAAAAAGTTTGAAATATCCAATAAATTTCGTTCCACTTCATGATTGTGCCCCACTTGTTGTTGATTCTTCACAAAAAATTACAGTTTTATATCTTTATGTTTGAAGCCTGAAATGTGGCAAAAGGTTGCAAAGTTCAAGGGGGCCGAATACTTTCGCAAGGCACTGTATGTAAGGTGCACAGTGCAAGGTGCAAAGTAAATAAAGTCCACTAGAATCAAGACGGAGTTGATTGCATGTAGTGATGAGTTAGGGTCCTTTCACACCAGCGGAGCCCGTTTTGACGGGCTCTGCTGCTCAGCGGGGATCGGTCCGTTTATCCCTGCTGAGCCGGAGGATGACAGGACAGTCTCTGCACTCTGTGCAGAGACTGTCCTGTCACAGCTCCATTCTCCTCTATGGAGAATCGGATGAACACGGACCGTCTGTCCGTGTTCATCTGATCCGATCCACCAGACGGATGGAAAATAGGGTTTCCATCCATCTGTTTTTGGCATATCGGAGCGGATCGGATGTCAGCGGACATACCACCGCTGACATCCATCACTCCATAGAGAGCAATGGAGCGTCCGTTCGGGTCCGCCTGAAAAACTGACAGGCGGACGTGAACGATCCGCCCGTGTGAAATGGGCCTTAAGAAACAGACTCCTCCACCAGGTGCTGGAAACGACAGGAGGGAGCTTCAGTGACACCCCAAACTCAGATATATAAAACTCTTACCAGAGCTAGTTGGCTACCTATCTCTAGGTCAGCTATCTCTAGGTCAGCTATCTCTAGGTCAGCCTTACTAGCAAGCAGATCACCTCTGCGGGCATATATTAAAAGGAGGATAAAAGAAAATCCTTATTCAAAAAGATTCGTCCATTCCCCTCCAGATCGTTCATATAAGGAAAAAAAAGGCTCCACATAGTAATTGGCTACTCATATTTTCTCAAAGATAAAAATGCATGTAGATAAAAACAACAAGCCGGCTTCAACATTCAAATCGCCCGTGCTTCCGGGTCACATGTGGCATGGTGTCGTCAACACGCAAGACCGCCCTGACATGTTTCATCAAAGCTGACGTTTTTGTGTTGACACATTGCTTTATAGAGTGGACAGCAACAACCAAGCCTCCCTTTTGTATGGCGGCCATGTTGCTAATATACCTCAAGGCTAAATTCGGAATGAAACTGAATTTAGAATTATAAAATGCAGGGAATAGCAACCGCAGCCATAACTAAGGTTAACTGATATTGATATAATTAATTTCACATATATATTGCAGACCATAAATCGTAATGAAGTGCGCCCCTAGTGGTTAGTCTATTGTAAATTCCCACTTTAACAGCGCAACATACCCAGTAAAATCGAACGTTGCGATGTGTATGGGCATACAACTACAATTCATAAAGCAATCAAAATTTAATTTGGGGTTACCAGCTAGATATAATAAACACAGCCAAAATGAAAATATGCAGGTCAAAATATTTATAAAATTATATAAAAAGCATATTGGACAACCCAGTTCATATGATTGTACTAATAAAGGGAAACAGGCTGTGTAACGTCCCTACTGAGGGAGCCCAATCAGGCGACACACTTGTTTAGGAGGAGCAGCCTGCTTCACTGACGTTACACAGCCTGTTTTCCTTTATGCCCGGAGGTGTTGAGCAAGCCAGACAGGCTTTGCTTTGTACTTGTGAGGTAGGTTGGTATCTGACAACATGCATCTAGCCATTTCTATAAGAGTGCGATTTTTCCTTTCTGCTGCACCGTTTTGTTCAGGAGTGTATGATGTGGTTGTCTGGTGTGTTATTCCTTGTCTCTTGAGGTATGAGGCTACTTCTTTGCTTATGTATTCTCCCCCATTGTCAGTGCGTATTATTCCTGGTTTCTGTTGGAATTTGTTGGTAGACATGGCAAAGGACTTTTGAAGTTTCTCTGATGTTTCATTCTTGTGTTTCATCAGATAAATAGTTGTGTACCTGGAATAATCATCAATGAAAGTTAGTAGATATCTGTTCCTGCCTGACGTGGGAGTTTTCATTGGATTGAATATGTCACTGTGTATGAGCTGCAGGGGGTGGGTAGTTTTTCTTTAAGAAGCCTGTGGAAGGGGAGCACATCGGGCTTTTGTTTCTATACAGCACTTGCATTTCATGTGCACTTTGCAAGGTACTATTGTCAAGTCTTCTGATAAACCTCTCTTTATAATGTCCTGTATAGCTTCTGGACTTCTGTGCCCCAGCCGCCTGTGCCATAAATGAGTACATTTGCTGTGTATTTCATTAGAGACTATATTGGCTTGCTGACCTGTGGCAATGAGCTTGTATGGGCGATCATCTAGTTTTCCTTTTGCGGGGAATCGCTTATTATTGTGAATTGTGCATTCATCACCCTGAAACTTTACTGTGAGGCCGTTATTTGCAAAACTTTTCACTGATAGAAGGCTGCCTTCTAGTTCTGGAACATACAGCACTTTCTTTACAAGGATACTCTGCTTGCCTTGTGGTATAATGCATTTCAGGAGGCCCTGCCTTTACCGTAGGCAGTAATGCTTTTCCCGTTTGAGAAAACGTTGTCTTTTGCACTGTAAGCAATGTTTACAAAGAAGGTCTTATCACTAGTCATGTGGCTTATCGCTCCTGAGTCTATGCACCAGCAGCATGGCTTGCTGCTCTGTGTCACTTTAAAGGTGCCTCTCCATGATGTGTCTGCAGTTTCCTTTGCGTGGCTGCTTTGATTCTTCCTTTTGTGGATAGCTGTAGCTTTCGCTGCCTGGCTTTCCAGATAGAACAGTCCTTTTTTAAGTGACCGGTCCTTTTACAGCATAAACAGCCTCAATTTACTTTGTTGTGCTGTTTGCCTAAGAGCTTTGTCCTTATGGTGCATACGTTCTTTCCTTCTGTCACATTTATTGATTAATTTTCTTTTTTTTTAATTATTTTATTTTATTTTTACATATCACCGAGTAACACAGAAAAGCTGAACACTTAGTCGGCATATACCAAAGACCAAAAACGAACAAGACCAATGAATAAGTTTGCTGTCAGTTTGTGCCTAGCTTTGCATATACTATAGGATCTCAAATCAGCGGTATCAAGGGGCCTAGGGGCCCGAGGATAAACAAACCAGAAATTAAACAATGAAATTATAACTACTGAATCTGAGTGACTTCAGAACTATGAGACAACAGGTATACTACCGCTTCTACATTTGTCCATCATTTGTTTATTAATAGAATTATCATGTAACTCGTAACTTCCGAGTAGTCTCCCGATTTTCATATTTGCAGTTACAGCTGCTAGATAGCAAGGGTAAAGTATATAATAAGGCAGAAAAAAAGAAGGAAAAAAGGGGGGTACAGAAGGGTCACACTCCCGAAAGGTACACAGCCATCCCACCAAGAAGGAATTTAACTCAATGAGGACTCAGCACGGGCAACCTACTGTATGTACGCTGTACATGTGTAGTATCTCCAGGGACTCCACTTGTTTCTAACTTATTCTTCTGTATAATGAAGCATGGCTGTCAGTTCCTTCATACGGTGGATGTGATTAAATATAGAGTACCACAAAACCTTGGTCGGCAGATGAGAGAATTTCCCTTTGACATATTCTAGCATAAGGTCCTGCTCGGGTCTTGTTTCTAAAGTGTTAATAAGAGCAGTATAGGTCTCTGGAGTGCTGCAGAGGAGCAGGGCAATAGTATGGTTATCTTTGATGTCCTCTCCGATGGCACACAGCTTGCTCTATGACCTCTAGCATAGCTTTCACATGATCACACATATGCTGGACTTCTTTTAGACTTATCTTATACAGCTTCCGTAGTAAAAACAGCTTACTGTTTAGACTTGAATGCTCATGCAGTTTTTGTAATGAAATCCACATACCTTTGCCCGCTTTCTCTGTTTTTATGTGGATAAGCTGGTCATCTTCAACTAATAAGCTTATGATTGCTTTTACCTGCCTATCCCTTCTGTTCCAGTCCTCTGTCTCTCTGTTTGTGGGTCTGTCTGTATTCAGCACTTGCCACAAGTCGGCCTTGCTAAGAAACATTTCTAGTTTAAACTTCCACAGCTGGTAATTGGCATTGTTCAGCTTTGTAGTTGGAAAATGTACATCTGAACCGCTTGCCATCTTTCAGCAGCTTGTATACAGTACTCACAGACTTGCAGTATTCTCTTTCCAGTGCTTGTGTGCTTCTGGGTGCACTGGGCCCATAACCTGTTGTCAGAGTATTGAAATCATGTGCCAGAAGCTTCTTGTTTGCAGCAATAGCTTTGCTTTTATGGAGGATTAAAGAAAATGTCATTACATCATAGAGGCAGGAACCAGGAACTAATTAACCACTCCAGATCTGCGCTATTGCCGAAGTATGGCTCCAGCGCGGATCTGAAATGCCGGGATGACGTCCATGGACGTCGTCCCCTGTGCACACTCCTGGCACGCGAGCCCCTGGGTCGGGCGGACTCGATGTCTGCCCGAGACACGCCGATCTCTTTTAGCAGCCTCAGAACGGGGAACTGCCGTTGTAAACACGCCGGTTCTCCGTTCTGTGACAGGGGACATACCAGATCTACTGATCCCTGTCACTGGGATCAGTTAGATCTGTTATGTCCCGGCCAGCCCTGCCCCCCCACAGTTAGAACACACCCAGGGAACATTGTTAACCCCTTCACTGCCCCCTGCAGGTTAACCCCTTCATTGCCAATAACATTTACACAGTAATCAGTGGATATTTAAATTTCTGATCGCTGTATAAATGTCATTGGTCCCAAAAATGTGTAAAAAATGTCCGACATTGCTGCGGCAATATCGCAGTCCAGATAAAAATTTGCAGATTGCCGCCATTACTAGTAAAAAAAAAAATAATAAAAACGGCATAAATCAATTCCCAGTTTGTAGACGCGATAACTTTTGTGCAAACCAATCAATATACGCCGATTGCGTTTTTTTTTTTACCAAAAATATGTAGAAGAATATATATCGGCCAAAACTGATGAATAATTTTTTTTAATGGATTTGTACTTTAGCAAAAAGTAAAAAATATTGTTCTTTTTTGCAAAATTGTCGCTCATTTTTTGTTTATAGCGGCAATCAGAAGTGACGCAGAGGTGATCAAATACCACCAAAAGAAAGCTCTATTTGTGGGAAAAAAAGGACGCAAATTTTATTTGGGTACAACGTCGCATGACCGCGCAATTGTCATTCAAAATGCGACAGCGCTGAAAGCCAAAAATTGGTCTGGGCAGGAGGGGGGTTTAAGTGCCCAGTAAGGAAGGGGTTAAAAGAAGCACTTCCTCTCATATACAATAGACATTACAATAAAGTTACATTACACTATAATAGTACAGTGCCACTTGCTGCATAGAAAAGCATAATGCATACAATATATACTGTAGTTCACAATACTTTACATTACATGCTGTTGCTTTTTCCAGCAGTACCTACATTGGGCCTGGTGTCAGCCTCCTGCTGTCCATGCACAGCAGAGTTGGAAAGCAAGAGGAAGAAGCTGCAAAAGGAGACAATCAGTTTATGTTCTGAGAAGAAGCATGCTGATAGATAGAAAAAGCAGACTGATACAGAGATGAGCTCATCACTATGGTACTTCTCTATTCAGGACTGATTCACACCAGTGTGGCTTTGAAACTGAGCTACTTCAGTGCGATTCAAAGCCACAGATCAGTGCGGTTTGCACCTCCGATTTCATTGCAGCTTGTGACTTCATTTAACAGAAGTCTATGCAAGTTGCAATGAAATCCCAAAAAAGTAGTGCAGGAACCTTTTTCCAAGTCACTGAGTCTTGAGCCGCAATGAGTTGAACGATTCCATTGCCGACAATGGGGTGCGGCTTATTGTGCGATTTTGCTGTCAAATCGCATGACAAGTTTCACCAGTGTGAACCAGGGCTTATTGTCCAAGCTGGTGCAGGCCCAGTAGGTTTAATGACTCTAGCCATCAGGCTGAATACATATACCAATAACAAAAAAAAAAAACTCTAGCTTGAAGCTGAATATTGTAGCAAAAGCTGTTTTTCTTTTTTTTAATGGGATTTTCATTTTTATCTTGTTATTTTTGGCTCCAGTTCTGCTTTACACTTCTGAAAGATTTTCCACACAGGTAACCTACCCTATACTGTCGTGTCCCTAGCTAATTTGAGAGAGTGTTGTTGTTAGGCCTGAGCTGTTGTATACCTGTTTCTAGGCACAGTGTGCAGCTGAGAAGTGATCACCTGAACATTGTAAGAAGGATTCATCACACACATGGTTAAGAACCATATTGCTTAGAGAGAGATACACTGCAGCTTACAGTGTCAAAAATTTGCCCTGCTGCTCTTTCAGGCCAAGCAATTGCTAAAACTGCTTTTGAGGCTGGGTTCACACTATTGCAAATAGGATGAGGGTTACACCGCATCCAATTCGCATTACAGGAGATTGTGACCGGCTCTCAATGTAGGGCGGCCACGGAGCGCACAGCAGAAGGGTCCTGTGTGTCTTTGGCTCCGTTTCAGGTCCAAATTCAGCCAAAAATTCAGACCTAATTCAGACCTGAAATGGTGAACAGGGACGCACCAGACCCCCTGCTGTGCCCGCGGCCGCACACAGTGTGAACCCAGCCTTTTAATACTTCAGAAAACCTTTCATATTTCTTTGCTTTTTGGGTACCTTACAACCCTAAACCCTCTCTCCTAAAATTGTGTTCAGCAATAGTGTTGAGCGAACCCAGACTGTAACGTTCGGGTCCGTACCGAACTTTCGGGTGTCCGGGGCCCGGACCCGAACACGGACATTTCAAAAAACGTTCGGGTTCGGATCCGGGGTTCTGATATTTTACTCCACGTGTTGAGAAGCTGCAGGGCAGCCAATCAGCAAGCGTTTCACTGGTTTGCCCTTAGAAGCCATCACAGCCATGCCTACTAATGGCATGGCTGTGATTGGCCAGTGCATCATGTGACCCAGCCTCTTTATAAGCTGGAGTCACTTGATGCTGCAGTCACATGCTCTTGGGTTAGCTGTAGGGAGAGGTAGCTGACGGCGTCAGGGAGAGATTAGAGACACTTTAACAACATCTGATCCTGCATCCTGAGATAGATTACTACTGCTGTGCTGTTGCTCTGAGGACAGATAGCAGAAATTTGAGATTTCACATACCTCTGCTTTGAGTTGCAGATCAAACTCTGCATAAAACAACGATCGCCACGATCGTGCACAACGATCAGATTGTTGGACAAATTTGAGATTTCAAATATTGCTGCTTTGAGTTGCAGATCAAACTCTGCATAAAACAACGATCGCTACGATCGTGCTCAACAATCAGATTGTTGGAGGAATTTGAGATTTCATATACTGCTGCTTAGAGTTGCAGATTGTGGATTAAACTCTGCCTAACACAACGATCGTTATGATCGTACACAACAATCAGATTGTGGGATCATACACAACGATCAGATTGTGGGATCGTACACAACGCCCAGATTGTGGGAGTAATTTGAGATTTCACATACTGCTGCTTTGAGCGATCTGACTGCACTAGGTAGAGGCTTCTGCTTAGAGGGACAGATTATTGTTCAAAAATCATCTCCTAGTTCTAAAGGGAGAGGTTTTAGCTGCAGCTGTAAGTGACACATTATTGTTCAAAAATCATCTCCTAGTTTATTTGATTTTAATTTATTTTCCCTATCCCCATTTTTTTGTAGGGCACTTGCCCCACTCTTACCCCCATTTTACTTCCTTTTGCAGCCCTCTAGCACTTGCCAAGACTTTGTTACAGCCGTTTTTGTGCCTAAAAGTTCGGGTCCCCATTGACTTCAATGGGGTTCTGGGTCCGGGATAACGTTCGGGCAACGTTCGGAAGCCGAACCCGCACTTTTTCCCAAAGTTCGGACGGACCCGCAGAACCCGAACGTCCAGGTGTTCGCTCAACTCTATTCAGCAATAAAAAGTAAAAAGACTAAAGTTGCTGGAGCCCAACATTTTTAACCCCTCTATATATCAAGGACCAGGGATGGAGATGTTAGTCTGTCACACTACTTAAGACACTTTCAAGCAAGCTTTGTCATCTCAGTTCAGCAGTAGATCTGTGAGCAGATCCCCTGTTGAATTGGAGCAGAATGGGACGATGTCAGTTTTTTATACATGTGTGCATTTTCATTCTGTGTCTGCATTTACACAGCGGACAGGAGAGGCTTTATGGGCAGAAAGATGTTAACGGACTTAAGTCCATTTACATCAGGCTACCCCTGATGCATCACGTTTAGGTCCAGACGCAGTCCTTTTCCGTTTTTTTACGGACCCTGATAGACAGATAGCTTCTGATCAGGTCCACCTGGAAAAGCGACAAGTGGGCCTAATTAGAAAGCTGGTGTGAAAGGGCCCTTAGGCTGTACATATCTATTGCTGTCACACCCTAAAAACCACCCGCGGTGTCCATATTCACATTTCACAATGCTGTGCTTCAGGCAATGCATTTAATATCCATATTAGTGCCCTTATTTAGTTTTGGACATCTTGCCTGTTACTAGCTTGCATTGTGTCAGAAGTTCATGTCTACAAGATGAGACTGTGCTGAGATTTTATGTGGAGGTGAATGCTGGGGCAAGTTCGGAGAAACCCTAATGTATTCTCTTCAATCCTATCAACGAGTAATTACGTGGACAATATGTACTCTGTGTGGGATAACAAGCACTATCTTTATTCCTTAGATATGAAAAACTCCCTAATTAACATCATAGCTGCAGAGACTTTGAATAGTTGCTCTCAAATCACTCTAAAAAACCCTCTACTCTTTATCCAGCCTTCCCCCAGCAGCTTGTTCACAAATCCCAGTGCATAACAGTGGAGATCCATAATTACCTTTAATTTACTTCTTCCAAAAGTAAAGGGAGTAAACAGTGTTTAATTATAAATTTTCCACTCTGGGCAGTTGTAATTAATGAGCTGAGGAATCCTGGTTTCTGCCTACATCAACCTTTCATTACTGCAGAGGTACCAGGAGAACACTAACACCGGAGAGGCAGTCATTTTCTATTAGCTGCCGAGTTGAAACTTCCGACCTCCCACATTAATCATGCAATTGTTGGAACTCTGGAATCATTCATTAAATGTAGGGTAGGCCATGCACAAGGAAGACTTCTACAGCTGCACAGAGAATTGATTTGTTCATTCAAGATCCAGTTTACATTGTTGGTACTGCTTCTACTACTTCACCACTTCCACTGTGATACCTGCAAAATTTCAATAGTAACTGAGCATTGATTGGTATACACCTTTTATAATGCTTACTTTAAATAAAACGAGTGTCAAGGGCATTGTCCAATATTACTGAATTATTGCAGCCTCAGTTTTTTTTCTTTAAAAATAACAAATATATACGTACCTGCTCCGTTTAATGGCTTTGCACAGAACAGCACTGATCCTACTCTTCTTGGGTCCCTCACCGGTGCTCCTGGTCTCTCCCTCCTTTTGAGTGCCCCCAAAGCAAGCAGCATGCTATGGGGGCACCCGAGCCGAGCCGCTGCTCTGTGTGTCCATTCAGACACGGAGCCCCGCTCCCCCTCTCTCTTCATTGGCTCATTGACTTTGATTGACAGCGGGAGCCAATGGTGCCACGCTGCCATTTCAGCCAATGAGGAGGCAGCCGAGACTCTCCTGCAACATTGCTGGATTGAGATGGAGCTCAGGTAAGTATTAGGGGGGTTGAGAGGGGCTGCTGCACACAGAAGGTGTTTTATCTTAATGCACAGAATGCATTAGGATACAAAACCTTCTGAATTTACAACCAATTTAAAGTCGAATTCCAAGCTAAACTAGTGCTAAAATGCTCCCTCACCCCCCCCCCCCCCCCCCCC